>QANY01008670.1:1112039-1271410 GCA_003255025.1 Datisca glomerata
CACACACACACACCCCACACACACAGGTCTTTGAGTATGTACAAAGTACATGGAGTATAAGAATTCTGTTCACTCAGGTTCTCCTCCAAGTTACTGCCCGTTCAATGATGTGAAAGTGTTTCGTCTAGTATCTTGACAGTTCTTACTAATTATTCTATAGAATTATATACAGAGGTTTGATATTCTGTCTTTTTTTCTCCATTTTCTTTGTGGCAGACATATCTGTGCAACTCATCGAAAAAGTTTGATATCACGAGATATTCAAGTGGTGAAGTTCTTGCTCCGTGTCATTACAGGATCCCATCATGAGCTATTTTCATCATCTAAGTCTATTAGTAATCGTAGTTATGCTGTTGAATTTGGAAAGAGAATACCCAATTATAGCACTTTATTGGAAGTTCAGATTGTCGCGTTCAGTATGCTCGGTGAAGCATTTTCAAGACTGGGGACATCCTTTCCTGTTGATGTCTGGAGATCAGTCATTGAGGTGGACATGCTATCTCCATTTGCTGTTTGTGGATGTTTATGTTTCTATTTATGAGATTCTCAGGTTGATTTATTCTTTACTAGGTTATAAGAAAAGTGATGGATGTCTTGGCATCTAAGAGTCCCCTTGTGGAAGACAATGCTATGTCAAGGTATATCCCTGACCTCTCTCTCCCACCCNGGTGCACGCACACACACAAGAAAAAAGAGAGGAAATAAGAGAAATTGAACAGAGTAGAATGAGCATAGAAAAATTACTTATGTTTTACTTGTGTATTAAATAAATCATCATTTTCAGGTTTTACCTGTCTCTTTTGCATTCTCTCCATTTGGCTCTGGCAGATCCTAAGTATTCCCTTTCAGACCATGTAAGTGCATAGAGTTTTTCTCAGACTATGATCAAGGCATGTCAAATACTTGACTGTCGAGTTATGATATTGTTACAGGTCTCAGCTTTCGTAGCATCCCTTCGAATGTTTTTTACTTATGGTTTGAAAAGTAATACCCAACTTACTTGTCGAGTTGGCTACCTGGAGTGGGAATCTAGTGTAACTAATCACAAGTCGGCTTCAGAGCAACCAAAAAAAATAAATACTAGTCCATATAGGCCCCCACACTTACGTAAAAGGGGAAATCCTAATACAAAGCAGGCAAATGCCTGTAATTTGCAAAGTCTTACAGATCAGGAACCTCTTAGAGTTGATAATACATCTTCAGACTCAGATTACAGTGACAGTGACGGACAAGTTAAAGATGCTGACAGTGTACAAAATGCAAAGGTCCGAGTAGCTGCTATTGCTTGCATACAGGTAGTTTAGGAATTCTGCCTCCCGCTAATTCTATTTCTTATTGTTTATCTTCCTAATCGATCCAGTGATATACTACCCAATTAGGAGTCTCCAAATAGCTTATCCTTTGATGGCTCAAAATTTCAACCTCCTTAGACGTATGGAATGACTTAACAATTTCCTACAAAGAACAGTGGTGAAAAATGAATTTTTTTTTGTCATGCAGTTGCGAGAAATGCACTCAACTTACTTTGGCACATATCTCAACAATAGGTTAGATACCTATAAAAAAAGATCTACTAGTAGATACTAGGTAACTTATAATCATCTTTCCTACTGCTATCATGATAGTTTGTGAGCCTTAATTTAAAGGGGCTCTCGCTCTTTTGAAGGGTTCTTGCTGTAATTCCTTTTTGGGATACATGTCTATTGAGGAAGCCGAGCAATTACCAGAAATGTTTTTGTATTTTTCCCCTACTTTTAGACTTTAGTTTTATACTAGGTTGTCTTAAATGGTTGAGTGTTTTGTTTTGCAGAAATTCCTTGATCAAAATTAAGACGTCTATTTGTGGTCACTTACTAGTTTCAAGGAGGAAATAGATGAACTCTAGATTTAATATTGTCTAATTAAAGGGTTATAGTGAGAGTTACAGTTAGTCATTAGGAATGAAAGATTTTGAGCTGTTTAAATTATCAATACTGAACTTTAGGACTTTTAAATCGTGGAGTCCATCAGCTCAGTTCTTTTGTTACCTGCATATTCATGTTAATATGTTAATGTTCTATCTGTTAGTTTTCGTTTTTCAATTAGTTCTGAGTTTGATTGACATCCAGATATAGGGCGCATGAATGGAGTGATTTTTTTTGTGAAGACAGCGTTTCATGTTTTTTTTTTAAATAAAGAAAGTCTGTTTAACTGTATGATTAATAATTTGTTGTTGAATCTTTTCAATAGCTATCTCAACTGTAATAATTCATTAAGTTTTTATACAAGTTTCAACTGTGTGAAATTGTAATGTTGGTGTAATTATGATGGAAAGGATCTCTGTCAAGCTGATCCAAAAGCATTTACTACCCAATGGACAGTGCTCTTGCCAACTGGAGATGTGCTGCTGCCAAGGTGATGCATCCCGTTTCTCCACTTTTTGTACTGATTATTTTTATAGATACCCTATTTCATTTTGTTTGTGGCTCTGTCTGTCTCACTTTCTTGTGTCTACTTATATGAGCTCTTTCTAATTGTAGGAAGTTTGAAGCAACTCTAATGACATGCTTGCTATTTGATCCTTCCTTGAAGGTATTCGTGCTGTTATATATAGTCGTTGAGTCTCCTGGATTATTTTTGGTATTTTGACTAAAATGGGGCTGAGTGTGTGATTTCCTCTTCCATAGACTGCTCTTTTTGGCAATTAGATGTTGTTACTCTTTTTGTGGTTCTCCTTTTTAAGATGCTGCTTTGGTAGCCCAGGCAAAGGTTGCATCAGCGTCTACTTTGGCTGTTATGTTGGATGGAACTGCTTCTGGTTTCCTCCAGATTGCAGAATACAGGGGGCCTTCTAAATCTGGATCCTTTACAGCACTTTCAATATCTCTTGGGCAGATACTGATACAACTTCATACAGGTGCTTATCACTCTGAGTGACACAGTTTTCTAGTACTGGCCCTACATTACATCCTATTTGAAACTTTGATGGTCAAAATACTAATGAACTCAATAAGAAAATCTGACGTGGGCATCAAGGCTTTCATATCTTATATTTTGGTTGTGGTCTTGTTGGTTGATTTGATGACGGTACCATCAATTCTCCAAATAATGCAGTCTGTTATATATGACGAAGTTGTTATCTAATGATATCATTGGTTATCAATATTTCCTATTATGCTGATGAGTCAATTTTATGGAAGAAAACTATTTTAGTGGCTTCATCTTGGTCGTGAAGTCGAAACTTTTTAAGGATACCCCTTGGTCTTCTTTTTCTGACAATTGGAATTTGTTATGGTTGTAATTGTGTGTAATTCTGGATGTATTTGCTTTGTTCTTGTTCTGTTCAGTTTTTAGTTTTTGATGGATTACTCATCCTCCAAATCATGTTCTTGTACTCTTTTTATCACTGTAGACATCTAGCAACAGGTTTTGAACACTTCTTCTAGGGCTGTGCAGAATTTTTAAGAACCGAACCGAACCGTTTCGGTCGGTACTTTTACTACGGTAATTGTAATCGGTTCGGTTAATTTACATAATCGAACTTTCAGTTCCATTATATTTTACAGTAAACCTGTAATGGGTTTGAACCGATTACGACCATTTTTTAATATATATTTTTTAATTAAACATAAATTATTAAAAACTTCAAAAACTAGACATATATTATTAAAAATTAGACATAATTATTAATTAGACATATATATATATTAGTTGTGTTGAGTGTTGATGTTTTCAATTTAATTATTTTTGCTATTTTTTGGAAGTTTTATAATTGTAGCCAAACCGGTTACAAGTAATCGAATCGATTACTTCGGTTTCATTCGGTTCGGTTCAGTTCGGTATTTTAGGTAATCGGTGAATTCGGTTCGATTACAAAATGCCTTACCAACCGACCGAACCGAACTGATACAACTTCATACATGTGTATTAGGTATTTTAGGTAATCGGTGAACCGCGCACACCCCTAACTTCTTCCGAAAATTATGAGAATGTAAGATGAACTTCGGGAAGTACCAAATAGTTTTTTAAACCTTTATTCTTTTTAGGTACTAATAGAATTAAAAACAAATTGTAAGTTCCTTTTATGTTTATGGACACACCTAAAATACTGAACAGGTCCCTTCTCGTAGTTTCATTTGAACTATCTTTTTCTCTGCCTTTCCTTGCTCGTAACATGCTTGAGTATCACTTCTCTTCTTCTTTTTTCTCTTTTTTTGGTGGTGGTTGTAGGCATTCTTCACTTAATCCAGAGTGAAACTCATGGTAGGTTGCTGACATCCTTGCTCAAGATTCTCATGCGTTTGATATCATCCACTCCGTACGTATCCTAGTGAACTGATCCTTGAGGAATATTTCCATTCTATTATTTATTGAGTTGTTGACCTGTCAGTTTCTTTTCAATCTACTTCACTTCCTTGAAAATTTGTATAGCTTAGAGCATGGAGAGCATATGCTGCCATTTCTTAGAATTCAAATTTCAATATAACACATGACTAGATTTCAAACACTTTCGATTGACTAGGATTGACTAAAAGATAAATAAATGTATACATGTATTCTTTTATAGGGTGAACCCTTTTTAATTCATGGCAATCGTGTAGATGTTATAAGTCTTATTAGTTTCCCTTTTCCTGTCTGAAGAACTGTGCATAACCTTTTTGAGAGTTTCTGAAGTACAGTGTGATATATGGTATGCCATGATCATATCTTACCTAGGGAAGTGCCATTTTCAAAATTTTCACTGCTATTCTAATGCGAATGGGGGACTGAATGGCAGCCACTAGAAAGTAGAAAAGCAAAAAGTGCAGATGATGCAAAGGATTTTAGGATTCTAAATTTAGTTATGTGCTACATCATAATTGCCTTATGGTTCATGTGGGTAACAACAATCACAGCTTGTAGTAGAAGTAATTCCGTCAGAAAAACTTTCTATCGATAACCATTAATACCTCTTCGGAGACGTGTGACATATTGTTGTTTTTAATTTCTACTCAAAATCTTTAACAGATATGCAAGGATGCCTGAAGATTTACTGCCAACAGTAATAAAAACTCTACATGCAAGAATTGAAGAAGGATTTTTATTCAAAAGTGATCAGACTGCCCTGCTGGTTAGCTTTTATGGACCATTTTCCTTCCTTTCAACTGATCTGCACAGCTGATAGCATATATTATACTTTTCCTTCTATAATAGGCTGCTTCTGTTAGTTGCTTGACTGCGGCCTTTTCTACTTCACCTTCCTTACCTCAAGTAAGAGAAATGCTTTATAAAGAAGTATCTGCAGGTTAGTATATATTTCATCATTTAAAATTATTCTGAAAGAGATCATCCCTTATTCAGTTCAGAGCACTCCCAACTTTTTTAAGACTTTGTCTGTTATTCTCTCCTGGTGAAATTACATCAGAGAGTCTTCCATGAAAAACGTAGTTATTGCAATCAATTTTAAGGCATGTATTCAGGCTTTGAACTGTTATACTCTTGATAGTACGTTTGAGAATATTGTTTCTTATATGGTATCCTCTACTACTTAAATATGAAGCATTCAAATTTAGATGATTTGTGCTACATGGATTGTCCTTTTCCTTCTAGAACATGGTGTCAATTGCTAGGTTATTTTCGTTTGAGTAAACATGTAATTTAAATTACGAAGAAACTTCGAAATCCACGAAGTCTCAGAGAAATAAGTTATAATACAAAAAATAAAATGTTGGATTTGGATGTATTAGGTTGAAATGTGTTCCTTAATTGGATTACTGCTTGTATTGTTCCTTTACAGCCCATCAGGGCATACCCAGCGACAAGAGCGTTGCTTAGGAGTGTATGCTCCACATCCTGGGTTCTGTTTCTGCCGTTGGGAATCCCTGGATTACCCGGTTCCGATTGTTGTGGAAGCGGTCGGGGCATCAGGTTTGCTAATACTGTCAATGCCCATTGGTGGGGAGTTCCCCTGGTTACAAAAAAAAGAACTCTTTTACAAGTCTTTTTTCGCCTAATGAATAACCCTTGAGTTAAGATGGTGAACAACAGTGTAGTCCATTGGACAGTATAAAAGGTATTACATACACAAAATCTCAACATCTTGTAGATCGCTGATTGTGCAATACATCACATACTTTTCCAATGAATGACAGTTCGCTGATTTTTATTTTGTGTGCCTACACATTATCATTTAAACTTTTTTTTATCAAGGTTCTCTAGAGAATAATAAATAACTAGTTCTTGGAGATCATTTTAATGATGCTTTTCTAGGTTCTCCTGAGGCAGAAATGAGATCAGGTGTTTTTCTCACATTACTTCAATACTCAGAACAACTAAACAATCCAACACTATGCTTTGAGGCTCTTCAGGTAACAGTAAAATAAAGTGAAGTCAGATTTGATATTAATATTAAACTCTTACGGCTGAAAAGTATGGTTTGATTGTCAGTTCCTTCTTTGGACAAATTATATTCAAGCATTCCTTCCCTATCTTATAATTGGTGTTTTAGATCTATGTCTCTGAATAAGAGTAGAATATATGTTGACAAAGTGGTAAGTATTGAAGCAAGTTCCGCATTAACAGTGAGTGAAGTACATTGATGTAAAGAGTTCTACAGCCGAGCACTTATCCCGAATAATACATTGAAGGCAAATGGTTAAATTAACTATTATTATTTTTTTTTTGTCAAAACATGTATTATTATTACACCTTGTAGCCTTAAAAATGCACCTGGTAATCTGTAAAATGATCAGGAATATGTAATTAGGTTTGGTAGTTCGAAGAAACAACTAGGCGTCATATATCTTTATCTTTATTAATACCTACAAAAAAATCTTTCTTTATTAACTCTTCACATTGCTGTAAACAGATCTTTATTTTGTGTTTGTAGATTATGTTCATTTATAACTGTTATAGTTAATATTGGGGTTACCGATTCTTCCTGATGCAAGATCACAACATTTTTCAATTATTTCCCCCTATTTTTGTTGTATAAATCACTTGAATAATTGATATAATCAAGAGACCTCTAAGATAGAAGTATCGTTTTGCGAGGGTTAACCTTTTAGCTAGAGCATGTACCATGGATGTCACTTTTACTGTGCTAAAAAAATATATGGTCACGCTTTTGATATTTCCCTGACTATCTCGCTTGCTTTAGCATTCAAGAAAGACAGGTATTTTCCCTTTAGTGAATGGTTGCCTAAAAGTGGATAATAAGATTACGTGATGGTAATATGTGAAGCATATACCATATCTTAAGGATAGATTTAGATA
The DNA here is from genome assembly GCA_003255025.1 of Datisca glomerata. Lineage (NCBI taxonomy): Eukaryota > Viridiplantae > Streptophyta > Magnoliopsida > Cucurbitales > Datiscaceae > Datisca > Datisca glomerata. The sequence continues at coordinate 1,119,273 of QANY01008670.1, forward strand.
TTTTGCTAGATGCTTATAAGAATTATGCTTGTGCAAGGTGATCGGAAGTAATCACATTCTTGTGCTGATTCTTGTATCCTTTTCACTTTGTAGTGCTTTTGCTGTAATTTAAATCGAAAAAAATCTGTTAGAGTTTCTTTTGTAAAGTATATAAATCGCTTCAAGAACATCAAGTCTTGTTATTTACTTACTATCTGAATTATTTTGTTTCAGGCCCTAAGAGCTATATCACATAATTATCCACAGATAATGAACACTTGTTGGGTACAAGTTTCCTCAGTTGTTCACAGCTTTCTAAGGGGATTTGCTTCTGAAGATTTGACGAGGCAATGGAAGGGGCAAATCGGAAGCACTGTTGGGATCATTGGGGAAAAAGTCTTTACAGCTGCTGTGAGGGTAAGATGTAGTAGAACTTCTTCTTCGAATTGGGCTTGTGGTTTAAGGACGTCCCATTCTTTAAGGTTCTCTCAAACTGGAGAGACTTTGTAAATTAATATATAATGAGGATTTCTTATCGTCGCTTGTGCATATTCAATTATCAATGAAATGGTTATGTTTCTTAAAAAAAATTAGGATATTTTTTGTTTACAACCCAGCTAGTTTTTAACCATAGCCATAGGTTCTTGATAAATGTTTGAGATAGGGTTACCACCTAGGGGAAGCCCTTAAGTGGTGATTCACTGATAGAACCCCCTCTCTTATGAGCCCATGTAATAACTTTCTCCCTGTCGCAATCAACCCCTAATGGTGCTTTAGATCAAAGAGTTTCAAGCTCTGCGAAATAGTGTTTGAATTGGAGAAGTGATTTATCTTCTCAGAACAGAAGAAAATGGTGTTATCTTGGCCAACCTATTTACCACAAACACTTATGCTCACATCTCTTGAACACAGATTAGGAGGCAAATTATCTCGAATTGCATATATACTTGAAATAGGTCTCTCTCTCTCTCTCACTGCCCCATAATAAGAATGACTTTTTTAATGTCAAATAACTAATTCATTGTTTTCCACAGTTAAGCTTGTATTTCTACAAAATTATTAGAGCAAGCAATATTCTTATACTACCAATCTCATGAACTTATTTCTTATTCGGTCGAATGCATTTCTTTTGACTTTTGGCCCTTGAGTCTTGAGTTAAGATCAAATTTGACATGGTGATTGTCTTGGTGGTGTTGTAACTGAGACTTGATCTTGGTATTGACATTTAGAACCTTTTGTCCCATACCATATTTGTTTTTCATTAGGATGAAGGTTGAAGTGGGTATATCAAGATCATCAAAATTACACATCTTTTGAGGGCTAGCTGATCCACTTTATTTGAATTTCATGAAAAAGTATAGATATCCCGATTTATTGGTAACATTCAGATACATAGTTAATAATGCCCTCCTCCATGATCTATGCTCCAAACTAGCATCAAATCCATCATATATCAATTGTTAAGTTGTTCTTCTCCTGCAAAGTCGATGTACTATGATATCTTGAATAGAACCTCATCTTCTTAAGATAATGATCGTTTGTAATTCTTAACTATGCTAGTAATACACTTTGAAGATATATGTAATATGTATATCTCAGCCATGAAGATTTAGTCCCTCACCCCACCCCACCCCCCCAATGACAAAAGTATTTTTTTTATAGGAAACTAAAATTATTTAAGAAAAAAAACAAAAAGTATTAATCAGACACTCTAATACTTTTTTGTATGTCATAAGGTCAGGTTTTAGATGAATGCCTTCGGGCAATATCCGGATTCAAAGGTACTGAGGATCTTTTTTATGACAAAATAATGGATGCCCCATTTACTTCTGACTGCAAAAGAATGAAGAAGGTGGCATCAGCTCCATCATATGAACCGGAAAGAATAGAAGATACCGAGGTTGAACTCAATGGATTTCAGTTAGGAATCTCGCAGTGGTCTGAGGCGATTGAGAATCATATGCCTCACATTCTGTTCCATGCTTCTGCAATGGTAGGTCAGATATTTGCCTTTGTGATAGGCAATTGATTTTTTTTTTAATTGTCTTTTATGTCATGCAGTTTAGTGGTGAATATCTGCACGTATTACATATATTTGGGTAGCACGAAGTGATATCTTCTGCATAAGTTATTAAACACAATCATCATGCATGAACTGGTTGAGTTGCTTATAATTTCACACGTCCTCCGTTGGTCGTTGGATTTGTAAGGCAATGAGCTTCTCTTTTTGAGCTTTTAATATTTTGCACTGGTCTGTGTTCCTGCGTGCCATATTTATCAGATTATGTTTGTGTAGATTGTGATGGACTTTTTGGTGTCTAGAAAGTGCCTAATGAATGAAAGATTTGTTGGAAATCATGGATTGTATTAGGTTGAATTTACACTTGTTGAAGTGATTTGAAAATTTTAATTCAATTTTTGTAGAAATCAAATTTAGTTCTTTCCGGGACAAGATGGTAAATTAGCTGCATTAAGTGCTCTCATCTAGTTACGAAACATGCATGTTAGGTTATTATGTTTACATGTCTCAATTATTCTGTAGTGTCCTATATGTGAAAATTAGTTGCTGTGTGTGTGGGTTGTATTGTGAATAGTCATCTTGCATTCTTGTGCAAATTTAATGTCAATATATTTTAGAGGGTGGATGTGTTCCCCGTAATAGGTCCTACCCTTCTACCATATCAATTCAGCTTTGATTAAAAAGGGCCCAACACGTCCCCTCTCTATTATTTACACACCCTCACAAAGAAAAATCACTCACATCAGATTACTATTTTAGATTAAGATCAAGTATGTTCGTAATCCTCAAGGTTCTAAGTCTACCTAACACCAGAAGGGGCTTTCTTTATAAATTCTGTTTCTCTAAAATTTTGTTTTGTGGTAGGTACGAGCTGCATCAGTTACTTGTTTTGCCGGAATAACTTCCTCGGTGTTTTCCTCCCTCACGAAGGAAAAACAGGACTACATTGTGTCTTCTTTGGTAAGTTGTGGTTGGGATTCTACTTGAATTTACAATTAAGACATTATTTTGGAAAAATGATTTGAATAGTACCATATGTTGGTTGAACATCTTTTGTAGGTGAATGCCGCTCATAATGATGAGGTGCCTTCAGTAAGGTCAGCTGCGTGTCGAGCAATTGGTGTCATATCTTGTTTCCCTCAAGTTTCTCATAGGTGATTCTCAAGATATCCTCAGCTACTTAAAATACATCTTATGTTACATAACTTCTCGTTGTGCAATTTGGTGGTGGAACAATTGCTAAAATTGTAAACCATTCAGTGCAGAGATTCTTGGCAAGTTTATCCATGTTGTTGAGATCAATACTCGTCATTCTTTGGTTTCGGTAACTTTCTTTGATTTGTCTTTGACTGTGCTTGCGCGGCGTATTTCAATCTCTTGAATTCGGTATATATTTATGTGTATCCCTTTTTCCTTTGGATAGATGAACTGCTTATATCTTTCAATTTCAGGTAAAAATAACCGCCTCCTGGGCATTTGCAAATGTTTGTGATTCTATCCGTCACTGTATAGATGAGTTTCACTCAAAACGGCCTATGGGTAGACTTACAAGCGCACACCTTTTAGAAATATTTTCATTTGCTTTAAATTATGTACTGTTGCATTCGGACTTTTCTAATTTTTATATTGTATGTTTTTTATTGTAGACTCAAATGCAAATTCCCATATATTGACATCATTGATAAACTGTGCTTTGCGTCTAGTGAATGATGGAGACAAGGTAATCTGCTGGTGTGATAGATCAATCATAATGTGGTTTCTTTTGGCAATTATATAGTTTTTTTTTTATTTTTTGTTAGAATGTTGTCTCACATCGCCTAGACTTACCCATTTTGTGCTAGTTATAAGGTTCTAATACCTCTCACCTTAACACCTAGGTTTTAAGGAGTGATCGGGTTGGATTTTTCAACTTAATATCAAAGCTTGGTTGGGCCTTTGTTTGTGCCGCTTTAGTTTGGTTCTTTGTCCGCTTAGTTCGGATTGTTTGGTATGCTGCTTAGTTTGGCTACCGTGCTGTGGTTTAGGAGTGTGTGTTGGCATGTTGTCTTACATCGCCTAGACTTGCTCATTTTGTGCTAGTTATAAGACTCTAGTACACCTCTTCTTAACACTTAGGTTTTAAGGAATGATCGGGTTGGACTTTTCAACTTTTTCTTCCCTTGACTTTTGGTAGATCTCTGATCCCCCATGCTCGTGCTTGTTTCTTTCTTCTTTTTCTACTAATATATTTTTCTGTTTCCTATAAGTAAATCATAATGTGCTTTTTATTCATATAAAGCTCTTGCATCTATGACATTCTAGGCTTGTTTAATGTAATGAATGACTTGTAAGAATAGAAAGACTAGAAAGCCAGGAATTGCACTGAAATATAATAACACAAGGGGGAAATATTAACTCTGAATTCCATGAAACCGAAATTTCTAGGTTGAACGATCTAGTAATCCACTCTTTTTGTTCCATTAGATAAAATCAAATGCCGTGAGAGCCCTGGGAAATCTTTCCAGATTTGTGAAATTTTCAAGTTTACCATGTGGTGATGGGAGCCACAAAACTGAGGAGCTTCCATCAGCCAGTAGTTCAGAAGCTAGTTGTGAATATAAATCAAAATTGTTCAGTCCAGCTTCTTTGAGGGATTCATGTCAGTTGGAAAGGATGGTGCAGGCATTAATTTCGTGCGTCACAAATGGGAATGTTAAGGTATCATATCTTATCCATGCTATTAATTTGTTGGAAACAACCTCTTGTCAGCTCGACTCAATATATCTGTCTACATTTCAATGTTAAATCATCTGTGATCTCTACTTAATTCAGCGGTTTTTTAACAGGTCCAATGGAATGTTTGTCATGCATTGAGTAACTTGTTTTTAAATGAGACGTTGAGATTGCAAGACATGGACTGGTAATTATTTATTTGCTTGCAAGTTCAATTCGATGAAAATCTTTATGAGAACATTTATATAATATTCAAATGCCTGGGGAAGCTTCATAACTACAATATTTTTGAGCACTTGGTTTATTCTGTTTCTAAAGTGAGTTTTTTTCTTTGTGGTGATGTCATGAGTTCAATTGCTCAATGCCTACCTTGCACCGAATTTCTAGAAGAGTTGGGGGATATTGTACCAAGTCAAAGGTGGTTCAGTTTGTAGTTGGAGTTCTGGGTCATCTTACTAGGGCTTAAAGAACACCATCTCCTATATGCGCGGTCTTACTATTATTGCATATAAATGATATGACAGCAATCGATATAAGAAATGGTGAAAAGGGCCAACCGCCAATGATATATGGAGCAGATAATCATCTATGTATTTAGCTTTCCGAAAATCTAATAGCTTGAACTGTACGTTCTTGTTTAGTTTTGTAATTATGGTTCTGTCCTAACAAAGGTACTCCAACCATTTTTTGGCAAGCCCCTAGCTTCTTAGAGAAATTATCTAGATCTTTTTTTTTGCAGATCTTTTAGATTTCTTTTCAATTGTTGTAAATAACCATCTATTTTTTCAATAATTTTAGTTAAAAGTATCCATGTATGTTTTCCCACTCAACATGCTCTCCCAACATCTTTGGAGCATGCGAGTATATTGATTAATAGTCTTACTTGTCCTCTTGAGCAGGGCTCCATCCGTTTTCAGCATCCTTCTTTTACTACTACGTGATTCCTCTAACTATAAAATTAGGATACAAGCTGCTGCTGCTTTGGCCGTTCCAGCATCAGTATTTGGTAAGTAGCACTAATCCTGTTCTCCTTATCGACAACAAAATGATGATCTTCTTTGATAAACTATGAGAGGCATTCAAACTATCTCTTATTTAACTTTAAGCCACATTTCTCCAAACTCCCATCTAGTTTGCTTAAATGATACAGACACTCCTAGTTTGGAAAAATACCACTTAGTTAATAAATTGTTAGTTTGTTTATGAGAAACCAGAACACCCTTTGCGTATAGACCTCACCTGACTAATTTTTGAACCCAAAGCATAAAACCCGACATGACCCGTATGATTTAGAATAAGATGATTTTGGGCAATAGTAACTACGATAAAAAAAATTGTCAAATAAATATTAAATTAGGGAGGGTCTGTGTCTGTGTCATTTAAGCAAACTAGATGGGGGTTGTTCCCCAAACTTTAAGCTATATTCTTTCAAACGCTTGACAAACTTTTCTCTGAGCTTAGGTGATGGCAAAAAAAATTAAATTCTGGGAAGTTAGATGGTTGGGTGACAAGGCTTTTTCCACTTCTTTTCCAAGCCTTTATTTAGTTTCTTTGAACCATAATGATAAAGTTGGAGATTTGATTCTTTCTTATTCTCCACTCTCTTGGAATTTATCTTTTAAAAGAAACCTTACTGATTCAGAAATCAGGGAGTATCTTAATTTGTTGTCCTTGCTCAAATCTTGTTCTTTTAATTCTGGGGTTTTCTCTTGTAAATCCTTTATGATTTTTATTTCTAATGTTGTCGATTCCCATCAATCCTTCCCTTTTCCTCTAATATGGAAATCATGCTCTCCTTCCAAAAGTTTTTTTATGGCTGTTAGTATTGGGAAAGGTAAGTACTGTTGATACACTTCAAAAGAGAAGACCTTGTATGTGCTTATCTACTTGTTGGTGTGTTTTGTGCAAAAACAACTTTGAGAGTTCAAACCATCTTTTTCTGCATTGTCCTTTAGCTTCTTCATTATGGAATCGGTTGTTGACATTGTTTGATCTCAGCTGGGTGCAACTTTGTTTAGTGGAGATGTTGATTAGATTGGATTTCGGTGGTGGAAATAAAAAGAAAGATGTTTTGTGGTATCATGCGGTATTTGCAGTCTTTTGGGTTCTTTGGCTTGAGAGAATTGGAAGAATTTTTGAAGACGCGTTTTCTGATGAGTCAATTTTATGGAAGAAAATTATTTTATTGGCTTCTTCTTAGTCGTCAAAGTCGAAACTTTTTAAGGATACCCCTTGGTCTTCTTTTTCTGACAATTGGAATTTGTTATGGTTGTAATTGTGTGTAATTTTGGATTTCAGTGTTTTTGCTTTGTTCTTGTTCTGTTCAGTTTTTAGTTTTTGGTGGATTACCCATCCTCCAAATCCTATTCTTGTACTCTTTTTATTATTAATATAACTTCTCTGTTTCCTATAAAAAATAATAACACTTCTATCTCTTTAAATCTGTCTCTCTACCTTTACATTTTTCTTTTTTTGTAGGGTGCTTTCCAAACTTATACGGTCAAAAGTGAGTTGAACGTTTTATTTTTTTTTCAAAGAGACTTAATTCTCTCCGTTTTGTGGTTCAGACTATGGGAAGTCTTTCTCAGATGTTGTCCAAGGTCTGGAGCATACAATAGAGAACCTTGGTTCAGACTACATTGCTGCACCTTCAAGTTTCAAGTATAAAGTGGCACTTGAAAAACAGGTCAGGCTCTTCAATCACTTGTTGCGTATGAGCAAAATCTGATAAAATTTGGCATTGCAAACATAGTTGTCAAATTGTAATGTGATGATTAAATGAAATAGAACTGGAAGAAATATAAGCTCAATGCCATAGAGTAATAATCTGGCTGAGCCCAGGACTATACACTGACTATATTGCAGTTCGAAACCACTTTAGTGCATATCAAATGATTGCTCGTGGTGTAACTTGTTGCACCTTTTAGTACTTCACATAGAATGTGAATAGAACTGCTGGTATTTTTCTTTGCTCGGATCAGGTGGCATCCTTTTTTCATGCATCAAGCTGTTGAATTTCTTCCTCTTCCTCTTCTCTTTGGTTTGTTTGGAATGAAAGAACTTTCAGGATTATTACGAATGATTGGAAAATGTGGATTTTCTTTTTGTTAGGAATGGGCTCGCACCTTTTCTGTACACCTTCAACCGGAACTTTTGATTCTTGGTTGAATCACTTGTGTCAGTTCAACCCCTTGAATGTTGTAGATAATACAATTCTTTTACCTTAACTGAGTTAACACTGATTATCAAACTTTTCAAGTTACCATAAGGAAGCATCCTAAAAGTTTATTGTGATAATTTGGATTTTTTTCTATCCTCTTGTCTAAATTACTCATCTGCCTACTTTGATGACACAGGTTACGTTTACTATGTTGCACGTTCTTAGCCTTGCTTCAAGTGCAGATCATCAGCCCCTGAAAGAATTTCTTGTGAAAGTAAGAATCCCCAACTCACCTCTTTATCTATATCACCACCCCTTATAGTAGAGCAAATCTTCTCAAGAATTTGATATACTAGTACCCCGTTAAGTCCCGGTCTATGTTCCTTATGCATTGATGAATTATATTTTGAGTAAACTACTTTTGGCCTCTGTACTTCGACGCTAGTTTCAATCTAGACCATGGAAAATACTGGCGACATCATGTTTTTGAGCCACATAAGTGCCAGATGGACAAGGAACTAACACTTCGTCTGTCTCTGTTCTAGCAATAGTGACGGAAGGTCTAAAATTGAAACTGTTATGAAACTACAAAGTCTAAATTGAGATTTTTTAAAGTCCATGGTCTAGATTGAAACTAGCACCAAAATACAGGGTCATAAGTGTATTTTACCTTATTTTTGCTGTCCAATTCAGGCTCTTCTCTTTATTTATTTATTTTTTCGTTTATTTTTTCGTGTATGTTCTACAGAAAGCCTCGTTTCTTGAGGAGTGGTTTAAGCTGCTATGCTCATCACTTGGAGAGACAAATTCTCAGCCTGATAATGAAAGCAAGTCTACTATAACCCAAAAGAGAGAGATGATATCCAATGCATTACAATCACTAATCGAAGTTTACATGAGCAGGAATCAAACTGCAATTGCTAAAAAAATTGAGAAATTAAGCAACAGTAGTCGTTTAGTCTAGACATTCTGGCGATCACGGATGTTTATCTACTTTATCTCGAATTTGTGCTTGCTACATTAGTCACTTCAGTGGCAGACATTTTGACTGTGATGCATTAATCGGCGAAGAAGACCAACTTATTGAAGACTTGGAAGACTGTACCATAATGAAAGATGTTAGCAGATGGAGAAATTTTTGACTGGGCATCACTCAGCCATGGAGGTCGATACCGATCGTTTGCTGGTGACGAAAGGTATTTATGCAGTAGCTTGTGTTGGAACTATTTGCATAATGTATAAATATTTTTTATATGTATTTAAATTGCTAAAAAATTATGATTACAGTAAACAATTAATTGTTTTTGAATCTGAGAATTTTGATGTAGTGATGAATTGCTTTGTTAACTTAAAGAATTATATGATATTGAGGTATCTATGGCGAATGGATGTTCTTTTGCTAGCAAGAAGAACTAAGATATGAACTTGAGTTTTCTGGGAGATGGGATGTGGCTATCAACTGAGTATAGAATTCATGACATACGTGTAATTGAGGTGTTTCCATCCTCTTAGCGTTTATGAGAATATGACGAACAATATGAGATTATGTTGCAACTGGCTACTTTTGCTGAAAGCAACAGATCAAATCGGTAAATTTGTTTTTTTTTTCTTTAGTTTTTTAATTTTTTTAAGGTTGTTGGTGGAAGGAATCAGTAGGTGTATCATGACATCTCAACTACTGTTGCTAACACCTCCGTATCACCCTCATCATAAACTCAACCCAACATATTATTAAAATAAAAATGAGTCAACAAATGAAAACATAAAGAAAAAAATCAACAGAGTCTAAAAGAAGATATATTACAAATATCATCGGAAGCAAATGAAGAACAAAAATTTAAAGAATTCAACCACCAAGTTAGAGTAACTATATTAGGAGTCCTGAACGGTAAACAATCTGTAACTTGGTTACCCTCCTGATAAATATAAGTGACAGTAAAGTTCATCTGATTGATTAAATTTAAATATCTATTTTAAGATATTTTAAGATCTAAAATGAAAAATGAACACCACATAAATAGAATAATTTTTCAATCATAATTGTCTTGTTTTTTAACTTTCTTATTTTCATGTTTAGTCGGTCAGAATCGTTTATTCTTAAAATAAACAGTAGAGACCTATAAAAAATTATAGTACCCAATGCACAAGTTGCTAAATAGAGCTGAATTATGATTCTTTATTTTCATGTTTGACTGATCTAAATTATTATTTGCAAATAAACGATCCAACCAGGACACATCCTTCCATTTAATTTTTATTATCTGTTCATAATTCTCAATAATTCATCTCTTTTAATGCGAATATTGCTCGAAAGTCTTAGAAAAGCATCTTGTTCTTACTCACAACTTGTTTATTGTTCTTTCTACAACTAATTAAGACAAAACTTGTTTGGTTTTGACAAACAAGTATTGAAATGGATAAAGTTGTTCGACTAAATCTTGCTTTTCACTAACTTCACTGTGCATCAAGTAAACCTGTCGGTTGTCGGTTTGTTTTTGTTTGGCTGAAATAGTTACATCTGTCCTCTTTAATCGCTATTTCTACCTCTTGCCCCTTATACTTAAATGTCCTCGTTAGATATGTATTGATTAAGATGATTTATTTTTAAAAGTAAAAAATATGCAAGTCTTATCAATGGAGAAAGCCCTTGAAATACTTTTTTTTAAGACTGGTCTCTCATGTATTAGTCTACAGATTAGTGCAATAATTGATGACCTGAAAATTTTGGATTTGATGCACTTTCGGTTGAGATGAGATGATGTTCTTCTAATCTAGGCCGTTGTTTTTTGTTCAACGGCTCAAATCGGCTATTCATGAGAATGGGAGAAAAAGAAAAAACGTGTTTTTAAAATTAAAATTGATTTGAGCGATTGATTTTTAAATATGATTCAGATCTAACATAATACTATCATGTTCGGTCAATTTAATCTCTTTATTCAAAATTCAACGATTTAGATCGACTCTAATTTAAAAAAAAAATATTTCTTTTATTATTTTCTCGTTCCCGGTCTCATGAGCCCGTAGGGGTGTCAAGACTATAAGCTGCCTTTGCTTATTTTCTTGTTTTGAAGGTTAATAAACTTTGGCTCGTACCTCTCTTATTCTCTAAAAGGTGTTTGGTAAGAATAACTTTATTATAGAAATAATAGTTAAATGTTACCGTTAAAAAATAAAGAGATGTAAATATAACCTTTTAATTAATATTATATAGTTAATGAAATACCAAATTTAAAAAATACTCTTACTTTATCTAAACGAAAGTAATCCACAAAAAAGTTTTAAAATGATGGTTCTTGAATTTTAAAAATATAAGAGTTATTCTTACACCTAAAATTTTAATATGAGCTTTTACATGATATTTTTACGCTTTCTTAATATGGCAAAAACAAGAGCCAAAGGTCACTCCTTCACATACAATACCAGCAAAGGTGGTTCACCTCCAAGCACATGTCAATACATTCCTAACAATCGAGTCCAACACGTAGAGAATAAATAAATAATTCTAAACGTCCCTCCCACCCTCATAAAGTTTCACGTGATTTCTTCCTTCTTAAAAATAGAGTTTCATTAATAAAACTATTATGTCCTTTTCACTATCTTTCTACTAACCTTAGATTTATATTTATTGCTCTGTCGTTTGTGTTTTATATTCTCATTTCTCATGCACTCTCACTTTCTATATCTTTCCAACCGATCGACTACGACTCTCATAATAAATAGCATTGTATAATAATTCCTATAAAGGTCTAATTTGTCTTTTAGGATTTATTTAAAAATAGATGGATACAAATGATAATTAAGCTTTTAGATTGTCGTGTTATTTTCTTTTTTATGCTCTTTTAAATCTATTTTTTAAATAAAATGTGTACACACATATTATTAAGTACATGTTGTTGTATCAAAATAAATTGTGAGTTTAAGTTATCTGATGATAACTGTTGTAGAAAACATACATTGTTTTAGGGTTGTTCTAAGGCACCATCATTGTACTGTGCATATACATAAATTATAGTTTACGTGGGTTGTATCTTAGAATATTCTCATTTTTAATTAGTATAAATATTGAACTTCATTGATACATAGATCTTGATAACACATGTTTCCTGACTAATGAAATAATACAAGTAACATTAAGTTGATGAAACTGAGTTCTTGCCAAAAAGCCTTTGATGTTTAAGCCAGTAGTTATGAGAAAATACGATGAATTATCTGTGAGGCCAAACTGGACTTACTTTAATTACTAAGGATATAATATTTGTAGAGGAGAACATTAACATTGACATCGTAATTGAGATTGACAACAAATACTTTATAATATTCACTCATCGATCTGCATCAAACACTTGTTACTTGTTTAGTCAGTATAATGGTTACATATAAATAGGACTCGGACCATCAAGTTGCAGAGCTGAACAATATGAGATCCCTACTGCAAGCTCTCTTTATCACTCGTCAAGAAAGTAATGGTCGGTCTTCATAATCAACTAGTTAACATTACGGATAAGTGTCCTTAAACAATACCATTATCTTTACAAATTTTTTTCAAATTGGATACGTAAAACATAGTATCATTGTTGATTAAGTATTTAGCTCCAAAGCCACCACTAGTAGACGCCTCAAATCTTAAGCCATATTGCCCATAACATATTTAATTTTATTTGAATTTTTATATTTCAATTTAAAATAATATTAATAAATTGAAAAAATTTATTCGTGGAATAATAATTTAATTATTTTTCAGAGATGAAACAAGTGGTAGGAGAGATTGGATCTTAGGAAATAAATGATATTATCTTTACCAAAATACAAATGAATTAATTAATGAAGCGTAATCACAGCTTAGCTGTTCATCACCGGAAAAGGGAAAGTAAAAAAAGAGAGAATATTAAAAATTCAAAAGCACGATTATCCATGATGGCTTTTGGGCAATGGTTTTGATTTAGATTGAGAACCTAAAAATGGGGAAAAGGTAAAAAAATAAATAATTAAACATTACTTAAAGATTAATTAATTAGAGAGAGACAATGCGAAAAAAAAGGAAAAGATTTCTATGAATTTTGAGAAAATTAAATGGGAAACATTGAAGGACAAGGTAGAGAGGAATTTGAGGCAGGTCAGTCTCCTACCAACACTCTTCCTCTTAGAACCAATCTCTGTGCTCTTTCTCTCTCTAAGAGTTCCTCCCTCCATTTTTTTTTTCTCTTCAATAACATAGATAAAATAATCAGACCCTTTTGTTAATCTTCATTCTTTATTATCTCTAATCCTGTTTTTCCTTTTTAAATTAAAATTTCAAGTTAGCCCATTATTATAACCTTTTTGGCCTTCATCTTTGTTCCCTTGTACCTTCTTCCCCTTTTCATCTGCTTCTTCTTCTTCTTCATTAGTTGGTTTTATATATACATTAAACTCTCGTTTGTTTGGACTATGAAATTGTGAGCAGACTCTAATACCAAGGAATTCCATGTTTGGTTCTGATAATCTTGTCTCGGCCGTGTCTGAAGATCCTTGTTGAGAATCTTTTCCAGGTTCTGCTTTGTTTTGCTGGATTTTGATGTTTATTTTAGTGTATTAAGTTATTAGGAAAGCTTTTGTAGCTATTCAGTTTGAAATAAAGACAAGTTTAGATTTTTTTTACTGTAAGATCTCTCTATGCCTTTCAGTTTTTCGAAAAGGAAAAAAATTTGAAAATAAAGTTAATATATATATAGAGAGAGAATCTAAAAATCTTCAGTGAAGTTCAATTCTTTTAAATTTTTTTTAGACATTTGCCTTTGTTTATGAGCATGAAAATAGGTAAGTTCATCTGGATTTCTTCCCCCCTTTTGATTTTCATCAGTATCTTCAATTTAATTTTCAAGAAATTTCAGTTTTAGTTTTTAAAATTTTATTTTCCAAAATCTAGCAAAATAGAACTAGAAAATGAAAATTAAGTCAATATATGTTGAATCTAAACCATCAGTATAGTTTATTATTATTAATATTTTTTTTTAATTTTTAGACATCTCCATTGTTTCTGAGCATGAAAACAGGTGATTTGATCTGGGTTTTTCTCCCCCTTTTGATTTTCATCAGTTTCTGCAGTTTATTGTTAAAAAAAATAAAGCTTTTAATATTGTTCTTAATCACTAAATAACCATGTTTCTCTGTTTTAATCACCAAATTCAGGTTAAGTTTGCATTTTACTCGATCTTTTGAGGCTAAAATGTTCATTTTTTGCGTCTTAAAAGGTAATTTGTAGAAATCTTCAGAAGTGTAAATGGCGAAAGAATACAGTGGATCACCAAAGCATCATCAGTTAGAATCAAAGAGAAAACGTCTCACTTGGATCTTAGCTGTAAGTGGCCTCTGCATTTTGTGTTATATATTAGGAGCCTGGCAGAACACCTCCGCCCCCAACAACAACCGCTCCGACATCTATTCTCGCGTCGGCTGCAACGATCAACCATCGTCAACAATCCCATCATCATCGTCATCTCCATCGTTGGATTTCGAAAGCCATCATGTGGTTGAGATCAACAAATCGGTGGGAGTCGAGACGTTCCCACCATGCGACATGTCGTACAGCGAGTACACGCCTTGCCAAGACCCGTCGAGGGGGAGGAAGTTTGAGAGGACAATGTTGAAATACCGAGAACGACATTGCCCTACGAAGGACGAGCTATTGTTTTGTATGATCCCGGCCCCGCCCAAGTACAAGACACCTTTCAAGTGGCCTCAGAGTAGAGACTATGCTTGGTATGATAACATCCCTCATCGCGAGCTCAGTATCGAGAAGGCTGTACAGAATTGGATTCAAGTCGAGGGAGATAGGTTCCGATTCCCCGGCGGAGGAACGATGTTTCCTCGTGGAGCTGATGCCTATATTGACGATATTAACGAGCTCATTCCTCTTACTACTGGAGCTATCAGGACTGCCATTGACACAGGCTGTGGTGTAAGTATTTTCTATATTGCCTTTTGGACTTATTGGTTATGTGAGTTTCTGATAATGATAACATTTGTGTTGTTAATGTAGAAATTTTATATTTACATTGAAAAATTCTATAAAAGTTAACATCATCATGTAAATAAGATCATAAAAATGTGGATATTGACACCATAATTAGTATTGTAGTATACTAAATCTATGTTTATGCAAGTTTTCGATAATGATTAACTTTGTGGCTCTCTATCAGCGTAGCGTCTGTATCATTAACGTAAAGTCATAAATTTACATGAAAAATATCGATAAAATCAACATTATCATACACACACAATATCATGAAATTTGGACATTGACATGATAACTTGTATTGTAGCATATAGAAAATCACGGTGAACTATTATAGAAAGTGATGAATGTGAAATCATGTTTGTTTTTTCACTAATACTGACCGGATTGCCGCATGTTCAGGTTGAGTTGCCTGTTTTCTTTTTTCTTTTTATGTGAATTCTTTGTAAGTGTACGTATAAAAAAATGAGAAATTGTGTTCGTGATTAGATTAATTATAAACAAAAGAAATATATTACATGACAAGAGCTGATTTAGCTCTCATCACCTGATCAGGAGCCAAATATTGTTCTTGTGGAAATACGGTATTTGTGATCACAATTGCTAATGTGTTTAATACCTTTACACAATATTGGATTTGGATTCGGGTGATTTTAGGTAGCAAGTTGGGGAGCATATTTGTTAAAGAGGGATATCCAGGCAATGTCGTTTGCACCGAGGGATACACATGAAGCACAGGTTCAGTTCGCGTTGGAGCGAGGAGTCCCCGCTATGATTGGCATTATGGCTACAAAGAGGCTTCCTTACCCAGCTAGAGCTTTTGATATGGCTCACTGTTCCCGTTGCTTGATCCCGTGGGAAAAGTATGGTAAGCTTCCTCTCTATGTTACCTAAAACATTGAACATTGTGAGGTGCAGAACGAGAACGTAATGCGTACTTGTCCTCGAACGTGGTATGCTAAGGGTAGGCTACTTCTGATATTTTAGGTGGTAAAAATATATGTTTACCTATCAGACTATACTTTTAGTACCATGTACGTAATAAAATTGTTGCTTATCATGTTTATTATGTTTGGATTGTGAAAATTACCATTCAAAATCACCAGTAATCCCTGAAAGGCTGAAACATAACACCACATTGACAGTGCTTAAAACCCGTTCCTTCTTTCTCGTTTTTGAGTAATTCTACACTGATAAGCTTTAGCGATATAGATAGCAACGTGAATATATAACCGGTGTTAAGTTAACTTCCGTTATAATGTTTTGCAGATGGACTATATTTGATTGAGATAGACAGAGTATTGAGGCCGGGTGGTTACTGGATTCTATCGGGGCCGCCAATTAGGTGGAAGAAGTATTGGAGGGGGTGGGAGAGAACACAGGAGGATTTGAAAGAAGAACAAGATTCTATCGAAGATGTAGCGAAACGGTTGTGCTGGAAGAAAGTTGTGGAGAAGAATGATCTTGCTATTTGGCAAAAGCCTATCAACCACATTGAATGTGTTAAGAACAGGAGAGTGTTTAAAACTCCCCATATGTGCAAGTCTGACAATCCTGATGCTGCTTGGTAATCCTAATCCTACTCTACTGTTTATATATTGGTTGAGCTACATGTTTTTGGTACTGACTTTTGATTATGTTTTCATTTTGGTCCTTGGTCCCTGAACTTTGAACGTGTTTTTGTTTTGATCCCCATTGTTAATTCTGGGAGTGGAACGTGATGGTTATTCATTTCATATGCTAAAATTTCCATTACCTTCACGTTTCACACGGATTTGACATGAATTCAACGTTTTAAGTTATTCGAGGACTAAATTGAGAAATCTAGACTTACATGGACTAAATTAGGAACAGGAGTAAACTTGGGGGGACCAAAAATACGTTTTGGCAAACAGTTTTTGCCACCTTAGATAAAACTTGGTTAATTTTTTGGTTTGTTTTTCGATTTGGTCCCTGGAGTTTATGTTTGGTCAATTTAGTCAATTCTAACTTGTTTCAATTTTGGTCCCTATTATTACCCTTTGAGTGAAATGTGACTGTAATCAATTTCGAGTGTCGAATCACCATGCCTTTTATTCATGTTTTACTTACGGGTTTGACCTAAATTTTCAATGTTTCAAATTATTGGAGAACTTGATTCATATAATTAGGTTTTCAGGAACTTAATTGAGAATCAGAGTGAACTTCGAGGACTAGACGTACATTTAGCCCAAACATTTGTTGCTTTCTTAGAGAAAACATAAGAGAAATCTGTAATCCACTCCTCATTACTCTTTTTTCGTCCTGAAAAAAAAAGGTACAATGATATGGAAACCTGCATAACGCCGTTGCCGGAGGTAAGCAACTCAGATGAAGTGGCTGGTGGTGTGTTAGAGAGATGGCCAGAACGCGCATTTGCTCTACCTCCCCGAATAAGCAGCGGATCGATTCCCGGTATGACTGCTGAGAAATTCCGGGAAGACAACGAGATGTGGAAAGATAGAGTAACACATTACAAGAAGATCATCCCGATAAGTCAGGGACGCTACAGAAACGTAATGGACATGAACGCTTATCTCGGCGGTTTTGCTGCAGCCTTGGTGAAATATCCAGTCTGGGTTATGAATGTAGTTCCTGCAAACTCAGATCACGATACTCTTGGTTCGATCTATGAAAGAGGTCTAATTGGAACATATCATGATTGGTGTGAAGCTTTCTCTACTTATCCAAGAACTTATGATCTTATCCATGCCAGTGGCGTGTTTGGTATTTACCAAGACAGGTATAACTTCAAACAAATTATCTTGTTTACGCTTTTGATAAATTACGCGTAATTTACACTGATAATGTTTCTGGCCAAGTTTTAGTGACCTGTTGATTTGCATATACCGTGTATCATGCCCATATCATCGAAAACACGAATTTCTTATTCACCAGTTCTTCAAACCAAAGTAGGCAAATCTAGACTTTGGGTGTGTTTAGGAGTGCTCGTGAGTAGAAACAATTTTATACATAGAAAATATTGTTTTGATGCTAGTTGGCCTATACCAAGGTCCAAGAAAGGTATAACCGGAAACAAACGGGCTTCTTTACGTTTTTGATAAATTACGCGCAATTTAGACTAGTCATGTGATCTTTTACATCCATCTTTGTATGAAGAACCTGAGTAGGTGATCTTTTAGTAAACACTTATGATTCAAACATCTATCAAACAGATTTTGTTATAAACAAAGCACTACTAAACTCGCTCTTAGAAACCGTTTCAATTTTCTTATCACTTTTCCATTATAAATTTCCAATATAATGAGAGAAAGAGTCACATTACTTGGCCAGTCTAAAGTACTCGTTATCAGGAAATTCTAAGACATGATTGCGTTCATTTTCGTGAATTCTAAATCTCTACTTAGTCGGTGTAGAATACTCGTTATGATCGGGAATGTCTAAGGTTGTGATTGTGTTTATTTGTGTTGAAGGTGTGACATTACAAGTATATTATTGGAGATGGATAGGATATTGAGACCAGAAGGGACAGTAATATTCAGGGATACAGTAGATGTGCTGGTGAAGATAAAGAGCAAAACAGATGGGATGAGATGGAAAAGTCAGATTATGGATCATGAAAGTGGACCTTTTAATCCTGAGAAAATCCTTCTTGCTGTTAAGACTTACTGGACTGGTGGTGCTTCTCAGAAACAAGCTTAGTTTTTATTAATTTTTTTCTTCCTTTTTTATAATTTTTTTCCTTTTCCAGTTTTGCGCTCTCAACCCTTTTGTTATTGGACATTATTCCAATTTATTTATATTTCGCATTAAAAAAATACAATTTTCCCTTTGAGTTAGAAAAAATGATGATTTTCATCGATATGTGACCATATTATTTTAAAAAAAGAGCTAGAAGAACGAGTCGATGGAGAAGAAATTTCATTATTTCCTAATCCGAGCTTAAACAAAATGAAAATATTGAAAAGAAAATACATTCAAAAGTAAATTGAATGTTTAACTTTTACAATGAATTAGTTCTTTAATTAGAATAATTATATCTATGTGGATTGAATGCGAGTCTATATTACTCAATGGAGTAAGAAGGATTTCACAATAAAGGATGAAAGTGGTTAATACGATTTGAAACTGAAGATTAGCTCCATGGAACACTACTACTTGAAATGTGAAAGAATTAAAATCTTAGATAAATACTTTATGTATGGATGATATGAATAACTTGAACATGAATCCTTGAACATCGAACAATCAGAATTATTACTCATTATATTTAAACAAATCTAAATGAAAGATGTAAATCTATTGAAAAATCAGATATATGCTGCTAATTGTTACAAAAATGAATAGTTGTTTAACTAAAACTATGAGTAAGTAATTTGTATTTGTAAGTTTATTAAAAAATAAGACTATGTATTGCTCTTGTATAATTTTTTTTTGAATAATTTCATTTTATTGTAATTAATAGGAAATAATTATTTTTCGTCTTGTTTTTATCTATCTAGTGCAACTCTTTTTTAAATATTTGGCTAGTAAATGCGTTTTAGAAGATTTGCCATGATTTAATCCATATGCCGAATATATTTCAGAAGTTCTTTTTTTGAAATGTACTTTTCGTCATCTAAGTTTACTATTATTTTCAATTTGATTCATGTAAAATTAAGTTTTCCAATCAAGCTATTGAATAACTCAATACGTTATAGTCAAGTCTTTCATTAAGCTTAAAACCTTGAAACTGCTTGCATTTTGATAAACTAGAGTTTGTAATAAACAAACAACATTTAATAAACAAACAACATTCATGAGTGCTTCACTTTTCATGTTATCAACGACGTGATAAATATTGACGCTAAAATGTTCTCTCTAAAATGCTCTTTGGATTCTTGTTTTCTCCAAGATTTCCTAGTTCGTCATTTTCTTTCGTCTTTGCTCTTCGCTCCTCGTCTTTCATTCTTGTTTCGTTGCTTCCTTCTTCCCTTGGCCTTCGTTTTCATTCATGGTGTCTTCATGTAATGATATTTTGCTTCAGCTTTCTCGTCTTTTGGCCTTCGTCCCTGGTTTCATCCCTTTGTTTGACGTTCTCTCTATCTTCTAGTTGTCCAATTTATTGGACCTTCAGCGATAGGTGGAATGGAGGATTTATGTCATGATTTTGATAATGTCTTAGACTTGGATGATTTGATCCAAGGAAACATTCGTGACAATGAAATATGGTTAGTGGGCAGAATTATTTCACATAAGAATTTCAATACAAACAGTATGAACAACGTGATGAGAAGAAGTTGGGGTTTGGGTAATAACCTGACAGTTCTAACTATTAAAGATAAAATTACCCATTTTAAGCCTGATATTTTTGGCTTGCTTGACACTAAAGCAAATAAAAAAAGAGCTTCTGATTTTATTTGTAAATGCAAGTATGATTTTTCTCATATTTGTTGAACTTTTGGGCCTTTTAGGTGGTATGATTACTTGCTGGAATAGTAGTATCTTAGTTAATAGTATCACTAATACTATAATGAAATCGATCTTAATATTAAAGACTGGGGCATAATTACATTTTTCTATAGTGCTAGATGTAAGATTGACTGGTGTGCTCAATATGACAGACTTACTAGCACTAATCAAGGTAGTTCTTTTCCCTGGATTGTTATTGGTGGTTTTAGTGATCTTCTTAGTGCTAATGAAAAGCTTGGAGGTAAATCTTTTGATTTTTCTAGGGCTAAGAGATTTAGTAAGTTTATTAATGATTGTGATTTCATTGATGTTAATGCTAAAGGTAATTTTTTCACTTGGAGGAGTGGTAGGCAAGGGGAGGAGTTTATTCAAGAAAGATTGGACATAGTGTTTATCGATGGGTCTGGGCTTGACAATTTTCTTAATATTGAAGTTAACATCTCTCCTAATCACAATATGATTCTGGATTCCCTTGATAATAAGTATCCTAAGGCTAAAAAATTATTTAAATTTGAGGCTAAGTGGTTTCTTAAGGATTCTTATGGTTTGGTAGTCAATAATAGTTGGTTTTCTTAGAATTTTAAAGGTGGTATGGGAAGTTTTTATTGGTAAACTTAAAACTGCTGATTTGAGGGCTTGGAATAAATTTAAGAGGGAATCCTAATTTGAATATTGGTTTGCTTAGGGGCAAGTTATCTTCTCTTGA
Source organism: Datisca glomerata (assembly GCA_003255025.1). Taxonomy (NCBI): domain Eukaryota; kingdom Viridiplantae; phylum Streptophyta; class Magnoliopsida; order Cucurbitales; family Datiscaceae; genus Datisca; species Datisca glomerata. The sequence goes on from QANY01008670.1 coordinate 1,140,274, forward strand.
TGAGGCTGATATTTCTTATAGAAATCTTAAAATGGATATTTCAACTGAGATTAATAAGCTTTGGTTCCAAGAGGAATTATTTTGGGGTCAAAGGTCTAGGATCAGTTTGCTGAATTTTGGAGATAAGAATACTAAATTTTTTCATAGGTCTGTTATTAAAAGAAGGATTGTTAATAGGATTTCTAGGCTTAAAGATGATTCTAGTAATTGGCATAGTGAGGAAGGGGATGCTATTGATATTATTCATGCCTATTTTGATGATATTTTTAAGGTTATTCCTTCATTTGATGTTAATTGGGTTCTGAATTGTGTTGATCATGTTATCAATAACGTTATAAATGAGAACCTTACTAATGATTTATCTTTTGATGAAGTTAAGGGAGCTGTTTTTGGGCTTGGGGTTGATAAGGCTCGTAGACCTGATGGTTTTTCAGGTATGTTTTATAAAAACATTGGGATGTGCTTGGTAATTATATTTTTTGGTTTTTCTTGATTTTTAAGAATTTTTATCTCCCAAAGTCTATGAATGAGACTTCTATTACACTTATCCCTCAAATTTAGCAACCTGAAGCTCCTAGTCAATTTAGACCACTCAATGTAATTTTTCTTTTAAAATTATTTCTAAAATCATTGCTAATAGACTGAGATTGTGTTTAGGCTCTTTTATTTTTTACTCTCAAGGGGCTTTCATTAATGGTAAACTTATTCAACATAATTCTCTTATAGCACAAGAAAAAAATTATAATCTTAAGAAAAAGAAGTCTGGAAAAAATGGATCATGGTACTTAAGACTGATATGTTTAAAAGTCTATGATAGGGTTAGCTGGGTTTTTTGAAATGTTTACTTATTAAGATGAGTTTTGATATTAGGTTTGTTAAATGGATTGTGTTTTGTGTTATCTTTGTTAGTTACAAGATTAATATTAATGTGACCCCTAAAATTGGCATCTCTCCTAGTAGAGGGTTGAGACAATGTGATCCTTTATCCCCTTACATTTGTATTATTATTGTTGATTCTCTAAGTGGATTAACAAGGCTGGTGGTGCTTCTCAGAAACAAGCTTAGTTTTTATTAATTTTTTTTCTTCCTTTTTTATATTTTTTTTCCTTTTCCAGTTTTGTGCTCTCATCCCTTTTGTTATTGGACATTATTCCAATTTATTTATATTTCGCATTGAAAAAAAAATACAATTTTCCCTTTGAGTTAGAAAAAATGATGATTTTCATCGATATGTGACCATATTATTTTAAAAAAAGAGCTAGAAGAACGAGTCGATGGAGAAGAAATTTCATTATTTCCTAATCCGAGCTTAAACAAAATGAAAATATTGAAAAGAAAATACATTCAAAAGTAAATTGAATGTTTAACTTTTACAATGAATTAGTTCTTTAATTAGAATAATTATATCTATGTGGATTGAATGCGAGTCTATATTACTCAATGGAGTGAGAAGGATTTCACAATAAAGGATGAAAGTGGTTGATACGATTTGAAACTGAAGATTAGCTCCATGGAACACTACTACTTGAAATGTGATAGAATTAAAATCTTAGATAAATACTTTATGTATGGATGATATGAATAACTTGAACATGAATCCTTGAACATCGAACAATCAGAATTATTACTCATTATATTTAAACAAATCTAAATGAAAGATGTAAATCTATTGAAAAATCATATATATGCTGCTAATTGTTACAAAAATGAATCATTGTTTAACTAAAACTATGAGTAAGTAATTTGTATTTGTAAGTTTATTAAAAAAAAAGACTATGTATTGCTCTTGTATAATTTTTTTTTTGAATAATTTCATTTTATTGTAATTAATAGGAAATAATTATTTTTCGTCTTGTTTATCTATCTAGTGCAACTCTTTTTTAAATATTTGGCTAGTAAATGCGTTTTAGAAGATTTGCCATGATTTAATCCATATGCCGAATATATATCAAAAGTTCTTTTTTTGAAATGTACTTTTCGTCATCTAAGTTTACTATTATTTTCAATTTGATTCATGTAAAATTAAGTTTTCCAATCAAGCTATTGAATAACTCAATACGTTATAGTCAAGTCTTTCATTAAGCTTAAAACCTTGAAACTGCTTGCATTTTGATAAACTAGAGTTTGTAATAAACAAACAACATTTAATAAACAAACAACATTCATGAGTGCTTCACTTTTCATGTTATCAACGACGTGATAAATATTGACGCTAAAATGTTCTCTCTAAAATGCTCTTTGGATTCTTGTTTTCTCCAAGATTTCCTAGTTCGTCATTTTCTTTCGTCTTTGCTCTTCGCCCCTCGTCTTTCATTCTTGTTTCGTTGCTTCCTTCTTCCCTTGGCCTTCGTTTTCATTCATGGTGTCTTCATGTAATGATATTTTGCTTCAGCTTTCTCGTCTTTTGGCCTTCGTCCCTGGTTTCATCCCTTTGTTTGACGTTCTCTCTATCTTCTAGTTGTCCAATTTATTGGACCTTCAGCGATAGGTGGAATGGAGGATTTATGTCATGATTTTGATAATGTCTTAGACTTGGATGATTTGATCCAAGGAAACATTCGTGACAATGAAATATGGTTAGTGGGCAGAATTATTTCACATAAGAATTTCAATACAAACAGTATGAACAACGTGATGAGAAGAAGTTGGGGTTTGGGTAATAACCTGACAGTTCTAACTATTAAAGATAAAATTACCCATTTTAAGCCTGATATTTTTGGCTTGCTTGACACTAAAGCAAATAAAAAAAGAGCTTCTAATTTTATTTGTAAATGCAAGTATGATTTTTCTCATATTTGTTGAACTTTTGGGCCTTTTAGGTGGTATGATTACTTGCTGGAATAGTAGTATCTTAGTTAATAGTATCACTAATACTATAATGAAATCGATCTTAATATTAAAGACTGGGGCATAATTACATTTTTCTATAGTGCTAGATGTAAGATTGACTGGTGTGCTCAATATGACAGACTTACTAGCACTAATCAAGGTAGTTCTTTTCCCTGGATTGTTATTGGTGGTTTTAGTGATCTTCTTAGTGCTAATGAAAAGCTTGGAGGTAAATCTTTTGATTTTTCTAGGGCTAAGAGATTTAGTAAGTTTATTAATGATTGTGATTTCATTGATGTTAATGCTAAAGGTAATTTTTTCACTTGGAGGAGTGGTAGGCAAGGGGAGGAGTTTATTCAAGAAAGATTGGACATAGTGTTGATCGATGGGTCTGGGCTTTACAATTTTCCTAATATTGAAGTTAACATCTCTCCTAATCACAATATGATTCTGGATTCCCTTGATAATAAGTATCCTAAGGCTAAAAAATTATTTAAATTTGAGGCTAATTGGTTTCTTAAGGATTCTTATGGTTTGGTAGTCAATAATAGTTGGTTTTCTTAGAATTTTAAAGGTGGTATGGGAAGTTTTTATTGGTAAACTTAAAACTGCTGATTTGAGGGCTTGGAATAAATTTAAGAGGGAATCCTAATTTGAATATTGGTTTGCTTAGGGGCAAGTTATCTTCTCTTGATGAGGCTGATATTTCTTATAGAAATCTTAAAATGGATATTTCAACTGAGATTAATAAGCTTTGGTTCCGAGAGGAATTATTTTGGGGTCAAAGGTCTAGGATCAGTTTGCTGAATTTTGAAAATAAGAATACTAAATTTTTTCATAGGTCTGTTATTAAAAGAAGGATTGTTAATAGGATTTCTAGGCTTAAAGATGATTCTAGTAATTGGCATAGTGAGGAAGGGGATGTTATTGATATTATTCATGCCTATTTTGATGATATTTTTAAGGTTATTCCTTCATTTGATGTTAATTGGGTTTTGAATTGTGTTGATCACGTTATCAATAACGTTATAAATGAGAACCTTACTAATGATTTATCTTTTGATGAAGTTAAGGGAGCTGTTTTTGGGCTTGGGGTTGATAAGGCTCGTAGACCTGATGGTTTTTCAGGTATGTTTTATAAAAACATTGGGATGTGCTTGGTAATTATATTTTTTGGTTTTTCTTGATTTTTAAGAATTTTTATCTCCCAAAGCCTATGAATGAGACTTCTATTACACTTATCCCTCAAATTCAGCAACCTGAAGCTCCTAGTCAATTTAGACCACTCAATGTAATTTTTCTTTTAAAATTATTTCTAAAATCATTGCTAATAGCTGAGATTGTGTTTAGGCTCTTTTATTTTTTACTCTCAAGGGGCTTTCATTAATGGTAAACATATTCAACATAATTCTCTTATAGCCCAAGAAAAAAATTATAATCTTAAGAAAAAGAAGTCTGGAAAAAATGGATCATGGTACTTAAGACTGATATGTTTAAAAGTCTATGATAGGGTTAGCTGGGTTTTTTGAAATGTTTACTTATTAAGATGAGTTTTGATATTAAGTTTGTTAAATGGATTGTGCTTTGTGTTATCTTTGCTAGTTACAAGATTAATATTAATGTGACCCCTAAAATTGGCATCTCTCCTAGTAGAGGGTTGAGACAATGTGATCTCCTTGCTTGGGTTTGTCGCTTACACTGCCAAGTGGATTTGGCTCAGAGAGATCTGGATCGAAGGAAGTCTCCAACGAGTAAGGTCAAAGTAAATATCAATAATCAAAGACCGATGCCACGCACGAGGGACAGTGAGAAATCCTGCAGCTAGTGGAGAAATAGGGATAATAGACACATATACCATATACATTGGGCGGAATGATGAAGAGAGTTAGGAGGGGAGGAAAGATATGATGAAAGAAAGGCACGAGAGCGCCCTTTTGATGAATCTAGGGGGATTAGTTGGGCTTCTAGTCATAAATTGACCCTTAACAAAGATGTTGGTGGTCTTGGTTTTAGGGATTTAGAAAGTTTTAATCTTTCTTTATTGGCCAAGCAAGCTTGGATTCTTCTTAAAAATCCTAATTGTCTTTGTTTTTTGCTTCTAAAGAGCTTATACTTTCCTAATTGTTAAATTATGGAGACTAAAGAAGGTAAATCTAGCTCTTGGGCTTGCAGAAGCTTATAGTTAGGTAAGGAGATCATTAAGAAATTTTTTTTTCTGGAAAGTGAGAAATGGTTCTTCAATCAATATTTGGTCCCAAAATTGGGTTCCTGGTTTTAAAGACCTTTCTCCTTCCTTAAACTTTGTTTTAGATTTATTTTATCCTAATTCTCATTCTTGGAATAAACCTCTTTTAGATTATGTGTTTCCCCTTGGATAGTTAACAATATTTTGGCTATTCATGTTCCTACTAAGCATTCTCCTGATTCATTTATTTGGCTTGCTAAGTATGGGAATTTTATAGTTAAATCTTGTTATAATCTTCATGGTCAAATTGTTAATATTTCTAGTATTGGTAATTGTTCGGCTACTTCTATACTCTAAGGGGCCGTTTGGTATAAGATTGTGAGTAAATGATTTTCAGAATAAGATTGCTGGAATATGATTGTGAGACTGTATATATGCCTGAAAAGTTAAGATTATTTTATTTGTTAGCACTTGAGAATGTTCTGATTTAATGGTGTGAGTGTTAGATTACTTTGATTATTTTGGTGGAATAGGTAAGTGGATGTTTTAGACAATATTATCAAATTATAATTTTACCCTTGAACTAAAATATGCTTATGAATAATAATTATTTAATTCACAATAAGATGACCAACATAAGTAATAACAAAAATATAGATTTTACCCATGGATTTTTTTTGTATATACTCATTAATTTTTCGATAAAAATATTATATTATGATACCTTGTGTAGATTTTCATCAAATACTATCCTTACAATTGAATCAATACCACTCCAAGTGTATTAATGTGATATAAATTTACAATATAAGATAATAATTCTTATAAGAAAATCACCCATGATTTTCAACTCAATAATCAATATTATAGTACTAAAATAAGTTTGTATCAAATTTCAATCATGATAAGAAGTAAAATTCAATTTATAGTTAGTCTAATATCAAAGCATATAAACATAATATATTTTCTAAAATACGCAAAAGATGGATTCTTAATACAATCATTACATTTTCATACACATATGTTGACTGTATTTACATGTGACTTATCAAAAGATATGGACAAAACACTCATGTGCATATCGTAAATGCAACAACAAAAGATTTCCCTCTAAGTATTGCCCAATGACCTTTTAAAAACCCAAAAGCCCTTTCAATAACATTTTTACTGAGGAATGCCTCATGTTGAAGAATTCTTTAGGAGTAGTTGATTGATGTCCTTCCCTCCAATCATTCAAATGGTAACGTTGCCCTCTGTATGGTGCCAAGAAACTTTCACCATTGGTATATCCAGCATCACATAAGTAGTAATATCCTATTATCGGGACAACTGATTAGGGTCATATATAGTTAAAAAAATAAAATAGGTCAATCTCTTGCTAATGTTCACAATTACCTTGGGGTACCTTAAACTCATTTGTTCTAGATAAAGCATCACGAAGAACTCTAGAGTCTGCTACCGAACCCTCCCATCCAGGTAAGACATAAATAAATTGAAAATCTTGAGCGCAAACTCCTATGACATTAGTTGCAATTTCATTCTTTCTTGTATGATACCGAGGTCTATCAACAACACGTACATTGACCTTAATATAGGTTCCATCTAAAACTCCTAAACAATTCTGGATTAATAAAATTATAAATGTTACAAACCTTACAGTTTGGTATATAAGAAGGAATCCAATTTGAATTGTATATTTGATACCTTGAACCATTTTCATCTTCTATCTATAGAGTTTTCAAAGATTGACACTGGTTTTTTCATGTAGACAACAACGCAGAAGCTAGCTTGAGCTCTCTAGTAAAGATCAGAAGACAACAGCGGAGCTATTCCTTACACCTACATATACAGCAGAGAAATTAACATCTTTGACCAGATGATAAATATGTGAATAATGTATTAATCACATAACAGATAACTAGGGGTGCTCAATATGTCTCGCCTCTCCTTCTCCCTCGACCTAGTCCTCTCCCTCACATCAGACCATCTCCCTCCCCCTTAGCTAAGATTACCTCTCGCATCTCTCTCTCCCTCTCCCTCTCCCTCAGCTCAGTCTCTCTCCCTCAGTAGTCAATCCATCTCACCTCTACCTCTCCCTCATCTCAGTCCATCTCCCTTCATTCAGCTCAGTCCCTCTCCCTCTCCCTTAGCTCAGTCCATCCTCCTCTCACCTCTCCCTCTCCCTCAGCTAATTCCATCCTCCTCTCGCCTTTTCCTCTCTTTCAGCTCAGCCCATCCTCATCTCGTCTCTCCTTCTCCCTCAGATCAGACCCTCCTCCTCTCGCCCCTCCCTCCCCTTGAGCTCAGTCTATCCTCCTCTCACTTATCCCTTTCCCTCAGCTCATACTGCCTCTCGCCTCTCCCTCTCCCTCAGTTAAGTCCCTCTCCCGTAATAGTCAGTCTCTCTCCCTCAGTAGTCAGTCCTTCTCGCCTTTACCTCTCCCTCATCTCAGTCCTTCTCCCTCTCCCTCAGCTCAGTCCTCTCCCTCTCCCTCAACTTAAATTGCCTCTTCCCTCTCCCTCTCCCTCTCCTTCAGCTCAGTCCCTGTCCCTTAGTAGTCAGTCCCTCTCACTTCTACCTCTCCCTCATCTCAATCCCTCTCCCTTTCCATCAGCTCAGTCCCTCTCCCTTAGTAGTCAGTCCCTCTCACCTCTATCTCTCCCTCATCTCAGTCCCTCTCCCTCTCCCTCTGCTCATTCCCTCTCCCTCTCTCTCAGCTCAGCCCCTCTCCATTTCCCTTAGTCTACACATAAACTTTGGAAGGTTCATATTTGGCATGAAACCATAGCATATGAAAGCAATAAGCATATACACACACACACACACATATATCATCATAGTAAAAATAGACCATATTCATCAAATCGAGCTACAACTTCTATAATATAGCAACATCTTCAACCAACTTATAGCAATTTGATATGAAACAAAATATATACAGAATCTTCCTAGAGCTCCAGCACCTAAAAGAGAATATTCTTCCGAATGTCAATAAGAATTTATTGCTCACATCAACAGAACTAGAGCTCTCTCATCTATCTTTTTCATTGAGGACAGTTTTACTCCTTTTTAAAAGCCACCCAGTTGCAGCCCTAGATCTATTGGAAATAAATTATGATTTCAGAAATTAACTAGGTCTAAATAGAAAAAAGCAGAGAGGAGAAGGAGAACTCTTCTCACGAAGCTCTGTAAAAACTTGAGCAAGTTTTTGGCCTATACAAAAAAGGGAGAAGGGGCAGAAGGGCAGAACGCAGAAGGGTAGAATGCCGAAGGGAAGAACGCAGAAGGGCACAGAGAGAGAGAGATAGAGAGAGAGAGAGGGAGAGAGAGAGAGAGATTACTCAGAATATATATACCCCTCGATTTAGAGGGGCATCAAGATACCCTCAATGGAGTGTATCTTTACATTCTAGGAATATTGAAGCACCCAAAAAAATTGAACTAAACAAAGCAATCTCATACTTGCCATCACTTTCCAGGCATATTGCCTAATATCACCATATACGAAACGACCCTTAAGATCTGGAAGATTATTTGGAAAGTAAATGTTCCTTCAAAAATCAAACATTTTTATGTGGAGTTTAATACATGGTTATCTTCCTACTCTTAATAATCTTTTCAGGAGACATATATCCATAGACCCTTACTACCCTATTTGTTTGCAGAATTTAGAATCAATTTACCATGCTATATTTGGCTACGATTGGAGTAGATGCTGCTGGTTCCTTTCCTGATTTGGCCTTTTCATCCCTCCTGAGGAAGAGATCTCAGAGTCTACCTGGTTACAGGAAAGAATTTTGGAAATTAAAGCTCATCCTGATTCATGCAACGATGATCTTACAGTTTTCATCTTTTATTACTAGGAGATTTGGAAGAAGATGAATGATTTTATTTTTAATAAAACTAAACTAAGCGTATTGTCGCTGGGTAAAGGCAATAAAAGGAGTGAACCTGACCACTTCACGTTGAGGTTCATAAAGGTAAATCTGTCCTTCTTGATCCTCGCCCCAACGTCAACGCATGAGTTTGGTGCTCCCCATTAACCGCTCAAATCTTGTGCTCAATGAGGTCCCGATACCTTCTTCTTAGAGCTAGGCTCAAACTCATCCACATCTCCTGTTTGAATGATCATCTCCTGTCATCCTTCCAGCTTGCTATCTCTTTATCTCAAATTCCTCATGATGGTAGGACTGTCTCTTCTGGTCTTGGCCTTGGCTGATGATGAAATTGAAGACATCCTTTTAGATTAGAGGCGCTATCTTTCTTAAGAAAAAATGAGACTTTCTTGGGTCCTCTTGGGGAAAACTCGTGGTTGCCTGAAAATATGAGAATTGGGCGGCTTTTGGGATCGGATTTGCAAACACGGTAAACTTTCATCTTCACGGGTAAGCATATCATCTCTTGAGTGGTAGATCCTCAACCGCTTGCTTGATAGTGGGTAAGACCATAGGAAAAATCTTCCGCTAATGCTAACATCTCTTATCTCATTTTTCATTTACCACTTCAGGAAAATGTATAACCTACATGTGCTCGTCCGCATTTCACAAGCAATTGATGAGTGGCTTTTGCTCTTTGGCCTTCTGTTTATTGATCTTTTCCTGCCTGTGAATTCCTTTCTTCCTTTAATGAAATAGATCGGTCTTCCCGCTTAATCAGTACAAGATTCTCGTCATCACTTCTTCTGTGGGTGGGTATAGCCATTTCCTTCCTCTAGTTCGAGAGTTGCAGGAGCAAGAAAGGGACATCCATTAGCTTAAGTAGTTGTACTTGGCACTCATCCCGCTCTTGATTCCTCTAGCATCGATGCAGTAAGGAGTTCCTTGGGTAACTGTATGCACGAGGGTACATTATGAGTATTCTGGGAATTGGCAACATTGATAGAAATGGGGAGTATGAATCCACTTCTTTAGGTGTAGCTATACTCAAAGTAGTTGGCCGTGACCCCTTTTATTTGATTTGAACTAATTCGAATCTCGTGACCCATGATCCTTAAGAAAGGCAGAATGGCTCGATCCCAGACCAGGCTCCACTCTATTTATACCTTTATCTTTTTAGGCAGACTTGCCTCTACTTATACCTTTTTCTTTCTTCTTCCGCACCCTCTTCAAATCATCAATTCTGTCAGTTCCTAGTTTGCTGGTACTAATTCAATCTTCGGTCACAGAAGAAATTCCCTTTCTTTATGGTCCAGAATCCATATACATTTTTCAAATAGGAATGCTTGTAGAAGGCGCTTTTAAGCCCTAGTAATAAAAGTAGCTCTACTCTTTGAGAAGAGGGTAGCAGAATACCATTAAGATGAATCTCCCATTAGTGCAGCTCTTTCCTAGGTAAAAATACCTAATAACTAGAATCAGAAGGGACTTAAGAGCTTCTGGGTAGCATCAGGAGACTTACTTACTATAAACTAATAGTGAAGGTCGTAGAAAAGGCTGATATAAGATAATTGTACAATAGCTTGTATCGAAGACTATTCCAGAGATGTGAATCTCACTAAAGCATTTCGAATCAAGATCTTTATCAACATTCCTCGTGGTCTTGCTAGTTCTCGTGGACAACCCTGGAACTAGAACATCAGCCAGATAGTTGCCCTCAAGTCTCACTACTTTTCTTACCCTGAAAATTGAACTAGAACGGATTCCGTCTCGTTCCGCCTACCCTTCTTTCATGAGTTTAAGTGAATGAGCTAAGCCAGATCTTTCTCTCCCATAGGGATAGGATGTGAAAAATGAACTTGCTATCCCACCGGTAAAGGAATTCATAATTCACTTTTAAACCCTACCACAGGGCAGGGATAGACATATTATCTAAGCTAATTTCTGCCATTGCCATTAAAGGAAGCTTAGAGTTTATGGATTCAATGAAGAAATCATACCTTTCTAGCGATGTTCCTTTATCATATCTGAGTAAATCAAATATTATTGGTCGTCCTTCATCTTGGTTCACTGATTCGAGGTGGGGGATTTGGCTTGCTTGTGACGCAACCCTATCTGGTTTCTCAAATAATGCTATACGGTTTGTCACGCGTAGTAAGGGAGGTCACTTAATTCATTGTTCGAGTTTCTAGGTTTGGGCGCATTCTGTGGCCCATTGTGAAGTGTTAGCTATTAAGTATGTTATGGTTTGGGGTATTGAAGCAGGCTGGTCTCATGGGCTTATTATCTCTTATTCTAAACTTGTTATTTCTTGGATTATATCCAAGTCTTGCTTAGATTTGAGTTTAGTGGGCCTCATTGAGGAAGTCCATAATTTCAATTTTAGTTCTAATTTATCTTTTGAACTAGCTTGGGTTAGTATGGAGTTTAATACTATTGCTGATGGTGCTGCAAAATATAATTTAGGTCAGAATAGTATGTTATTTTGTAATTCTCATTACTTTAGCTGTATTTCCAGGTTATGTGACTTTGAGAAGCTTTCTATATTGAGGGGGTTTTAATCCTCCTTAACTCTTTTGTTGTTTAATATTTGTGTGTTCCACTTTTGATAAGAAAATTGACATGATAAATATTGAAAGCTAAGCAATCATCATGAACTGATTGCCACTATTTAAATTATTTATGAACTATCTTAAAAAACTAGACTAATGAAGACTAATTGGGAATCTAGTACATTTGGAAGACAAAAAAATGTATTATGACATTCTAGTTTTTAACAAGATAAGGTAGAGATTTTTTAAAGTCAGAATTTATTTGAGCCACAATCTAATGTTTGGTTAACTTGACACTTTAAGTTGTATTTTTGTCAAGTCACGCACTCCAGTCAAGCTTATTAAGCTTATAATATTTTTCGCTTGATCATGGCTATCATTTAGGTTGATTTCTACGAGCAATATTTCGAATCTATTTTTTTAGAATAATTTAAAGTCTTTGATATACATTTCATGTAAAAGTGTCTTCGATCAAAGTCTCAAGAATATTCCAGAGAAAGCTGCTACTTTTTGCTTGGAGTAGACAAAGCTTATGGCTAGATGGCATTTCAGGTCCATTCTATCACCAACATTGGGATCTAATTAGCTTCGATATTTGGAAAGCTGTGAAAAAATTTCTTTGATAATTGTTATTTGCATAACTCTGTTAGTGAAACTCATATTACTCTAGTTCCTAAAGTTGATCACCCTCAATCACCAAACATTATAGGCCTATCACATTATATAACTTCTCATATAAGATCATTGTTAAAGTACTAGCAAATAGGCTCAGATCTATTTTAGATAAGCGTATTTCTTACTCTTAAAGGGCAGTTGTGAGTGATAGACACACCAAGGAGAATGTTTTAATTATCCAGGAGGTTTTTTACCATCTTAAAAAAAGTAAGGGGGAGGGGGCAAAGGTGTTGTAGTAATGAAAACATATATGGAAAAGCCTATGATATAATAATTAGAAATTCTTAAACAAATTATTGAGGAAATTGGGTTTTAGCAGCAAGCACTCTCAATGTGTATTTACTTTGTTGTGGAGAACGGTGACATCAAGGCAATTTGTCTAAGAAGATCTAACCCATCGATTTCACTTTTATTTTTCATAGATAATATTTTATTTATCACTGTTGCTAATCCTGATTCATGTTCTTTACTAAAAAGATGTATTTCATGATATTGTAATGCTTTAGGACAACTGGTGACCCTCCAAAAGAGTAGCATGTGGTTTAGCAACAATGGCAGGACAAATTTGGAAGAGGGTGTGGCTAATATCTTTCAAGTTCCTATTTCTGTTTGGAATGAATGTTACTTGGGTTTACCTATAGATTGAGTATCCTAAAAGGTTTTTATGTTTACTGCTCTTCAAGAGAGAATGGACAAAAGAATTGCATCTTGGAAGTTTAACTTGCTATCATGAGGTGGAAAAGAAGTTATATTGAAAGCTGGGGTTCAGACATTTCTTTCCTATATAATGAGAACCTTCAAGTTGCCTAAAAAATGTGTGCTATAACCTGCAATCAGCCATGATGAAGCGTTGGTGGTCTAAAAAGGATAACCAGATGGGTATTAGGTAGTGCTCTAAAAAAAATGACTTGCAAGAAAGAGATTGGTGGTTTAGGATTCAATGACTTAGAAGACTATAATGCTGACCTTTTAGCTAAATAGGCTTGGTTTGTGCTTCACAATCCAAACTTTCTATGTTCAAGACTTCTTAAGAGTCTGTACTTTCTAAATGTTTCTTTTCAAGAAGCTACGTTTGTTAAGAACAACTCATGGGAATGGAGGAGTCTGTGGTGGGGAAATGAAGTTATCAGATAGACAATAACTTAAAAAATTGGAGATGGTTGTTCTATTAATACTTGGGTAAACTGGTTGCCTAGTGGAAGGAATCTAAAGGAGTGCATTGTTTTCTTTTGCTTTCTTTGCTGGTCAATCTAGAATCTAGAAACAGATTTACTTTTAAGAAGAAGATGGTGGATCCTATCTTTTCATTGGCGGCTACAAAATAATGTGTTGATTACCTTACAGCTAATAGAAGGCTCTTTGTTGATTCTCCTATATTGAAATCTCATAGTTCAGTTGTTTCAATTTAGCTTCCTCCCGAGGTAACTGCTGTAAATATCAACTAGGATGGTTCTTATGATGCTCTAAGAGAGATTTCTGGGATAGGTGTTATTGCTAAGAATGCATATGGTGCCTTACTCTCCTTTGTAGTCAGATAGCTCATCACTAGTAGAACATGGAGATCTGTTAGCCATTTTTTAATCCCTGAGTTCAGCATCTTGTGGCAATTGGGATGTTGTTACATTTGAATCTGATGCTCAGTTGGTGGTTAATTGGCTGCTGAAAATAAATGTTCAAATTGGAAACTAAGTAATTTGTTGTAGGAATTATTATGATACATCTTTTTTACCTTTGTATGTTTCTAGTTTTATTTCTAAGAAACAACTATTGTGCGAGGTAGGAGAAGACCTCCATGATCTGTCTCAAGAATATTAAGTAAAGATTGTAATAAATGGCCGAAGCTTTAAAGATCAGTTGGGTTGCATCTTAAAGCAATGTTCAAGTGGTTAATACTAAATAAACTATAACTACAAATCTTAACCAATTATTTAAGAGTCGAGCTCCCACAAGGAAAGGAATCGGCCTGACCGAGTCAACCTCCAAATGAGCTCGGGGAACATCAACTAATGTGAACTGAGGGGAAAGTCTGGCGTAGGAGCTCAGCCAACCCTATGTTATGCGTCATCATTATTCGTCGAAAGTAGCGCTCCACGTGGTGTGTTTCCCATTTGCAACAGGCACTGGTCGACTTCAAGTTACCATGATGAAGTGTGGAGCTAGCTACCAAACAGTCTCATCCACCGCGCCCGGAATGATTAAAGGAAAATCGACATTTAATGCACGTCAGCTCGGGGGACAAAGGCATTTAATGCCACCCTAGCTCGTCATTTAAACAAAGGCCGTCGTCACCTCACCCAAAACTTATTCGATACACATCCCTCTCTCAAAGCCTGGTATAGATACTCCCTCTACAGACAGTATGAGGTACGTAACTTTCTCATAAGGGTAACTCTACCAAATTTTCTTCAGGATATTGACTTAGGCATCGGAGACTTTTCGATGAGGAAACCTTCCCCTACGTGAAGGAGAGATAGTACGCCACTTCACGACAGAAATTTTTGGTAACAATAGTTAGTGTCGTCTATAGGAACAAATGATAAGAGAATGGCATGATCGACGAGCCGCCCACAAAATAGCCATGTGGTGAACCTGTGGAACCATTGGAACTAGTTATTCTCTCACTAGAACAACTAAGAATATGCTCTAAATTAGGTCGATGTTCCCCCTAGGGCAGAAAGAGGAACTCACAAAGTTACTCCGAGACAATAGCGACGTGTTTGCATGGACTCATGAGAACATGCGCGACATAGACCGACGTGTTATCACCAAACACCTTAATGCAAACCCAAAGTTTAAGCCAGCCAGGCAGAAAATGAGGAGTGTAAATGCAGAAAGAGATGAAGCCATCATTGCAGAGGTGTATAAACTGCTCTCCACTGAGTTTATTAAAGAAGTTCATTATCCAGAATGGTTAGCTAACGTCGTACTGGTCAGTACAGTGAATGACAAGTGGAGGTTCTGTATAGACTTTATAGATTTAAATAAAGCATGTCCTAAATACACTTCTCTCTCCCCCGCATAGACCGATTGGTTGATGCCATGTCGGGGCACGATCTACTTAGCTTCATGGATACTTATTCGAGATACAATCAGATCCTAATACACCCACCTGATCAAGATGAAACCTTATTCATCACCAGTCGAGGAACTTATTGCTGCATGGTGATGCCTTTCAGATTAAAAAATGCAGGGGCCACCCATTAAAGGCCGATGAATGAAGTCTTATCTGAGCAAAATATCAAGGAATGTGGAGGTTTATGTAGATGACATGCTTGTTAAGAAAAAATGATCAGCGGACCACATTGCTGAACTCGCCGAAACATTCAACACTTAGATGAAGTACTAGATGAAGCTGAGCCCTTCGAAGTGCGCCTTCGGCGTTGGCTCAGGGAAATTTCTAGGCTTTATGGTTAAGTAACGAGGGATCAAAGTCAACCCTGATAAGATAAATACATTGCTGGAGATGGAGCCCTCGAAAAGTGTCAAGGAGGAAAGTCCACTATCTGATCGCTTAGAGAGGCCTTGACGCTCTCCATCTCCAACATCTTTTGCAGTGTCTATTTGGTAACGAAATGACCAATGTCAGTTCCATCGACTGGGATGTCATGTGCCAGCGTGGGACGTGCAAAGGCTGCATGGAATGATTTTACTGGAATGATAACATTGGTGGGGTTGCTCGATTGAACCGCCTTTTGGTCACTGTTTGTCGTTCCTGACCCGGACGAGCCCCTAGGATTTATAGCTGGGGTGCATTATTGCCCACAATCACTTCATCTCCTAGGTGACAGATAAGTGTATTCCATTCTTTAAAATTCTGAAGAAGAACGATTCCTTTGAATGGAATGAGGAATTCCATGAAGCTTTCTTAGCTCTAAAGAACTATGTGAGCTCCCCACCACTGCTCTCCAAACTCGTGTCTGGAGAGGTGTTGTCTCTGTACCTGAAGGTCTTAGAAATGACTGTCAATGACACCCTAATCCGAATCGAAGATGAGTTCATCGAGAAGCCAATATACTATGTTATCAAAGCCATGGTGGTGGAGGAGAAACGTTACCCATAGCTGGAGAAGATGGCTCTTACACTGGTCACGGTCGTGCCGAAACATAATCCGTACTTTCAGGCCCACTCCATTCAAATTCTTACCGATTCTCCATTCCGCCAGGTCCTCTAGAAACCTGAGACCTTAAGAGGTATCGCCAAGTGGGCCATTGAGCTTAGTGAATTTGACCTTGAGTTCATTCCACAAACTACTATCAAGGGGCAGGCGGTGGCAGACTTCATCACGGATATGATGATGGTCGTGAAGAGGAAGCAAAAGTAGGTAAAGCCTTCTGGACCTTATATGTGGATAAAGTCTCCAACAAAATATGAAGCAGGGCCGGTGTACTACTCATGGAGCCTAACCAATCTCAGATCGAGTATGCCATGTGCTTTAGATTCAAAGCTTTGAATAACGAAGTAATGTATGAAGTGTTGCTGGCAGGTTTGAGATTGGCTGGAACCAAAAATGCGAGGATGCTAGAGATTTACAGTGACTCCCAACTTATTATCTACCAAACCGGGGAGGAATATCAGGCAGAGGGGGACAATATAACGAGGTACCTAGTCCAAGCACGGGCCATCCTTGGAAGTGTGATTCTTATATGATCCGACGAATTCCCCGGAGCCACAACACTAATGCGGATGCATTAACTAAACTGACCTCCTCTTACGACACAGAGATCAATAAGAATGTGCCTGTGGAATTTCTCCCATGTCCAAGCATCATCGGGGAGGAGGTGTTAGAAACCAGTAGTGCAACGACGACTCCGTCATGTAGCACTCACATACTTAAGTATCTATGAAAAGGAACGCTACCTTTGGATAGGAAAGCCGGTGAAAACTTCACCTCAAGTCAGTGAATTATATAATTATCGATGAAACTATGTACAAAAGAGCCATTTCATACCCCTACCTAAGGCGCGTCACACTCGACGATGCACTGTACATTATGGCGGAAGTCCACGAGGGAGTTTGTAGGAACCACGAGGGGCCTGGGCACTGTACCACAAGATAAGGAGGTAGGGGTAATATTGGCCGAGAATGGTCTCAAATACAAAAGATTTCATGAAAGGTGCGACAAATGCCAAAGAACTTCAAACATTCCACACTAGCTGCTGGAGCCGCTCACCTCCATCCCAAGCCCGTGGTCGTTCGACCAATGAGGGGTGGACTTAATTGGGGCCCTAATGATGTGGAAAAGGCCAAAATATGTTTGTTATTATCGCCATAGATTACTTCACCAAATGGGTAGATGCGGAGCCTTTAACCCATAATCACAAAGAATAAGACTACAGAGTTCCTACAGAAGAATGTGATCTGGAGGTTTGGTGTTCCACACACGATCATCACGAATAATGGCAAACAATTTAATGCTAAGTTCAGATGGACGTGTGAACACCTCAGAATCAGACACTTTACCTCCTCACCGGCCCACCCACAGTCCAATGGACAAGTAGAGGCGGTGAATAAAACTATCAAATAAAACCTCAAAACCAAGTTAGAAGAAATAAATGGATTATGGGTCGACGAGCTCCTAAATGTGTTATGGGCTTATTTGACCATGAGAAGGACGACGACATGAAAGACCCCCTACATGCTAGATTTTGGCACGGAGGCCATTATACCGATGGAGACGGACATTAAGTTGAGACACAACTTGGATGGTCTGGAAGAGCTATGAGAGTAGGCTAATCTACGAAATTAGGCTTACCAGCTCGCGGCCTCGCAATACTACAATTAGAGGACAGGGGTCTG
Organism: Datisca glomerata; assembly: GCA_003255025.1. Taxonomy (NCBI): domain Eukaryota; kingdom Viridiplantae; phylum Streptophyta; class Magnoliopsida; order Cucurbitales; family Datiscaceae; genus Datisca; species Datisca glomerata. The sequence continues at coordinate 1,158,187 of QANY01008670.1, forward strand.
ATAATTCTGAATGGGCGACCTAGTCCTACAAAAGTGAAAAGACGTGAAGATAGGGGCCCTCGATCACAATTGGGAAGGGCCTTACTTAGTAACAAAGGTGGTACAACCCCAACACGCATCGACCACAAGACATGGATGGGTGGGATCTGATGCACCCATGGAATGCAGAAGACTTGAAGATTTACTATCAATAGCAAAAAGAAGAGGTGGATGATCGTATCTCTATAAGATATCAAACACAAAAGACATTTTTTCTCTAAGGAATGATCGGCGAAATAAAAAGTGATGACTGGCAAGGTGCTCTAGCCTGCTAGTCGAGATAAAATAAAAAGTGATGACTGACAAGGCGCTTTAGTCCTCCAGTCGAGATTAAAAATGATGGATAGCGTGGTGTTTTAGCCCGTTAGTCGGGATAAAAAAGTGATGTCTGCCGAGCACACCAGCTCGTTAAACCAGAAATGAGCTCTGGTCAGAGGAGAAATGCTTGACTAGATTCCACTAAACAAAAAGTGATGATTGGAATTGTGCTCTAGCCTGCCAGTCGGGATAAAGCAAAAATGATAACTAGCAAGGCATTTTAACTGGCCATTCGAGATTCAAAAGTGACTGGCGCGGTACTCTAGCCCGCCAATCAAGATAAAAAAGTGATGTTTGTTGAGCACACCAGCTCGTCAGATGAAAAATGAGCTCTAATTGGAGCAGAAATGCTTGACTAGACTCCACTAAATAAAAAGTGATGATTGGAAATGTGCTCTAGCCTGCCAGTCAGGATAAAGCAAAATTGATGACTAGCAAGGCGCTTTAACTAGCCAATCGAGATTCAAAAGTTATCATTGGCGCGGTGCTCTAGCCCGCCAGTCAAGATAAAAAGTGATGTTTGTCGAGCACACCAGCTCGTCAGACAAGAAATGAGCTCTAGTTGGAGCAGAAATGCTTGACTAGACTACTAAATAAAAAGTGATGACTGACAATGTGATCTACCCTGCCAATTAGAATAATACAAAAAGTGAAGACTGGCAAGGCACTTTAGCCATCTAATCGAGGTTAAGAAGTGATAACTGACGTGGTACTCTAACCCTTCAGTCGGGATAAAGAAGTGATGTTTGTCGAGCACACCAGATCGTCAAACGGGAAAAGAGCTCTGGTCGGAGCAGAAATGTCTGACTAGACTCCATTAAATAAAAAGTGACGACTGGCGCGGTGCACTAGCTCACCGGTCGGGATTAAAAAGTGATGTGTGTCAAGAATACCAGCTCGTCAGAAGGGAAATGGATCTAGGGAGGGAAAGAGGAAAATCTTCAACCTGAGCAGAAGATGGCCGACCAAACACCTGAAGAAAAGAATGAGGCATCTCTCCAGGAAAGGAAATGAAAAAGGTAAGTCCATCACCGAGGATGATCAGAATTACTGTTTAAATGTCTATGAGGTAGAGTTGAAGGGAAGCTAAATCTCCATCCTAGCTCCATCCAGAACAAGTTATAATAAAAACAAGAGAAAGACAGTCATTGAAGAAGTCACGTCCTCATTAAAGAAAAAGAAAGAGTATGAGCAAAAAAATCATTACAAAAGCGACGAAGCTCCAGGAGTGCCGGCAAGGACTCTAAGTGGGCTTCGATGATGAGGGTTATGTTCCCTCAGATTGACCCAAAGATAAATAGACACCCCCCAATGATAAAATCACCTTGAACAATAGTAGGAGGTTGGAAACCCTCTGTATCAATAAGGCCAGGGCTTCGAGGGCAAGGCACAGGTTCCAGAGGGAAGTTGAGGAAACTTAGGTCCAACTCATGGTAAGAGTTGAAAATCTCATCTTGGCAGCAATCGTAACCAAGGGAAAACCTAGGAGAAGGGCGCCTTGAATTCAGGGGAGTCATTGAAATCTTCCAATTGTCGAGTAACCTCCCTTTCCCCTGAAGGCGGAACCTATTCAATAGGTTGTTCTCCTACCGATAGAGACTCGCAGTGACCTTATCATGGTCAGATAGTTGAGCTTCCAGATCATGATCGTCTCCTCCTCGCTGTAGTATGGAGCTTCTGAACCTCCCCCGTCAATCGTTCATTAGCCTGTTAGAGTGATTCACACCTTTGAGTCACGACGATGAATTTGACCTCATACCTTGAAGCGGCCTTAGCCACCACAAACATCGCATACTTGCAAAGGCTAAAATGTGCGACCATTGCAACATTATAGGCAAGGACCTGTAAAAGGCACAAGAAGAGATGACACTTACGCCATTGTGTGATCCCTAAAAGCGTCAGCAAGCTCTGTTCCTTGCAGTTGGTGGATCCCTTCTCAAGGTCTTCCTGCACCAACGATCATTCTAGTAACTCCTCACTTTCCCACAGGCCCGATCATGTGGACTAAGATTCTCTCCCTTACGACTGAGGTCATCGGGGCCTTGCATTTATAACTACCAGAGTTCAACCGTGAAGCAGCCTTAGAGAACTAAGATGAAGTCCCTTCAACTTCAGGATTAGCTATTTCAGACTAGGGGGCGCACAATCAAGGTTATATCGTGATAGGCCTTGACCAAAGGAAGGCTGGGGCTTTTTGGGAAGGTTCCCTAGAGTCTTCAAAGAAGGGCATGAACAAAAAAAGGTGGGAGAGACGGAGGTGGTGATGTCAATCATGAGGTCCCCCGAGGATGAATAAGGATAGGAGGTGTAGGGAAGATCTCCCTTTCTTTCAACTTCCCCAGCTTCTTATACCGAACGACCTCTAGCCTCTGTGCCTTAACACACTCGAGCTCCACCCGGGGCTTGCTCAAAGAAGCCACCTCTGCATGAAACTACACAACAATAAGACCACGCATGAAAAGAAAAAAAAGAGGGAGAGGATAAAGCAGGCAACCATCTTCACAACGTTATATACACTGTGAAGATGGGGTCTGGAACTACGAGGATCGGAACTCCCTGAGGTTAAACCTGCCAAACAAGCCTTGTCAGGAACCTTAACTGTGAAACCCAGTAGAGGATCTAGTTATAGTCCTGCTGGCGTAAGGATGCGGGAGAAGTATGGGAGCGGAAATGGTGTTATTCTACAGGAACTCCAGTTAGAATATGAATCTGGGTCGCGAAGTCGGTAGAGAGTTCCTTTGGTTTTTTCCTCCCCACTACGCATAGGAAAAGAAATGAGTTAATATTCAGGACCATGAGTAAGCACATTTTCTGCTTCAGTTACGATCTTACCTGCAACCCTGAAGGCTCGAGGTATTGAGTTTGTGATCCCCGAGACTCCAAGACGAGACTTTTAAAAGCCAGAACCATGAACCAATGTCTTTCCATTCGTGGCACCATGTGGGGATGTTGTCTACGAGACGCTTCACCCCTGATCCTCCGTTAATATAGTACCAACCTGGGGCCGAAAGAGAGCCTCCTCGCTTAGTTTCTTAGGAGGAGTCTTTAACTAACATAGGCAGTCGAATTCTTCAATGAGAAATCCCCACCGGTGTGTAGCTTCCACAAGACCCAGCATCTAACTAAGACCTTCCATGAATTAGGATGAAGTTGGGCCAAGGTTATCCCCATTGAGGAGAACCACCTCCTGAAGAAGGGGTGTAGGGGAAGACGCAACCCACATTCTACAATCGTCAAGTATAAACCAATCCTAGCAGAACGAGGGACACTGACTCTCTCACCATCCTCCGATAGCCGCAGATAAACATAGTCTAGAAGGTGATACTTCTCCTGAAGGAAGGATAAATCCACCTCAGTTAAGGAGGAGGGGTAGTCATCGGCCCCAATTGGCCATAACTCCCACTCGAACTGATATCCCTTTCAGAATCGGAGCAAGAATCATTAGGCTCGGTCGATGAGACTGATTTCATGTGATACTTAACAGTTGACGAGGAGAAGAAAAAGGACTTGGAAGAAGCACCTGGCGAAAATTCCATGAGAAGAGGAAAAATAGACTTACAATTTTTTAGAAATAAAGAAGTAAGGGAAAAAGCGAAAATCGCCAAAGAGCTCGTCTCTCTTAGATGAAGAGTAGGGAGGGATGTGAAGAAACCCACTCATTTAAAAGACATTGGGGTGAATGATTTGACGGGTCAGGAAGCCGTCGATTTGCAAAATGATAGGCTCAAAGGAAATTGAGCACACTTGTCGACTTAACCAGTGATGTGTCAATAACCATGGTCACGTGGTCCTCACTTCCCTCCCCTGCACGCCATCATCGCCACTACTCTCGAGAATGATGAATTTCAAATTCCTACAAACGCGGGAACTACACGTAGGAAGTCCCACATCGAAGGGGCTTGACCCCCCTAGACGTGATCTTTGAGGAAATCCTTGATTCGACTTTCGCCCAATGAAAAACCTGAAAGTCTTCAGACCCGAGCTGTTAGAACACGCACGAGATCCTCGACTGGGGGTAACTATTACAGGTATTCTTGAACTACCGATGATATGACACCACGTGGAAGATGAATTGGAGAGCTGAGCTCCCAAAAGGGAAGGAACCGACCTGACCGGGTCGGCCTCCAAAGGAGCTCGAAAAACATTGACCAACATGAACTAGGAGGTTTCGAGGGGAATGCCTGATGTAGGAGCTCGATTAGCCTTGTGTTAGGCATCACATTATTCATTCAAAGTAGCGCTCCATGTGGTGTTTTTCCATTCGCAACAAGCACCGGTCGATTTTAAATCACCATGATGAAGTGTCGAGTCAGTCACCAAACGGTCGCATCCGCCAAATCTGGAAGGACTAATGGTAAATCGACATTTAATGCACGTCAACTCGGGGGACAAAGGCATTTAGTGCCGCCCCCAGCTCGTCATTTCAACAAAGGCTGTCACATCGCCTGAAGCTTATTCGACAAGCATCCCTCTCCCAAAGCCATGTATAAATACCCCATCTATGGACAATGTAAGGTACGCAACTTTCTCCTAATGGAAAACTTACCAAATTTTCTTTAGGATATTGACTTAGGCATTAGAGGCTCTTCGTCGAGGAAACTACCTCCGGTTCCCTTCAACTCTAAAGTTATTCATTTGTGTTGTATAAATTTCAGGAAAAGAAGATCCGTACATGGAGGAGAGATAGCACGCCACCTCACGGTAGAGATTTTCGGTAACAACAATTATTATTTTATAATTTTAAATAATATATGTAGTTTCATCCAACTATTACTCAGACTATTGGAACTCACTCTTGGTGGGAACTTTATGTTAAATTACTTTGAGTAATTATTCATATTATTTTTATATGAAAATTTCTATATCGATTAAATTATAGACTAAGTTTTAATTGAAATAATATTATGTCAATTACTCGTATGTTAATTTAATAAAACTTTTAAATAAATAATAAATTATTTATTTATAAATTATTCATACTATCACTTAAATAAATTTTTGTGATTAATTGCCCAAACCAAGTTAACAAGTGGTCCGTTTAGTGGAGATAATAACAGACTATCTGGAAAGAATAGTGTTAATCCGTATTACCGAACTTATCTTTATAGAAACACTAGGAAAACCAACCCTACTTCAATGGTAGAATGCCAATCCAGGTGATTAATTATTGCTATTTAAATAATATTAAAACTAGTTAATCTATTTTTGTTTTATTATCTGGTTGTCAAACATAATAATAGAAAATTGACAGCTTATTATTCAATAATTTTATCATGTAATTTTAGACATTTTTAAAAAATAATTTTAGACTTTGATTACTTTACATACTGTAAATATTATACTATTTTGGGATCTTATAAAGGAGAGAAGGGGAAGTATCGAGAAAGATAAAAAGAAGGGACAAAAAATGAATAAGAATATTTGCAAACCAACTACAATTTTTAAAACTAAATTTGGAAACACTAAGGTTAGTACTTTTCAATGACATTTAATTTTTTTATTAAACTAGTCAACACACATATTATGTGCATATAATTGAATCTATTTTATTTTTAGCTATGATTATTATATATAATAATGTTACGTTTATGTAGATGAAAAAGAATGTATTTAGCACAAACTATTTTTTTTAATTTATGTGAATAAAATCAAGACAATGATATACTGTTATTATTTTTATTCAGTGTTATTTTATTACTCCACAAAATTGTAGAAAATCATGCATTTTTCATGGAAAAAATTATGTGTATACAACAGAAATATGCTCAAAATATTAAAAAAAAACATTACGTCATTAGAATTAAATGATCTATTTCATATATTTATTTTAAACATGATCTTCATGTTTTGTTTATATTGCAAATTCTATTTGTTATTCGCGACTTATCTGTAATTATTTTGTAGTTTTATGATTTTTGTTGTTAGTTTTTTAATTCTAATTTGTTTAGGCTACAAGAATTTCCTCCTTGTAAAGAATATGTTTTATAGTACATTACTAGTAGTTGTAATCACTAATTTTAGTGATTAATGAATCAAAAAAGAAAATTTATATATTATTGGACGATAAAGGAGATTATCTAACACCCCATCATAATTAGTTAAAAAACCCATCATTGATACTTAAAGATCTAGCGTATAAGATATTGCTTAAAACTGATTTCTTAATTTCGACACTTAATTCATATTTCCTTTTTATTTAGAAAATTAACGCATTTATTTAATTTACATTCTTGATACCACATCTTTTCTCTTATTTCATACAACAAATCTGTTATTACAATTTGTATCCTATTTTCCTTTAATTTTCTCAACTATTAAAAAATCTAAATATTTCTTTCATTTTCATATAAAAAGTTCTCATGTACATTTTTACCTTAGGCTTAGAAAGTTTTGTTGAACAAACATTATTCTATCAGAAATTAACGGTTTCTTCGCCATGTACCTTATAATTAAAGTTAGATTCACGGTTTTTTCTCTCAAAATAACGGTGTCTTCTCCATTTTCATTAATTTGTCCAAAATCGGTTAAGCAAGTTAAGACTCAGCAAGCCACAGTTTTATCTCTTTCAAATTCAACAGTTGTTCAGTTTCATCTATTTAATTTTCTATTTTCATGAATTAAGTTTCCATCTCATTCTTTATGCTTCATGAATAAGTACAACATCTTTGCAAATAGGGCACTTTGACTCAGAGTTGGTAGCCTTCAACTCCTCGCAAATCATCACAGAAGTAAACAAGCAAGCAACTCAACTTATTTTCCACTGTCCAATTTCAACTTATTTCAATTGCCCATTGATTTTCAGTTAAGTTTTAGAAATGGACACTTCATCAAACAGTGCTTCATCAAGTAGTGAGGTTTGTATTTGTTTCATGAAACAAGAAAAAATAAGATGAAAATCTAATTCATGAAAAATCACTTAGAACGAAATCATGAAAACCAAACCAGTATTGAACCTAGAGAAGATGAAATCGCGACTTGTTGAATTTTAGCTTATTGAATTGATTTTTGACAAATCAATGAAAATAGAGAATAGATTGTGTATGTTTTGTGAATGTAATTTAATTATAAGGTTGAAGATAATAGTACTTTGCGACGAGAAAATAATATGTCGTGCATGTGACATATTTAACTAATATTTCACGGATAATCGAGTGTTTTGATAAATGAAGAAAGTTTATTATTCTATGATGATATTATAGTGAATGGGAGACTACCCTTTTGTTTGTTTTAATTTTCACCATATATATTTTATTTATTTATAACAATTTATTTAGTTTTGTAAATTTTATTTATTTTTATGGTGGTGGAGAGTTTGGTTTTAGTCTGGTTTGGTTTAGAATTTCAGGTTCACATAAAATAAAATGAAAAAGGAAAGAACAAATGAGTACGTGAATCGTCCCAGGGACCTGGTTATGTCACCCAAAAAGAAAACGAAAGCACATCCTTCGTTCGTGTCAGCCCAGTGCTCTCTCTCTCTCTCTCTCTTCTTCTCTCTCTTAGCTTGCTAATTGGTGTTGTGTAGCTGCCTCTTTCTCTGTTTCTCTCTTGATATATATTTTTGAGCTCGCCCGTTAGCTCAGAGGCGGGTTGAATCGGAGAAGAATAGGAGGGGAAGGTACAAAGATGGGGGATGCGAAAAGCTCAGAGGAGTCGGCATCGAGAATAGAGGAAGAAATAGGAAGAGTGGTGGAACAGGTGAAGGAGCTGCAGGATTCAGCGGCTTCCCTCATTTCCAGGATCTCCAGCGATGAACAGTCTCTTCGGCAGCGGGCACTCGCTCTTGATTCTTCTATTCGCCGTCTCCGTTCCTTGCTCGAGTCTCTCCTCTCCCAGAAACTTCTGGATCCCAAGCTCGCTGAAAAGGCAAATTCCTTTCTCGATTTTGCATTCGTTATATTTCAATTGATGTCTTTCAATTACTGGATCAATTCATTAAAGCTTTTATACGATTGTTCTAAAATTTTATTCTTGATTCAGCTGGAGGAAGACTTGCATAGAGCCAAGTGTATCATGACTGATGGAGATGTCGCTTCGTTTCTTCCCGGCAAAGCTCAGGGTTAGACTGCTTGTCCATCTTTTTTCGAGCAATTAAAGGACTAGTTTTGTTATTATGCGTAAAATCATGCTCGACTATTGATTATATTGCTTAGTTATTGTTCTATCTTTCATTTGATGGACAGGTCGATTCCTGAAAATGTTTCTTGGGCCTATTAATGTGCGTGCTCAGAAGGACGTTCGGTTGAAAGTTAAAGAGGAGTATAACAGTTACAGGGTACGTGTAATCAAGCCGTTGCTGTTATGTTCTTCACCTTTGAGCAATCTTCAAACTTCCCCACTTACGGAATTCAATTCCCCCTTTACCGAAATGTTTCTCTCTGTTTTTTGTATTAGTCAAATACTACTTCATTTGAAATAGATATTTGAGTCGGTATCGGGAACGAGAATATCAGCGATCATGGTGGAATTCTTTTAAGAAAGTTCAATGAATTCAGGGTTGATGCAACCAACTTATTTTGAAATTTACACCTGAAAAAAAATCTTCTGCAATTTACTTAAATTGACACTTGTCCTTGGTTCTTATAAGATTAGTATTATACCAACCCCAACCTAAGGTCCCTGGATTCCTGTTGGATAATGAGATGCTGAACCTTATCATCAGTTTTCTTGTTCATTTTCTGCCTCCTGATAAAATATTTAACGGAATACTTTATGATATCATCTTGTGCAGGATAGGACTGCACTTCTTTTTCTACTCTTCCCGTCACTGCTTCTTATCTTAAGATCTTGGATTTGGGATGGATGCTTGCCTGCATTTCCGGTACAGCTGTATCAGGTATTTGCTAATAATTTTTACAGATTATCAATGCAAACTCGATTTATATGTTAAGGTAGATTGTAACATTGGGACTTTACTTTCCAGGCGTGGTTGTTGTTCCTCTACACAGGTTTGGCATTGCGAGAGAACATACTGAGGGTCAATGGCAGTGATATTCGTCCATGGTAACTATGAATGTGTTTTTGTCTAATTGATTGTTATCAACAACATGAACCTTCTTTTTATGGTTATGACTTCTGAGCTCTGTCTTGTCTAACTTTCAAGTGTTGAAAATAAGAGAAATTGTAAATTGTAATTACATAAGATAGATATGGAAAGTAAAACATTTAGGTGCCATGAAAATGACGCGTCAACACTAATCGTGGAAGTGATAGCACAAGTTAAGCTATATTTTGTTATTCCTCAGTGAATGTGTACCATTTTCAATATGTATTTGCCGAAGTTCAATGTCCATATATTTTCTTTTGTGTTATCTTCAGGTTGTATCGTTATCATTTAGACAGTCTTTATGGTATGACCCAGATGCTGTTCACTCCAGTTCTCCTTAATAACTTGTGACTTGACTATAACCTGACTAATGACTTTTTAAAATTTTTGCGCATGAAAATTTTAAGAAGTCAGTAACTTACTATATTCCTAAAGGATGGGGTATTTGCAACCGCTTTACTTAATGCTCAAGATTTTAAGCCTCAGTTTTTCTGATTTCGTCTGTTACCGGTCCTTGAATTGTGGAGTAGTGTGACATATTTTTTATTTGTTTTAAATAATTCTATCTTCAATCCATCTATTGACATTGGGAGAACATCAAATCATTGCCTGTAACCTGTCCTTGATTTGTGGAAAAAGTGTGACAGTTTCTATTTGTTTCAAATAATTCAATTTTCAATCCATCTATCCACTTTGGGAGAACATGAAATCATTTCCACCCTTCATGGCCTGACTGTCCTCATTTATGTCACTTGATCCATAATTGTACATGCCTTTTTTCTGGGTTTTCGTGTCCAGTGAAACAATTATTTCCTTCCACTGTCCCCACTTATCTTCTCTTCGTATTGATACCTAATCAGGAAACTGTTTTTGATTCTCAATTTCAGATGATACAACTATATGTGTCAAATGGTTCTGTAGTCTACTCAATTTTTTCTATCTGTAACAAATTAAATCCTATGAAAAAAGAAACAAAATATTTTACTAAAGTTGCAGAGTATGCTTTTGCAGGTGGATATATCATCACTATTGTGCTATGCTTATGGCCCTTGTCAGCCTCACATGGGAGATCAAAGGACAACCACACTGTGCCCAAAAGCAAGTTAGTCTTCTCTGCTTCATGCTAATAAGAATTTCTCCATGATTGATTACTGATAAGTGAAATCTTCTGCAGAGGGGTGTACAACTCTTCTTACAATGGGCTATGATGCAAGGAATTGCAATGCTTTTACAAAACAGATATCAGCGCCAAAGGCTGTATACACGTATTGCACTGGGGAAGGTGTGATTTGTAATGAAGATATTAAAAATATCTTTGCCATTGCCTTTTTTATTTTCATCAGAAACCTCGTTTCTCTGATGTCTAATCGAAACGGTAGTTTTTTGGTTTGATATGCATTAATGATTTATTACAGTTTATCTATTTTTGGTTTAGGCTAAGAGAATGGATGTTGTCTGGGGAGAAACAGCTGGTGTCCATGGCCAACTATGGCTCTTGTGTCCACTACTCTTTATTTTGCAGGTGAGTAAAGTCTAATTTTTTAACTGTATCTCCAAATTGTATAGGAATAGTGTAATTATTAGCTGTTAATAGTTTAGTGATCCAGTATAAATGGTAGACCTCTCTCCCTGACCATTTTCATAGCTTTTCGAATGATTTACATTTCATAAACTTGACACACACGATCAATGGTGAAAACCAAAACTGCCAGCACAAGATACACTGCTGACTTATTGAAGTTAACACTATGTAACTAATTAATGTTCAAATATATATAAACTTGTCATTATAGGGCTTTGAGGCATATGTTGGATTGCTATTGCTCAAGACTGCAGTTGTTGGGGTTGTTTCTGAGTGGCAGGTGAAAAATTTCTTCTTTTTACTGATTGAACATGGACGTTTATCTACTTCATCTTCATTGGCTTATTTAATTGATTCTGAAAAGAAAAAAAAATAGTTATTAAGATGATGAAGAAAAGCATTAATTTGCAGGTATTTTTTTGCGGGATCCTTTTAGTTTTAATGGCGGTTGGGAACTTTGTAAATACAGTACAAACACTCATGGTAAAATCAAGGTTCAAGGCTAAGATGAAAAGAAGCAAGAGCAAGCAGGAACTGTATTAGTTTACCTTACTTATTGGACTAGTTTTCTTGAGACTTTCATAGGATCTGATCTCTCTTCTCTCTCTGTCTCTCTTTTTTTTTTAGTGTCTTTTTCTGTATGAAATGTGCTTTTCAGGCTGAGGCTGTGAGGTTTTGCTTAGAAGTGGACTCTCATTTTGACTTGTTTACTTTTATATGAATGCTGGAGAGTAATTCTTCTAGGATCCTTAAAAGTTAGTGCATTCTTAATTAGCCTAATTGGATGTAAATTCTATTAAATAAGACTCTCTGAGTTTAAGATGATTATGTTTAGAACCCTGGGCCAATTAGATCGAGTACAACAATTAAAGGGTTTTGTTATTTCGTCACTCTTTCTATTCTTTGTAAAAGCTTTTGATACAACATGGTTAATTGAATTGAAGAATTTTTATTTTTTGTAAATATTACCCACTTCTTCAGTATAGTTTATGAGGATAAGGATGTATCATGTATAATGGAGGTTGTCTTCCGTGAATAGGAAGTGGTTGTCCTCAGGTGTAATACTGCGGCGGCAGTAGTGTAGAAACAAAGGCGTGTAATCTGACTGTGTTCTATCGTTCTAGTTCGGGTCATAACGATTAGGATCTAATGTGAAAACTTGACTTGGAAGTTGGAGGAGGAAACATAGGAGATCGTTATCCCTTGAGAGGCAAACTTCGGTGATATAGAGGAATGCAATTTGAGCATTCTTGGTCGTTTATTTGCATCAAGGATCTTCCTTGATATAAAGGAATGCAATTTGAGCATTCTTGGTCGTTTGCATCAAAGAAGTTTAACTTTCATGGATTTAGAAGAGCACTTTCAGCAGCATGGAATGCGAATGAGGAACTACGATTTGTAGAGATCGATAAGGATCGCTTTCAGATATTTTCAGATCTAAGGCTATGGTAAACTTTGTGAGTAAGAATGATCCTTGGCTATTTGAAAAGTAGTTCTTCGTTACAAAGAGATGGACTTCAGGATTGAGTTTTGAGTCTGATGTGTTCTTTCTAGATGGTTTTTGGATTCAGATTCATCAACTTCCTATTAAATGTAGGAACATTAAGGTGGGAGTGGTTCTAGGGGAAATGAGGTTGGTTAAAGATACGGATGATAGATATCTAAAGGACGATTTTGAACTTAAAAAGATTCATAAGGGTGATAGTGGAGATTAACAATATTAGCAAACCTTTAGACCTTGTATTTCGATGGTAGGAGGAACTTGTGCAGCTTCTAAGTATGAAAGAGCTCCTCGATTTTATAGGTACTGTGGACATATTGTTCATGTAAAAGGGCATTGCTTGACTAAAGACAATATGATGAAGGAAGGTCGGAAAGAAAGGGAGTATGATGATTTAATCAAAGCAGTTATTTTCAGCTTGTGGGAGCCTTACATGCTCGATAATAGAGATAGATCTGAACATAGCTGTGGAAGAGGAGGGGCAGATGGAGGAATAACTGAGGAAGATGGAAGGGGAGACCAACGGAGTGGGATGAATGTAGATCTACTAACTCTTGTGACGATGGGAAATATGCCTGTGTGCAAAGCCAAAATCGAGGGGGGGTGGTTCCTTCTCCTAGACTATTATCGGGGAAGAGGTGGAAGAGTGCATGGTGAATGAGCATAGAAATGAAGAGAAATGAGACTTCTGTGATTCTACCATGTGCGGGAGGAAGGGGATGGAGGTTGGCCAGAATGATGCATCGATGGAAGATTACTCTCAACTGGAGGTTGGGCGGCGAGGAGGGGGAACCGTGACCAGACGACGGTAAAATTGACGGAGGTTCCAGATATGGTTGGGGTGGAGTTATTGAGGGAGAAGATATTAGGGGAGAAGATTACGAATGAGGGATTGTGGGAGATAAATCCAGAATAGATGATTACTAAGAAGATATCTCTAGAGAGAATCGTGGGAAATTCTGTTGATAAAGGTATTTCTGAAGGTAAAATGGGTAAAGCTCAAGGAAGATATTTATGGGAGACATTGGTGAGGGACAACTGTACACGTAGTGAAGCTTCTGCTGGTCCCATAAGTTTTGGTGAAGTGGGTAACGAAGACAGTACATGAGTTAATATTGAGATCAGAAATCATAGTAGATCACCTTTCTACTATCAAGTTGATTTGTAGTCAAAAAAATATATAAGTAAATTAATAACCTTTTTAGTTTTTTTGGTAATTTATCCCAATAATGCTCTTTATGTGTTGCAATCAACTACCTATTTTTTTAATTTTTTTAATAGCCATTTAGTTCCAGAGATAGTGAATAAGGATATTTATTTACTATTTAATTTTGAATTAGTTTAGATTTGTTTTTTTATTTTTGGTTTAATAGGTTTGAACATAAAAAATGTAAATTTGTTATAGTGGATCCTAGAAATATCTAGTTGTTTTTTATTTCTTATTTTTTTGATTTTTTCACGGGAAATACTAATGTACATAAACTGTTTTGTATAGGAGTCAAATTTTTCATTGGATTATATCAACTCTTTCATTGTGATCATTTGTGTTAATAATATATCGTTAATTTTGTTGTCAACGTGTTATAATATTTATCCAATGTGATCATTTATGTTTATATGGTTATAAATGATTTTATTTTTAATTTATTTGTAAATTTTACCGTTCAGTTTTCTCCCAAACCTAGTTTCCATCTCCATTCCGTCAAATTTTACTGTTCATAATTGTACTAAATAAATATTAATATAATATTAGAAGTAGTTATGATTTTAAATAAACGTTAATATAATATTATTTTATGTTAATACTCGATTCATTCAATATTAGTAATTTTAAATAGTTGTTAATATCGTATCATTTGATTGTTGATGTATTTGTTAGCGTTTATATCATATCTTGAGTAAATGTTAATATCATATATGTTAACACTCTACATATCTTATACAACGTTAATACAATATGGTGCGGTATCCTAAATAAATGTTAATACATATTATCTGATCATTAATATATTGCTTACGTTTCATCATAATATAAATATTATTTTAAAATTTATTGTAACAAAACGTTCACTTAATACGAAATTCGCATTTAATTAAACAAATATGATCATAACTACCCATGTTTAAAGAAGTTACTATATTTAATTTAAAAAATAACTAAAAAAAATCTAAGTAGAAACATGAGATAAGAGTATTGTAAACAAATCATAAAAAATTAAAATTAAAATAAATAGAAAGGGTAATTTATTTACGTCAATTTTATTTAGGCCAATTACTAACTTACTACTATGAAAGTGACATATTTGTGTCATTTTCTCTATTGAGATTGTGGATGATGACAAAAGTAATGGGTTGTCTTTTGATAAAATCCAAGGCCAAATTGACGTAAAGCCTGGACCCTTTTGCTCTTGGACCGTTGCTAGTTAAAGAGGAAGGTTCTGGGCTGCGAAGGAAGGGGAAGACGTTTAGGCCCTAGAAACAGGCTGCAATCTTGCATTTAACAAAACACTGGCGAGTGTCAAAAGGTTGGGGGAGGTCCTTACAAGTGAAACTTAGAATTCCCAAGCTTTGCGAATGGGAAAAAAATGAGGATGGATAAAGAAGAAAATTACAAGGTGGAGGTTTCCAGCCCAAAATGACCATAATCTAATCAATGATGCTATTGTATTGGAGTTGCTAGGGAGTGGGGAGCCCCCTGACAATTCAATGTCTTAAGAAGCTGAAAAAGCTTCACTCCTAAGACGTGGTTATTCTGAGTAAACTAAGAATGTAGGTAAATAGTTGGAGTGGGTGAAGAGTGTTTTGGGTATGACATTTTCGTTGAAGCTGTTGTTAATGATTTGGGCAATAATAACTCGTGGCATATGTTCAGTATCTATGCTAGTGCAAATGGAGAGATCAACAGAGGGTTTTTAGGGGGAATATTAGCTAGATCAGCAGAACCGGTGTTATTATGATTATGTGGTGATTTTAATGCCTTCTCGTCTCCAGCCGAGAATGAAGGTGGAAATCAAAATTTCTGGCCCTCTATGAATGATTTTATCCAGTTCATATTAGATTATGCTTTGATTGATTTGGGGTATTTGGATGTGCCATTTACATGGACAAACGGAAGATCAGGAGGGGAATTAATTCGAGAACGACTAGACTAGACAGATGTCTCATTAATGAGGTGTGGCTTGAGTTGTACCCTGAGTGTAAGCAAAACCATGTCCCATGTGTGGGATCAGATCATGTGGCGGTTTTAGTGGACACATATAAAGTTTTCATTAACTGGAAGCGTTTTTTTCGTTATGACAGACGTTGCGTGGATTTTGAGGAGTGTTTTAAAACGATGGAAAATTGTATGAGGAACATAAGTAGAGATAGATCGTGACAGAGAAGCTTCATAGTGGTTTAAAGGGCCTGTTAAATTGGAGAAAACGTGAGCCTAGTGCTAATTCTAAAGTGTTGGCTACTACCGGAATTCAAGCTATTAAGGAGTTAGGAAATGATTTGGGTAAGGCCCTCATCCAAGAAGAAAATTATTGGAGGGATCGCCCAAAAGCGGAATGGCTGGCATCTGGGGATAAAAATATATAGTACATTCATGCAAAAGTGCAAGGTAGAAAAAGGTGCAATAAAATACATGGCTTGATGGATCGAAATGGGGTCTGAACAATGAAGCATGAGGATATTATGCGAGAGGCCGAATCTTATTTTATGGATTCGTTTAAGTCCTCTAAGCCTGTGAATATTGGCGTTGTAGCCAGGTACATAGGCAAGAAGCTTGAGGCTGTTGATGAAACCCATATGGATAGGGCTGTGGAGGACTTTGAATTGACAAGGCTGTTAAGGCGATTGAGGATACAAAGGCACCAGGCCCAGATGGTTTCCTAACTAGTTTTTATAGCCAATTTTATGGGCTGCTTAGGTTGGATGTCCTTAAAATGGTTAGAGCTTTTTTGAAAATTACAACCTGCCTAAAGATATCAATTACACTTTTCTCACGATAATTTGGAAGAAGAAAAGCCCCCAAATTGAGGCGGATTTAAGGCCTATTAGCTTGTGTAATGTTTCATATAAAGTTATCTTGAAAATCCTTATGAACAGGCTTCAGGAAGTTATAGACAAACTTGTGAGCTCTCATCCAAGTGCATTTATCCCGAGACGTAGCATTAGTGATAATATAATGGTTGCACATGATACTTCGCTTACTCACTAAAAATGGGCATAAAGGGGACAATGAGTGCAACCATTAAACTCAATATGTCCAAAGCGTATGATAGAGTGGAGTGAGATTTTGTTATTGTTGTTTTGAGGAGGATGGGCTTTTATGATAAGTGGTGTAATTGGATATATACTTGTCTATCTATGGTATCATTTAGTGTCATTGTGAATGATGATGTTTCTAGCATTTTCTATCTGGAGAGAGGATTAAGGCAAGGAGATCCGTTATCGCCTTTTTTGTTTATCTCATGTGCTAAAGTGATATCCACAATGTTGATTGATGCTGATAATAAAGGGGTAATCTGTGGTTTCAGAGCCGACCATTCTGCGAATCACTTATTTTACAGATGATAGCTTGCTGTTTGTTGGGATTCTAAAGCTAAATTCAGATAGATTGCGGTTAACCTTAAGAGATACGACTCAGCATCAGGTCAGATGGTTAATTTTCAGAAATGTAATATCATTTTCAGTGCCAATGTCTCTGTCTAGGATAAAGCAAGATTGACAGGTGCTCTTAATATGGAGGTTAGATGGGTGAAAAAGTCATTAGCTGCTTAAATGGGTGGGCTGAACGATGACTTTTAGCTTCAGGGAGAGAAACTATGATTAAAGCAATTGCTCAGGCTATGCCTTGTTATCCAATGTCGTGTTTTAAACATCTCTTATCCCTAGTAGACGGCCTTTATGTAAGGTTTGGAAAATATTGGTGGACAGGTTCAGTAGACAAGACATGCATTGTATGGGCATCCTGGAGTAATCTTAGTGGCGGTAAGGATAAAGGAGGCAGAGCTTTCAGAGACATGCACTGTTTCAATCTAGTAATGCTTGCTAAGTAGGGCTGGAAGATCCTCACGGATTTGAATTCCTTACTAGCTATACTTTTCAAAGCAAAATATTTTAGAAACAGTGACTTTATAAATTCCAGAATCAGCCATCGACTATCTTGGGGTTGGCGTAGTATTCTTGAAGGGAGGAAAATACTACCTTAGGGACTTTGCCAGAAAATTAGAGATGAGAGTCAGATTGGCATTTGGAAAGATCCCTGGATTCCAAGACTTGATCTGTTCAAGGTGGTATCCCCCTACGGCCAAGCTTGACGAAGGTTAAAGAGATTTTAAAACCAAATGGAACATGGGACACTACGCTTGTAAACAACATTTTTAACAGAGAGGATTCAATAGCTATTCAATCCATCTTTATCAGCTCTTAGTAGAACAAAGATAATTTCATTTGGTTTCATACGAGAGATGGCATATACTTAGTTATCAGGCTATAAAGTGGTTATTAACATGCTTCAGAATGGTAATCTAATGAGTATTGCAAAGGGAGAGTCTAGCACATCAAACAATGATTCCTATTACTGGTGTAAAATATGGAAGCTTCGGATGTCCCTGAAAGTTAAAACTTTTGTCTGAAGATGTTCAAAAAAATTTCTAGCAATTAAAATGAACATGATCAGAAAGGGTATGAATATTGGTAGTCTAGGCTCTCTGTGTGGAATTGAAGATGAAACTCATACCCACGTCTTCTTCCATTGCCCGTTCAGTCGAGCTTTCTGGTTCTCTAGTCACCTGCATCTTCGGTGTTAGCTCTTCGAGAATAAGGGCTTCTTCTTGACCTGGAAGCTAATTTTCTCCTCCATCAAGGGAAGTCATCAAAAGGAGGAAATTTTGGGCTGGATTGTAGTCGGGTTTTGGAGGATTTAGAAGGCCTGCAAATCTTCATGTTTCAAATTTAATCTTCCCTCTCTGTTATACATTATGAAGCTCATGAATAAGTAAACCAGAGAGATGATTTCAGCCTAGAAAGGAAGCAGAAGCTTTGATATACATTCAGGGAAGTTGCAAATCCAAAGGAGAGATACCAGTAGGGCTAAACGGAAGATGTAGATGGATGGTTCTTGGAAGAATGGTTCAGGAGGAATGGGGTTCTTGGTAATCAATAAGTTTGGTCATATTCATAGCGTTGGTTATTGAGGCCTATAGAGATTCCTTCTCGAGAGAGGCCAGAGTAATATATTGGGGGCTCAACAATGAGGGAGTCAATGAAGGAGAAGAGTTAGAAATTTTCTATGACTCTTTGGAATTAGTTCAAATCCTCACGGAAGCTTCTAGCATGGAGATGAGAAGTGATGTTGTGGTTTCAGATATTTTAATTCTCAGGAGTCTTTTTAAGCTGTCTTATTATCATGTGCCCAGAGAACATAATGATATAGCTCATGTTTTAGCTAGGTTGGGCTATTGAGGGTAGATGTTGTGTTTAGTCTGACAACCTACAAATGTGGCTATCCCGAGATTGTAACATCACAAATTACACGTCTCATTAATAATAGCCATTTCCTTTGACAACAAAAAATGAGAATAAGGGAGTTTTGTGAAATAATTGTTGGTACTTTGAATACTTTTTCAAGCAGGGTCATTCTCCCGAGGTTAATCCTCGGTATTGTATCAGCGTTTTTTGAACACAAAATAATACATGAACAACATAAATCAGTATGTGGTAACATATATTTGGTGCGTTTGATTTCCAAACTCACATTGGTACATGACATCACAAAAATAGTATCCTTGTACGATAATGAGGATTTTGCTCATGCACAATACAAATATTCTTTTAAGCAGTATATATTTATTTGAATGTTTTTAAAATGTTTTGATATTTACAATAAACTTAATTATTAACTAAATTGTATTATTTAAATGTATGAAAGCGTTAATTGTAACTATTGGATGATGAAATGGTTAGCGTGTTTCACTTAATTAATAATCCATTTTTCAAAGCATTACTATTGCTGCATGTGGGTTTGATGATTCATGCTAAGAAACAAAATTAAATGATTGTTTTTTAATCAGTGCCCGATTTTGATTGAATATCATTAGTTTGGCAACTGCGGGTTGTTGATGAGGAGTCCTCTAATGATGCTAGCTTCTAAACATTATGATTTGAATAAATATTTCCTTTCAAGGCCAGTTTTCAAGTTCTAGAGTTCCATTGCAATAATTAATTGGGCTGGAAAGACCTACACCTACTACTCTTTTATCAAACCTTCCCCTTTTCATAATTAGGATGTCAACTTGAGTTCCAAACCTTTTGATAGTGCGGTCTAAGTAGTGAAAGAGGCGAGCGGCGATGTAGAGTTATAAGGAGCGAAACTCATACATACTGACCGATGAGGGCGGGATCACATTCACTTGCTTTGTGCCCGACTACATAGTAACAAAGTGAAAAGTAGGCACACCCCCATAACAACACATGAGGATAATGAGATATAACTGGATGGTCACGCTTCTTCGAGAATGATACCCACCGTAGGCCATCCTCGATATTCTTTGTTTCTGATGAAAAATAAAGAAAATCTTGATCTATGAACATGTTTTCCTTTCCCTCCCTTTGTCAAACTTGGTCTGCCAAGGCTAGGGGGTCGTGGAAGTGTTTCGAGCTTGATGAATAGATATTTATTACAGTTTTCTCTCTTAACTACATGCATAGAGAATATAGGCCCCAAGCATTGCAGGTGAGCAGATCAACAACTATAGAGATTGCTGTTCTGGGTCAGAAAATGTTTGAATTTCAAGCTAGACTATGAATTGTATTTGTGGGCTTCTATTTTATTTGTTGAATGGACTATACTAACCAAACCAAAAATAAAAAAAGGAATGCGCCATTAACAACTTAAATATTGCCTTGCGCGTAATTTGATCATCGTAAGATTTGTAGGGTCATTGGGACTTCAACTGCCTTGTGCCCCAAAAAGTGAGCGCTCATTCTTTCTTTATGGGGAGAACCACATCTATTCAAGGAAAATGTTTTGTCTGCGTTAATTTTCTCTATTATTAATAACATCCTAAAAAGGGTAAAGTCATACCATACTGAACTTGACTTGGATCTGGTGCTACGTACATTGACTTTTACTTGACAGATTCATCCAATTGAACCTACACTAAAAGGAAGATCAAAAGCTTGGGGCTCGACGAAAGAGAATATATCAGCTTGGTTTGGTTGTTTATCTTGTTGGGCTTGTATCCCATACAAGTAGAAAGATCAATATTAAGTACATACCCCAATATTCCAGTAGAAATCATGTATATAAGCCTTGAGCTACAAACATGTCCTAATTTATTATGCCAGAACAAAAAAAGAAGGAGTAAGAGCAAGGTTGTCAGAATTGTGATCCTACCTAAGATCTTGGAGAGGTATCGTGAATCGGATTGTAAGATCGAATCATAGATCGTAAAATTCCACTATATACTAGTAATATTACGAAAAGTATAATTTACCAAACTACATATTAAAATTCTTGAACATACTTAATTAATCAACAGTAAATTTCACTATTTTACTAAGTATAATTTAAATAAATATATAACAACTTAAAAATTGAATAGCTTAAATGAACTTTACATTGTTCTTATAAATACCTTAAAAATTATAGGTTACTGAGATCATAAGATCAGAGTAGGATCGTAAGATCCTACCAATTCAAGACAAAAAAAAATATAATAAGATCTTAAGATTCTCCTAATTTAAGATTCTACTTATGAATAAGATCATGTGGATTAGACATGATCGCGTAGGATCCTACGATCCTGATCGGGAGTTTAACAACCACATTAGAGAGAACAAAACCAAACATAACAAAAAGGCAATAACCCAAAATAGCCATTCATTACCACTTTAGAAGGTGGGGGTGAAATAGGGTTTACATACAACTGAGGCAAAATGGCCTATGATTGAATCTTAGAGGCATTCTTTTCATCTGGTAGATCTAAGTTCATGGCCTATTTCGGGTTCACTAAGAGCTTTGGAAACCACATAGGAGGTTTGATGTACATGCACTCATTTCAAAAGGGTGCAACATTTCTCAATTTGAGCCTAATATTTATCATGTTCGTATGGTGGTGCGGCTCGTATGACTAGCTCGCTTAATTTAATTCAACGACCTAGCTCTAACAAGCTAACTTTGTTCCTACTTTCGCTACCCTACTTTAGCTCACCACTCAACTCATGCTTCTGTTTCGACTTCTGACTAGCCGTAGCTTTTTAAGCAAGTAAACTAGATTCTTCGCTTCACTTAGCTTAATGTGTAGCCTTCTTTCACTGTAAGTGAGGATTACTTCTTGCTAGCGGTATAAGCAAGCTCGGGTAAATAAATGAGTTGGCAGACGAAGCTATAGCCATTAGGGAAAAATGTTTGTGGCTGTGAAACAAGCAAGCTTAGCCTTTTTGTAAACTGGAGTTAGAGCATTGTGTTTCATAAGATAAGTGAGAGATTGAGCCGTTTAAGTAGTTAGGGTAAACGAACTAGGTAGCTTGCTTCTTCTCTGAGTTGAATATGGACTCTCAAATAGTATTTTAGATGGAAGTACAAAGAAGTAAACTAGTTAACCGCATTCCCAACAACTTAGTATGCCTTTTCACTTACAACTACCTAAGACATTCAAGGGTTGTGTAACTGTTGTTAGAACACTTCTCTTAATCCATTACTACTTAAGAAAAGTGAAGATTAGTTACGTACCAGACAAAAAAGGAAATATGGGTCTTGATCGTGGTGGACCGACTCACAAACAACGACAAAAAGATAACCATTTTTTTCAACTATCTCATCCATGTATCTTAAATAGGCAAGACTCACTCAAATCTTTTTTGAGAATATCTTCATTGCATGGATGCTACACTTACTGCCACTCCAATCAGTGGGAGTGAATCTTTGACTTAATCGAACATACATGGAATTAGAGATAGCATTCTACCAGTGTTTTTATGTGCTACATGACCAACAGTCGAACTACCTTAACTACATATGGAAGTTTCAACTGGAGTGGAGCCACTAGTCATTCAAATAGAAGTTCAGAAGATAGAAAGACATTCAACCTTATTCCCTCTAAAGGCCCGAAAGAAAATATCATTTTGGCAATGTTTGGCTGCTACCTAGTATAAGCAATAAATATGAAAAAGTATCTAAAAGTATCAAATTTAGATAGTTATACCGTGTCAAAATAAGAAAACATAGACATATACGTTTAGAATAGAGAGTTGAAAAAGCACTATCTCGTTGAAATGTCGTATAATCTAGTATAGTCTAATGAGGCTACTACAAAATATTTACTCACAAGTACAATAAGTGTTTCCTATAATTATCAACTAAATTAAATTGTTTAAGTATATGAAAGCGTTTTTGGGTCGTATACATTCTCAAACACAATCTAAGAAAATATGGAATAATGTAAACCATATTGCTTACTTTTATCTCTTGATATACTTCTTCTAAATTTCCTTATACTTCAAATAAAAAAACACAAATAAATAAGGAATCGAATTGGAGGAAAGAACAATTAGCTCTTAAACAACAAATTATTACAAAGTTACGACAGAAAAAGAATGGAAAAAATATACAAATCGAATAATAAAAGATGAATATCTAACAACAAATTCTCACGCTCATTCAAATCCAACTGCCTATAATCCCTCCAACCCCAAATCAAAGAAAAATGAAAAAAAGTAATGAAACTTTCTGCTTTATTATCTTGTCCATTCCAGTGATGAAACAATGATGACGATGAAGATGTTGCTGTTGCAAGATAAGCTTATTTCCTTTCTCCCAATTTCAATCCCTTTCTTTTGGCTTTGAAGGGACTCTTTATTTCCCAAGAAATTATGAATAAATAAACAGACATAATAATAATACATGGACGATTTTCCCATCTAAAATACAGAAGAAATGGAAAGAACAAGAATATGAATAAAGATGACAGACAACAATGGTGGAATTTTAAGGAAAAGAATAGAAATTTAGCAAAAAAAAAAAGAATAATAGAGGGAAATAATTAGGATAAGTCAGGAATTTTCTGGCTTTTTTTAGATGCAGAACTCATCATATTAACACCTATGGTACCTTTTGTTTAAGATGAAATGGCTAACCCTCATTCCCATATGTGCAGCTGATCACCAAGGCACTATTGAACCATGGCAAAAGAGGCAAACTGATCATTTCTACCTCCATTAGAGGAAGCTCCATTCTGCCTCTGAAACTTAATCTCATAACCCATTTTCCTTCCGTCATCCAGGTCCTCACTGCCGTCATCATCCTCATCGTCATCATCCTCATCGTCATCATCTTCCTCTTGATCCATATTATTACTGTCGACTGGTTCCTCAACCTTATCGTAGTCACTGATCATTGGTTGTTGTCTTTGTTGCTGATGTTGCACCATCAACTCCTTCACAATGTCTGCTGGCTTCAATACCAAACCAATAATCAGTATTCACTGATTCTTTATAGACATATGTCATTGTTATTAAAGAATTAATTCAAATATATAAATTCACCTTAGTTCAAAACCTAAAAGTTTAAGCTTTTGAAATAACTAGTAATTGAACATGTTATAAGAGCGGGAGGTCATGAGTTTAAACTCACGAGCTAACGATATTCCTTTGCAATTAAAATTAAGGGGTCATTCTATTAGGATTACTGGCAATTTAACAGCTATGATGGTAACTAGCAATATATTTATCATAAGGGAATGAGTTTACCTTCTTGGTTACTCCTCCAGTTCCTTCTCCGAAAAGGGTCACTTGTAAAGCTTCTGAATTACTTGTCTGAGCAACTGAATTACCTCCATTTTTGCTTTCCGATACAGTACCAAGAGTGTTTTGAGGCTGGGAAATTGTTGGAACTGAATCAAAATTACTTCTATGTTGTTCTTGATCTGTCCTACTAGATTCACCGAAACCGCCGCCGCTACCGCTAGTTCCGCCGAGTATCTTTTTCCGGTAGAGTGCATCAAGTTCATGAAAATAAGGGCAAGTTTTTGCATCTTCAGGCCGTTGCTTGTTGCTTTCCTTCACTTTCTTGAAGTATTTGTTAATGTTTTCCCATTTCTCCTTGCATCTCTTGGGATTTCTCTTATATCCCATCCGCTGCATCCCCGCGGAGATTTCTTCCCAAAGAGGGCCTTTGGGACCAGCTTCTTGGTACCTCGATTCGAGCGCGCTTCGTATTTTTATAAGTGCAAGAACTTCTGGTTTTGGCCATCTTGAAGAAGCCGGTTCAAAGCTACTTCCGCCACCTGCAGAGGCTGCTACAATTTCTTGTGAAAGTGATGGCCCTTGTTGTACTTCTGGGCCAACCAATACTATTTGTGAAGAAGAGTTGGATGGCTGAGATTGATTATGGTGGTGATGATGATGAATCTGGTACTGCTGCTGATGATGTTGGGATATTTGTGGTGGAGGATGAGATTGGGTAGAAGGTGGTGGTGGTGGTGTGGTGGGGACAGAAGGTGGTGGTGGTGGTGGTGGTGCATGTGACGGTGGGGCATTAATGGGAATACTGTTTTCTGGTGGTAATTGGATAGTCTGACCTGTAATTTTCTGTAGAAAAGCAATGATGGAAGCATCCCTAGAAGCCGAAATGGCCCGCTCTTGCGCCACCACCTCCTGCTCTCTACTCAGCCTCCCCATCTCTTGTCTCTTCCAAGCTTCTTCTCTAATCATCCTCTCTTCCTCTCTCTTCTCTATCGCCTCCAAGAATCTCTGCTGCATCACTTCCTGTTTCTGCATCACTTGTTTCATTAACTTCTCAAAAAACTCCATCATTCTCCGAGTCTCAGACCCCCCGCTGCCTCTTTTACGTTTCCGGCTGCTACCCGCCGTATTAGACGGCGGCCCTTCAGTGTCGTAGTCGTCGTCGTCGTCGGAAGAACCCGGAGAAGAAGATGATGGGATGTTAGATGAGAAACTGATACCTACAAAAGCGCCCGTGGTTGTCGGTGGGGCATTTTCACGAACAGGTGGCGGTCTTACGGTTAAATGCTCAGGAGAAAACATTCTTAAGCCTGAACTTGAAGGAATATCTAGCTGGGAAGAATGAACCGGCGGAGGATTATTAACAGTCGGAGAAATTCTTACAGACGAGATTGGCATCGGATTACTGATATTTCCGGCTCCAACTGAAACATGAGTGGCAACGCCTACTTGGGTGGTTGAGCTTGTATAGGGGAATGTGACTGTGGCAGTTGTTGTAGGAACTGCCACGGTGGTGGGAGCGGTGGTGGTAGTGGTCTGCAAAGCTTCAAGCTGGCTGAAAAATTTATAGCTTTTACCATCTTGACGACCAGCTCGGCTTTCTTTAGTCCGTTTGTAATATTTGTGAACGTTTTCAAACTTCTCCTTGCATTTCTTCGCACTCCTTTTATACCCCAACTCCGCTAGCTTCCTGCAAATCCATTATAAATTATCAGAACAACAAGGGAAATGAGTTTTCTGTAGCATTAAGGCAGGAAGAGAGGAGAGAGAGAAGAGGAAGAGGGGGGAATTGGTCTTGGGATTGTCATTCAGTTTTTCGATTGAAGTAAAATAAAGTAAAAGAAATGATCTGTTGTTTAATTAATTTTATAATGAGAATAAAGAGAAAGAGGGGGGATAGGATCCAGGGATTGGTTAGAATTCATGCAGAGGATCTGAGCCGTCTATGCTCGTTGGGCAGTGGAAAATAAAAGAAAGAAAGAAAGATGCTGTAACTCGTGAACAGAAACAGATAGAAGCCATGTGCGTTTGTTTGCAGAAGAGAGAGAAACAGAAAGTTAAAAAGAGAAAGATGGAGAGAGAGAGAGAAGGGGAGGAAGAGGAACTCAACACGATTGCTCCACCGCCATAAACACACAATGAATTTCTTAGGATTTGAAGGAAATTTAATTCAGAAAACAAATTGAAATGAAAGAATTTATGAGAGAGAGAGAAGATTGATTGATTGATTACCTGGAGACATCATCCCAAAGGGGGCCTTTGACGGTGGCATCACGGAAAGCTAAATCCATATCTGACCTAATCTTGAGAAGAGCAAGAGTCTCTTGACGAGGCCACCGATTCCCACCTCCACCACCTCCTACTCCACCTCCGCCTTCGTCTCCTCCAACTCCTCCAAGTGCATTGTCATCAGCTCCCAGTCCCCCAGCTGCGTCCGACAACCGCATAAGTTCTTCCAGATTCACTGCCGTTCCTGCCGGAGGTCGGCTACTTATAGGCGACGCCGCTTCTACTAGTTGTGGATGCTCGCTCTCCCCCATCGCCTCACTACTCAGTCGAACAGTATTGATCTCAGACAGTGACACTCCAAATCGGGATTGAGATTGAGATCCTCCACCACCACCACCACCAACACCACCTCCGCCTCCTTGCTGCATCCCCCAATTCCTAATTAAACCTTCAATTCCCACCTTAATCCTTCCCAAAATTCAAGCACTGAACAGGGTAGATCTCTCAGCTCTCAGCTAATTTCTCTCAGCTTCAACCCCCATTTCAGTACCACTCTTCACAGAGGAAGCTGAGAGAAGAGTCGATGTGGAGAGAATCCGAGCTTCAGAAAAAAAAACACAGCAATGAAAGGCAAGGAAAATTTGGGGAAGAGATGGAGGCTGATGTTAAAGACCCAAAAAAAACTATAAATTATCAAAAAAGAAATGAAAATAGACAACTGGAAAAGATGAAAGTCAGAAAGCGAATTCCTGCGAGTTAGTGCTGGCTTTCAGATTTGGAATTTTTTATTCCCTTTGCTTACTTCAATAAACAAAACATTTTTAAATAATCAAAACAGAGAAGATAATATAATCATGGTTATCATCAATATTAAAAACTCAACAGCTCTGCTGCTCAGTCTGAGATATGCACTGAGAGTCTGCCTGACAGAGAGAGAGAGAAAAAAAAAAAAGATGGGTTGTGTGGGGGAGTGATAAATGTAGAGAGAGAAAGAGAGAGAGAGAGAGAGAGAGATGGGAGAGATGAAATGAGAGAGGAGATGAGGATTATGAGGATGATGATGATGATGATTAAGAGAGAGAAAGGGGAATGAAGTGTTTGTGTTGTGTGAAATGATAGAACAAACGAGCGGCTGCCTTGTCAGCAGCTATTTTACTTTGCAGCTACTTATAAAATCTATTTCACCATTCTATCTTCAACAGTAATTTATTTTGTTTAAAATTACTTTAAGTTAATTGTTGTCGGAAAATCACAACATCTCCAAAAAAAACAATCAGTGAGATATGTATTAAAAAATCCATAGGACAATTAATTCATGCACTAGTGCTCACATCCTATAATCTCAAAAGATGTAACATTTCTATACAAAATTATTATTATATTCACTTATATTGTATTGGTGAACCCAAATTTGAATTCACTACGTGCATATTTATATAGAAACTGATGATAATTAGGTTTCTTCTAATTCACTTAATTATTTATAATTTATTGCTAGCTCATAATACTAAACTTCTAACAATGATATGATCCTCTACTATATAAATAATCACAGTGATTAAATCTTCACAGTTACGTCATAATTAAAATCGAGAGTTTGAGTTATCATATTCTCAGTTCCATTCAAAAATTTTACTTTACTAGTCTTTTATCACATGCGTTACACGTCGTTATGTAAATAACTCAGAAGTTTTCTAAGTACATAAGTAACTATTTAGATATTTCAAATATTTCAATTAAGTGCTCGAAAAAAAAAACTTTTCATGTTCTTTAAGTAGGATTTCAATGATGAATCTAAACTTTCTCAACTAGTGAAACATAGTCCAATGAATCAAATTAGTGTTTAGTGATGAATCTAGATTTTTTCAGATGATAAGACACAAGTCATTGGAATAAGAAAGTATAATACAAAGGTAATGTAAAATCAATGAAAATACAAAATGTAATGAGTAGAATTTGTAGAGATTTTACAAGAGAGTAGAACCAGAAGAGCATTAGAGATAAATTTTTATTTTTTCATGTGCATGCAATAATGAATGAATAATTATAGTAATGATATAAAATTGATACGAAAGATAAAAATATTTTTATTTTTATGAAGATGAATCTTAATTAGCTTTGATAGAAAACATGAGGACCTAGCATATTAATTGACGATAATTTAAAATGTCACTAAGGACATAATCGTCCAAAAATATTTTTCAACTTTGATGCTTTTATATATATTATAGATAAATAAATAATATGATTTTCTCACGTTTGTTATACAACCATACGAATCCACTTATCTTTGTATTCTATGTATATTATTTGTACATGTTTTCTTATTCAATACACTCTAATTTCTCAATGAGTTATTCGTGCATTACAATGAACGTGTTATACGAGTTAAAATTAAATATTAATTTGACACAATATACAACTAATAATCTCTCAGTTTTCTAGCCTAAATCACTAATTCAAATTTTTGAAATGACTTTAAATACAATAAATTTTAAAAATAAGGGGTTTGCATAACATAAAACTTAATTACAAACTTAATTACAGGTCACCAAAAATATTATAGATTGCGAAACAATCAATAAATAAAAATATTATTTTTATAATGAGTAATTCTACATTGATCAAATTAATCATTCAATTTTAATTGATCTAAGTGACGTGTATATTATTTATAAAAATAAAAATATTTTCAAAAAGGTCACTTGGAATAGAATTAAAAAACTTAAAAAAGAAAAAAGAAAAAGAGAAAAGACAGTCACACAAACTCTAAGCACATCCGCACTTCCATCTTTGGGAATAAATCTGGAAGAGGCAAATCCATCTTAGTTGCCGATTCTAATTATGCGTTTTTATGAATTGACCCAACACTCTTCTCTCTATGACGTGGATTTATATGATTGGTCCGCTCTTTAACCTTTCTATATTTTGACATCACTTGATTATGACTTCATTCTCTCATTCACGTTCTGACGGAGATCCTTTTCTATTATTGCATTTCTTTGTTTTTGTTAGTCAGATTTTTTATTTATTTGATAATGAGGAAAATAAATTTAAGTTTTATTACTAGTCTAGTCTCACATAAATTTTTGGGGATGATTTTTTTCAAATATTTGGATTTTTTATTACACGAGAATTACCAAACAAGGGGAAGGATTTATGGATTATTTTATCATTTAAAAAATATTCTGTACTTTTCACTTTTAACTGATGTGTTAGTGTTGTACATATTTAATCTATCCCTAACATAGTTTCAAGTTTCTATAAATAATATTAGAGGAGTCCACGGTTCGGTTTGACTCATTTTTTAGTAAAAAATCAAATTGTGAGTTTCGGTCAGTATTATTAATTAAAAATAATATTTAAATGATATTATTGAAAAAAATATAAAATTAAAGTTTTACTTCGGTTTGGTTCGATTTTAAAGAACTTATATATAAAAAACAAAAAAAAATATAAATTTAAAGTATCAGTTCGGTTCAGTTCGAAAACCACCAAAAATCTGAACCGAACCGAACCGAATATACATAAAGAACCGACCAAACTGGTCATTTTCGGTTCGTTCGGTTTAGCACGTTCGGTTTGATTTTGAACACCCCTAATATAATACCATAGAATGTGCTCCTTCATCCTTTATCGCAGCAGAGCCATCTCTATCTCGGCGCTTGAATGGTTTTCCCCGATCCTACTGCAAAGGAAAAGTGCTTTCTTTAAATCGGACACGGGACATTCGACGAAAAAGGATGACCCGATGTTCTGCCCCCCAAAAAGGCCCGGATCTCCTATTTCTTTATAGGAAAATCTGCCCGCCCCGAGGAAAAAGATGTGTCCAGGAAGGCTATGTGAATAGGGTCTTTAAGCCCTCACCCAGCATCTATTAGTTGAATCAACATACGTTTCAAAAAAAAATTGTGAAGCCGTATAGCCATTTTAGCCTTACTCCCTATTCTCTCTTAAATAAAGCTATGAAAAAACTAGAGTAATGTGGAATGCCTTTTTCCATTCTTGAATGACTTTTTCTTTTTCTTTAAGTCTTTAAGAAAAGCTAGCTGAGATAATCCGATAGGTTTAAATTCAAAAGGATAAGATGACGAATAAGAGTCGAACCACCAAGAAAGAAAATATCAGCTTGTTTTGGTGATCCCTATCCTACAGATCAATGAGATGAACAGTGAACAGACCCTACAAAGGATGGATGCTAAGCTCCTAACGCTAGCTAGGTTAACGACAGAGAGAGAGATCTTTCCCTAGCCACTCAGAGAGAAAGACACACTGGCCGGCGAAATTGATCCTACAGGTGTAGGAAAGTCGGTGTAGTAGGGCGCGTGGGGTCAGACTAGGAATGCCGAATAAGAGTCTCTACCCGACTAATAGTAACCCAAAATAACGTTCCCTGACTAATTTGCTTCGTGATTGTCTACTTGACACGTATTACAAATACGTTTTAAGTTTTTTACTACCCGTAATAGCACGATAAAGGGTCGACTCATTGTTCATTATAATTTACGTAACAATTATGTAATTTATGTTCAACACATTTGAGGCATCCTGATAACATTTGCTTTTAATAGTTTTTACTATATACCACGATACCATTACATTACATATGTCACACGGTAACGGTCAAATGATTGATACATTATTTACCTAATGATTTAATGACTAGAACATGGGAGTATCGTCACCTAGTGAAACACTAGAGCACGACACATTACAACAGCATGAAAATCCAGCAAGAGAATTTGCTAAATATGGGAAATTTGTTCACAAACTTGTTTGTCTCTTTCAGAATTCATGAAGGCCATGTTAAGGGCAACTGTCCGATAAGTAAAGTAATAAATACAAGAGAGGAAGGGAGGGTATTGGTCCCATTATAAATAAATTGGCATGTGATGGTCACTATGATCGTTAATTGTGTCCGTCTGATTTAAAATTAATAGTTAAGATATGTTCTGATTTAAAAAAATATATAAATAAAAAATATTTTTTATGTTAAATATATTAGTTCAAATCTAAATTAACGAATCAAAATTAAATAATATAAATCTCAAGTCACATTGTGGCATACATATACAATAATTTCTCAACAAAGTGGGGTAAGTGAATTTATCACAGCCCTATAAAACAGATTTCCTCAACCCCTTTCACCCATTTATAGTCTGATTGTGTTTAACTTTAAAAAACAGACTGTTTTTCTTTCTTTTGCTAAGTGACAGCCCATAATTCCAAAATCCAATTTTCTTTTTCCTCACTTTTATCAATTGTTTGCTTCATAAGTTACCCATTGTTTAATATTTCATCAACAAAACATGCGGCGCATCTCATTTAGACTCAATTAGTTATTTTTTATTTTGATTAGATAAAACTAATTTATCTAAACCTCATTATTTGCATCATTGTGCTTTTTAATGTAAATAAATTGTTTTCAATTTTTTTAGATTTCTTTATTTAGCCTGATCTAGGCTATCAAAAATAGATCAGACGACTCATATAATCAACTGAAAGTCTTTTGGAGTTCTTAATTACCGAGAACCTTGATCCTTCATTTTCTAAGTGTTGCGATTAACATGGTGCTTATTTGGATGCATGGCTTTGAGCTCACAAGATCTTTCCATGCATCATGCATCGATTTCACATCCATTTCATACAGTTTCTCGTAAAGAGTCATTTTTTATAAAAGAGTGTTAGATTTCCAAAATTTTAAGATTACTAGAAAATGTGATTGGGAGAATATAATATGCATGAAAAGTATATTACCATGCTTGTTGTATGTTAAAATCATATGACAAGTTTTCAGAAATGTTAGATTAATTTGTTTGGTATGTGAATTTTGTTGTGAAATTTTGACTATTTAAGTTTCTAATAAATAGTATAATAATTTCAAATTTTAAAAAAATAATAATGACATTTTATATGATTACAACTTATATTTATATCAAATAATAAATAAAAATTTGACCATAAAAAATCATTTATACCATTTAGTGAAAGTAAAAATTAGAGACAAAATGATAATGTAAAATTTGTAAAAGTTGGCGGAATGTACTATGCACCCTATTTTTGGAGGGTTCATATTATCTCAAATGGAAGTAATCTAAGATTCTCTCAAATATTAGATCCTCCAACTTTTCTTTATAACAAACTAGGGAGTGTTGTTTTTGTCAATTAAAAGGTAAATATATTCAACCAGAAATGTAAACTTATACAACAAGCATTATAATATTATGCTCAGAGCTAGATACACAATACATCTCACACTATAATGCATATTTAGGAGACAATACAAGACCAAAATTGAATGGATATGTTGCACCAGAGGTGCAGACTGGATATCAAACTAGAGGGATCACACAGAAGAAACCAAAGACAATAAGCTCTACAAACAACTAGAACACATCACAAACAAATTAACTATCTCATCCCACTCAAACCACCACCAGAGCTAATAGCCACAAATAAGAAACTAAGATATACCGCAACAAACAAAATCGAATGACCTAATAAAGCAAATCTGAGCTATCAAATCAAGAATAGAACCACGACCAAGACCACACTACGTCCAAATCAAGTGACCTCACCGGAATCACCCTTGGCATTGGTTGAGTTCCGGTAGGATACAACCATGATTGTAACAACTCAGGGAAGATTTATCGGTATTATAAGACTACCTCAGAATAAAGAATCTCATAATCAATTGAATCAGGCGCACCTTCGATAGAGATGTCTGGACCTCAAGACATAGCAATGGAAATCAGACTGGGAAGGAAAGCAGCGATCGAGCAGAAAATATGTCGTTTAGGTCTGGGAAGAGCAAATCCTCATTGCTCCCACTAGATCTGTGTCGTCCACCTCTAGATGAGGAATCCGACGACATAGTCGTGGTGACACTGAACAGAGCAAGGTCAGGTCATGAAGCTCTTATAACCATTTTTTTCCTTTGAAGCTTAGCGATTAGAAGAGATACTGAAACCCTGAGCCTTGAACTCTCTAGTCTCATTGTCAACACTACTTGTGCTGGGAAACAATAATTGTAACTTTGTCATGTCGCAAAGAAACACAAGGTAGAGGTGAGCCTCGAATTAGGTAGTGTTCTTGAATTGAGGTAATATTAAGATTCATGCAATCAAGATTATCTAGATTATCTCATTGTTAACTGCCTCTAGGGATGTAATTAGATGATCTAAACTTTCAAATACACACGCGCGCGCGCACACTTACACACACACACACACACACACACACACACACACACACACACACACACACACACACACACACACATATATGGACACGAGCTAGATATATGTGGAGAATCCTAATTAGGAACGGGTTTCCTGCAGGTTCCCTATCTCCTTCTATGAAGCAAGAATATCTATTAAATTTCTCAAACCTTCACAAAGCTTAAGCCCGACCCTTTCTTCAAGGCATCAAATGGACGTGAATGAGTTGATCCACTGGTTAATTAACTTGATCAAGTAGAATGATTGTTCGAGTACGTCCTATCGACTTGACCTCTTTTCGTCGAGCTAAATAGCACAGTGACTTTCTGAGCCAGTCTGGATTTCCAACGCATCAGGAAACTAGTCGAGATGGATGACAACGCCTTTTTCTTCTCCTCCTTATCGAGAGGGCTTCTTTAGGTTGATGCCTATCAAACACATTTATTTGACTCAATGACCTATTTCATCAAGTCCGGTTATAAAAATAGGGCCCCCTTGATGCTCAACGTAGTTTTGACAATGTGATTGACAGATTCACTCACCAACCTCAATGAGGTACCTCATCTCATTGAAGTACCTCATTGAGGATGAGGGGCATTGTGGTGCCACCCAGAGGTGATAGGCCCTCATCCCCCCATTGCTCAATGCTCCCTACTCCCCAAGTTACTATAGAGAACAAAGGATGAAATACAATCGATTAATCTATTTAAGTGGTTCTCGCTTCTCCTTATTCCTGTTCCTAACTCCTCCCCGAGCAGTTCCCAATGTTCCTCTGTCCATGGAGCGTATGAATTTCCTAGAATGTGGATAGACCAAAAGATGGAATGACTAGATAAGACAAATGTAGCAGGGGTCGTAAAACGGGCGGTACAGAACATGGTTCTGGAAGATATGACACTAGAAGTTGTAGAGTTGATCGTCTTTCATATCAAGCCATTGAAGCAGCGTGTTGGGCTACAATCGGATAATTCCATCATTTATGCCAATGTTTCATAGGAAAACTAGACGCGAAAGGTCGAGACAATCAATTGAATCACTGAGATAGTCTAACTGAAAAGTAACTAGCCTTTATGTCAGTTTCCCGAATACTCATAATGTATCTTCGGGTATACATATTGTAATATATATATATATATATGTGTGTGTGTGTGTGTGTATGTGAGAGAGAGACAAATTTTTGAATAAAATTACGTTATAAGATTTCAATTAATAAAATTATCAAAATGCAACTGTAAATATGAAAGTTTCATAAATAACCAATCACATATTAGAAATATATCTAGTACTAGACTATTTTATTATTTTTAATATAAGTTTCATAAATATATTAGAAATATATCTGTTACTAGACTAGTTTTATTTTTATTTTAATATATTAGAATAAATTTAAAATATATTTAAAAAGATGGGACGAGATGAGGCAGAATGATGGGGTGAGAACTATTATACCCATATTCCCTCTCTCTCACACGAGTATATTAACAAATGCCCAATACATGTCTCATAACTCAATTATTCACCAAGTGAATCAAGACTGAGTACTGCAAGTGGGTCAAGAATGAGTTGCTAACTCATCAAATTAAGAATCAAATATATATACTTTAACAACATTATATCATGCTATACTTAGTTAATCATCAAAAATAAATATTTTTAAAAAAACAACCACCACCATGTTCAATTAGTGTACATTAAGAAAATCATAGTAGATTAAAATAAATATAAACATAAATATTTTTTATATAAATCTATAATCCATAATATATTAAAATTATGGAGTAGATGAGAATCATCTTTAAACAATTTTGTCCACTTATTATTGAAACATTATCTAAAATAAAGTTCTAATTTACATGTGTTATTTAATAATTGGCTACATTTAAATTATGATAAATTGATCAAATAAAGAATTATTATTTTTTAATTCATTCACCTGTCTAGTAAATTTGAAAAATAATTTTGAAGTTAATTTTAATTTGATAAATTTGAATGAATCATAATAAGTTATTTTAAAAAACTTTAGAAAACCCTATAAATTTGTATTAATTCGTTTTAAGTTAAAGGAAACATGAATTATATAATAAATTTTAAATAATAATTTTAAAATATAATTTAAAAGATAATTTAAGAACTTTAATTATGCTATAGTTTATATGTTAGAATAGTTAGTATATTCTATAAAATTTACAAACAAAAAATAAAAAATATGCAATAAGGACGAAAAAAAGAAGATCAACTGTAAAATAAAATATAAAAAACATCATTTGATTCAAATTCCATCAACTTTTTAAAGCACATTTTTAAAATTATACACTTGAAATTTTGTTTCCTAGAAATATAAATCATGTTCCATAACTTGGTTAAATATATATATATATATATATATATATATATATAAAGTAACTAAAAAATAACAATATAATGTTATCTTGATCTACTCACATAAACTGAAAACAAATAAGATAGTGTTAAATACATTCTTTTTAATATATATAAACACTAC
This sequence comes from Datisca glomerata, assembly GCA_003255025.1. Classification (NCBI taxonomy): domain Eukaryota; kingdom Viridiplantae; phylum Streptophyta; class Magnoliopsida; order Cucurbitales; family Datiscaceae; genus Datisca; species Datisca glomerata. The sequence continues at coordinate 1,194,355 of QANY01008670.1, forward strand.
ATGATTATAAGACGAATCCATAGCTAAAAATATAATAGATTGAAATACGTAGATCAGACATGTGATTTTTTTTTGTGAAAATTCACTATAAATTTTAAGGAGAATAAAATATATGACTCGAACTCACAACCTTTAGAGTATGAATGTTTGGATTTAATCAACTATATCAACTTAATTTGTCGATCAGATTTGTGAACTGGTGCAATTCAAAGGAAGAAGAATAAAGATGGAAAGAAGTAAATATTAGCCAATGTATTACAAACTCACTTTGTTGGCACGTTATAGCAACTGCCCTAAATAAGCGTTAGAGGAATGTGGTTGTCATATGGCTTAAAGTAAGGTGATAGGTTAATTAATTCATAATCATGTAATTAATTAAATTGTGTATTCTTAATATCATTTACTTGTACTATTCTTATGTTTTGATGTCACATGGCCATGTGCTTCCCATTTGTACTTTCTTTTACACATCTCCTTTTAACCCTCTTTTATTTATCATTAATCAAGTTTTTCTTTTTGAATGAGTGAGCTATTTTATTTATTTTTTAATCTAATAAAAGAACTATTTGTAAAGCATCCAATCATACAATCGTGTAATCATGCAAAAAGAATTAGCTGTATTGGTGATTGGCTTAATTATCTTTGCAGCGGGTACTAATTATATCATTAATATGATATTCGTTTTTTTATTGTTGTAAAATTTAATATTTTCACAAAGCATACAAAATAATGTTATTTTTTGTGTATACAAAATACATTTTCTTCAGTCTCATTATCATTAAAACTCTTGGTTTTTTTCTCAAAATCTAGTTGTTCAATATACATGAACTATGCAATTTTAACTTGGTATAGATGATGTGTGACATATTCCATCAAATCCTCTTAGACAACACCACACAAGATAGGGAACACAAGTCAAACTCTAAGTCAAACACAATGACTGAACTATACACGGACATCACAAACACATGTCCAACAAAAATCTAATATCAAGTTGAAAATCACAACCTGATCTATTCGTTAAAACTTAAGAGTGAAATATATATGTACTAAAGTTTTTATATAAATTTACTAGAGCTTTTTAACCAGCATAGAAACGACAACGCTAAGCGATGTAGCTCATATTCCAATAACATGATCACATGTTAATTATACATTAAAACAAAAAATTAAGAAAATTACTATAATTATTTAAAGTAACATTGTAACTCTTAGAAAATATTAAAGTCACCAAAAATCTAATTATTTAAACTTCTTGGATTGATAATAATTCACCTTATAATAGATTATTTGGTTACTTTGACCCATTATCTTAACATTTAGGTAACTAGTTAAATTACACGTGCGGTACATGTGATATGTACATTTTATAATATTTTGATTATTTAGTATATATTACTTGTTCATATAAATAAATTTTTTCGAATAAAATATATATATTAGTAAATAAAATTAAAAAACTACAATTATAAATTTTATAATATTCATAAGATTTACTTATTAAAATGTCTTCAATTAAGTTAATTATGTTAGAAGAACATACGAGTACATTGTATACATTTTTAATTTAATTTTTTAATGTATTATTTCTTTTATCTTTATGTGACAAATGAACTAAAAACATGTTTTACTCTTTTATTGATCAATGATTGAATTTTTCTATCATATTTTTTTTAAATAACTTAATATATTTCATGTATAAATGTAAAATACAAATTAGAAATGATAGAGAAAATTTTGCTCAATATATACATCATTTTGAGAAATAAAAAAAGAAGAAAACGTAACAATTAATGATTACACCATTACTAGAGGCACTGGTAAGTTTGAAATTACAAAATAAAGAGTGGGTAAAATGATTAAAAAAATAATTCTCTTTCTCATCTCATTTTTAATATATTAAAAATTTAACAACTAATATAGTTAAATGAACTTGTAAACATAATAAGGTATTGGGTTTTGGGATGAGTATGAAAGTATTTTCCATCAAGTGACACGAATCAGACTTTCCCATCAAATTCTTTTAGAAGGTTATTAATTTTAATTTATAAAACATTCAATTATTAATTTTTGAGAGGGTAATTATGGTGACAAAATTAGATTAAAAAATATTTTATTGCCTAGACGATTTAATATTTCTCATCATATTAATCGTTATACATCTTAAAACATAGAAAATCATATATATATTTAGAAGAGTCGAGAATATAAATAGTTCATAAATTTAACGAAATAATTCATACAAATAGTTGATTAAAGCGTTTACACTCACATTAAAGTTATCCGTTTGAATTATCTTATTAACTTAGTCTCATTAGAATTTATAACTTTATTAAATAAAAAAAGTGACTGGTATTCCTATTATATAAGAATACGAGAAATTCCTACCGTAGAAAGAGGGAGAGGTTAAGGAAGAAAAGAGGGAGACAAAAACAGATTGATACAGCTGTAGGGGGTAATGGGGACCCAAATCAACGTGCGTGGCGTTTCTCCAGGTTTTATGAAACCCTAACTGTCTGTCATCTACTTCCTTTCTTTCCCTCTCTTCTTAGATCGGTGCACATGCTTCTTGCTTCTCTCTCTTTAACTATTTATGTGCCTCTCTCTCCCCTCTCTCTATCTCTCAAATTATTAACTACATAATCTTTCTTTAAATAACATACATGTATTCACCATCTATCTTTCTTTGTTTTAAATAATTTATACTAATCAAGTCAAGACAAGACGTAGACTAGTTTATATAAATATGATATTTATATTAAGAATACAAAAAAAAAACAATGATGAGAATCATAAGAAAAAATGAAAAAAAGAAGGTGACACGCATTCTAATTAATTAACGTATAAATAATAAATCATTTTAGTAAATAATAAATTATCAACATATAAATGAATGATATATTACTTGATTCATTAAAAAAAATTTCTAGCTAATTGTTCGTCTATAATTATTCTTATATTTTCTTTTCAGTTTTCTTTTCCTTGTGGTTCTATATAGCCACATATAAATCAGTTTTTATTTTCCTGATTTTATGATGGTCAATCAACAATTGTCAAGTGTATGTAAAAGTCAACGTATATGAGGCTACTACGTGTCTCTAGGTTCATCCTTAATGAAAGGACAACGCATCTAAAGTCTACTCAGGAAGTCGTGGTGGCAGACCGAGACAACGAACCTCATCCTAAACCTACCAAGTCGTATGCTTCTAATTCATTCCCAAGACGGTAAGTGTTTGTCCAAGTCTTGTCACTTGACTTGACGGTTGTAGGTAAATAGTCACAGGGGTTTGATCAGGGCGGGTGGACCCATTGGGTATGTTCAGGATGGAAAATTCATGTATAAACATTAGCCCTCTGTGCAAGTTCAAATGTGTAGCACTTGAACTTGTACATATATAGTCTCGGTGTGTGTTGTGATTTTACTTGATGAACCACCGAATTGTGAGATGTTCAATTGTGACGACGAATGTTATTCATTGAATCAATCAGGTAAGGTTATCTTTGTTGTTGTAGCCCCCAGTTGGATGTGATGATGTACCAATCACTTTCATTTAGCCTCCAATAAGAGTTGCAAGAAGTAGTTTGCTAGGTAAGTCTTTTTTAATAAAGAATCTGATTGTGCCGGCATTCACGAAAAGATGACTAGCTGAAACAATACACATACACACACACTAGCAATGCACAACCTTAAGTTTCAATGTAAGCATGAGTGAGTGCATGGTAGTATATGTAGCATATGCACGTTCAGAATGTGCGTCCAAATACCAAAGTATCATGACAATTGAATAGAGTCATGCAACATTATCTACTCACATTATTCTCATGTATGATAGATACAGCTCAATGATGTATTCCTAATCATTTCAAAGGATAATTCATTTAAATCATGAGCATACGTACCACTGCTTTCTGATATTGAGATAACTAAACAAGGCGAAGTTCATCAAAAAATGGCTTGGCGGCAAATGCACATGCTAGAGTGTCGTCCGCAGACGATTTGACTTGCCAAAGTGCACACACATAGGAACCTGCATGATACTGTCTAAGAAGGCGCACACATGTACAAAAAATATAATCAAGTTGCCAAAGGAACCGCGTGCATATTGGACTATCCGTAATGGTCAATCTTAAAGGGTTATATACACATCCTACTTTGCACATAATTATACGACTTTTAACATGAAGATATTCATAATAAATCTCTAAGTTGGATTTAATCCACACGGCAACGATCATATTCTGTGGTAACGAGTGAAATAAGCAGCTACAATAACTTGTGTATTTCAAACACGTTATGGCGGCCAAGTTTGGCTTTGAAGGGATTTGCAACAACGGCTAAATTCCACCTAACTACCCTTGCTGAAACGTTTCTACTACATTTCAGGGACAAACTTTACTGAACGTCTTAAACGTATCCCAGGGTCCAACTCTGCTGAAACGTTTCAAACGCATTCCAGGAACAAGCTTCACTGAAACATCTTAAGTGAATTTTAGGAACAAACTTTGCTAAAACGTGTTAAATGCGTTCCAGGAAGAATTTCTGCTGAAACGTCTTAAATGCGTTTCAGAAATAATCTTTGTTGAAACATCTTAAATGCGTTACAGGAAAAATCTTCGCTGAAACGTCTTAAACGCGTTTCAGGAATAAACTTCACTGAAACGTCTTAAACGTGTTTCAGGTTCAATCTTTGCTGAAACGTCTTAAATGCATTTCGGGAACAATCTTTACTGAAACATCTTAAATGTGTTTCAGGAACAATCTTCAGTGAAACGTCTTTAACGCATTTCAGGAATAAATTTCGCTGAAACGTCTCAAACGTGTTTAAGGAACAATATTTCCTGAAACGTCTTAAATGCATTTCAGGAACAATTTTTGTTGAAACGTCTTAAATGCATTTCAAGTTCAATCTTTGCTGAAACCTCCCAAATGCGTTTCAGGAACAATCCTCGCTGAAACGTCTCAAACGCGTTTCAGGAACAATCTTTACCGAAACATCTTAAATGCGTTCCAAGTTCAATCTTTGTTTAAACGTCTTAAATGCATTTCAGAAACAATCTTCACTGAAATATCTTAAACACATTTTAGAAACATCGCTAAAATGTCTTAAACGCGTTTCAGGAATAAATTTCGCTGAAACGTCTTAAATGCGTTTCAGGAATAATCTTTGTTAAAACGTATTAAATGCGTTTCAGGAATAATCTTTACTGAAACGTCTTAGATGCGTTCCAGGATAACGGACCCATCATAATTTTTCGTTCATTTTGATAACTACAAAAGTCTTAATAAAAATTACGATGCTAAACATATTTCAATTCTAATTCGTCCCTCGTAACAAGTTTTTCATTACCTTGAGTGCGCTTAATGAAAAAAATTTTCTTGTCAATAATCCTAAGCTACCTATAATAAGTACACTTAGCGGTGATTTTTACTCAACAATCCTAAGTCACCCCTCATAGTAATTTTGTCGTTACCTCTGGTGCACTTAGGGGTGATTTTTGCTCAACATTCCTAAGTCACCCTACGTGGTAATTTTGTTGTTACCTTGGATGCACTTAGCGATGAATCATCGAACCGCCTATTAAAGTGATTTTATTGTCATCGAGGTAGCAATTGACTTAAAATACTCTGCTTGAGACACCAGACATGGTTATTTCTTGTTACCATGGGTGTGCAGAACCAACATAAAAAATATTTTCATCATGTGGTATTACTGACACACTTAGAGGAGGCCTGAAGCTCTTTTCACAATGATAATGTAGCTATGGATGATAAAATTCTCATAGAAAACAAGCCTTTATTCTTGTTTTCTCGATTATTAGTCTGAATGAGAATCTTCCAATAAAATAGAAATACTGGTTGTAACAGCAGATTTTTCAAATAGAAATGATAGTGTAGAATACGTCACATGGAATATATATATATATATANTATATATATATATTGATATCTTCCCCTCTTCTCGAATCTTAAAGAAATATGTCATTTTTTTCTGCATGACTAAATTTAATAATGACATAGAGACTATAGGCTAATATAGAATAGAAAATCTATATCTATAATCCCTTATATGCATAATAGAGCCCCCTTTAGGCGTGATTCAGATTCATATTGTAGAGATCATGAGGCAGTATAAATAATAAATAATTTCCTAAATACTTAGGATAATTGGGTTGATAAATCCACGAATACCCATGATAGGTCAGATGATAGATCCAGCAATCCCCTCAATATGAGTCAGATAACAGATAATCGGTTAAGAAGTCTACATAATAAGTTGATTAATAAATCTCAAATATCTATATTAGGTTAGTGGATAATTTGGATATCTCCATGATGAGCTCAATAATAAGTCTATAAATCTATGTGATGAATTTAATAAATCTAGAAATCTCCGTCGATAATAAGTCCATATCGTTCCCAGGTAAGGAAGGGTCTTCCAACGTTTGTCACTAAGTCTGAAGACATATACTACATTTTAGGGACTGTCAACTACAAGTATGTTTGGTCATAGATCTTGTAAATTTTATCGTTACGCCACATAGGCATCATGTGGGTGTATTTATACATCACATGTTCAATGTTGATGACATATCACTCTCAGTGACGTGGATCCATAATTACATTAATCTCTTGGTGAAAGCATAACAAAGCTTGAAAACAACTTCTGATTTGAGTGCTGCGTCATTCTAAGATTTATGGGCTTGATGTATCCATCAACTCTTCAAATAAATAATAAGAACGTATATCGTTGTTTTATTATTATAGTATAAGAAGAGATCCTATTTTGAGACCGTACGTCTAATATAATTCTCAGACTCTGGAACAAGTCATAGGAGTCCCTATGACCTTTTTTGTTGATAGATGGCGCGTATGGACTCCCCATGCCTAGGGGTCGGGCGTGAAGGGCTCCCCACGCCTAAGGATGAGGTGTGGGGGATTCCCCACGCCTGACACCAGACAGGCGCTGACATCTTCAGACCAGCAGGCGTTGGCTTCTTTAGACCAGCAGGCGCTGACGCCGGCATCGTCAACGCCTTGAGGAGATGGGCTCTCCCCCTCCCCCTCTTCTACATAAACCTCTGAGATGAGGGGGAGCTCAATCCCTTTCCTCTCGGTTTTGGATCTAACAGTACAATATTTTCCCTTTTTTTCCTTTTTTAGAAACCACCATTTTCTTTGAAAACAAGTCTAAAATTTTGTGAAGATGAAGATGGATCAGATGTTTCCAAACCTTTCAACTATTTTCTTGAAAGATCTAAACCAAGAATTAAACACAGACAACCAAAATTGTTGCCTCATTTTTTTTGTTTAATACCTTCAAGTGTTTGCCAACATGCAATTTTCTTTTACCAAGTAGAGACTTAATAATGCTACAGAAATGAGAAAACCACATTCTTCATCATTTTTAAAGAATCACATCTTTGTCTATTTTTTTTACTTTCAGCCATGGCAAGATATCAAGAACGGAACTGAGTTATTATTATTATTATTATTATTATTATTATTATTATTATTATAACCATTCAAAGTAAAACGAAACCCATGATTTGAATACACAAATATACAAGAAACTCATTTTTCCTTTTCAACATGGATGAAAAAGGAAGTAGTGGAAACATTCATTAAAATAAATAAATAAATTTAAGTTCTAGAAACTCATTCTTCTATTTTGGGTTCCAAATTTTCATGAAGAATTCAAAAAAAAATACTGATTTCAAGAAATAAACACACTACAGACCTTCCTCATAGAGGCTTCTCTTTGACAGACGACTCCATTGGAGTCGCCATTATTTCAATGATGGATTTTGAACCGCATGAGGTCATGAACGGAGAGTCGTCTAGTCATCGAAAAAGCCTTGGGAACATGGAGGTTTAGCGTGGAGGAAATGATGAGTATCCTTAGCGGCCTAGACGGTGACAACCATCGGCAAAGCACCTCCTTGGGGTTGCTAAGGAGAGGTAGAGGGAGAGAAAGCCCCCAAATATGTGTGTGACAATATCCATTTATTCTCTGTAATAGGAGTATTAAGCAGTTTTATATAGAAAGTGGAGGGGAGGGAGAAACCCTAATTTTATGATGGCCAATCAATGATTACCAAGTGTATGTAAAGGCCAGCGTATAAGACGCTGCCACGTGTCTCTAGGTGCATCCTTAATGAGAAGACGACGCATTTAAAGCCTACTGAGGAGGTCGTGGCAGTTACCGACACAACGAACCTCATCCTAAACCTACCAAGCCGTATGCCTCTAATTCATTCCCAAGACGGTAAGGGTCCGTCCAAGTCTTGTCACTTGACTTGACGGTTGTTGGTAAATAATCACAGAGATCCGATCAGGGCGGGTGGACCCATTGGGAATGTCCAGGATGAAAAATTCATGTATAAACAATATTTTTCACAACCGATATGAAATAACCCTAACAATAATCAATACATTAAACATCTATCAACAGTTTATTCGGTAGTAAGATTTGAAATCTCACATTATGTGGCATGAGTTTGAATTCTGATAACCATTTGCTATGAGCGTTAAAATCTTACTTTAAAGTAAGTGCACTAAGTTTGATCTCCTTTGACAGTTTGCCTAAGTTTTGGTCTTGACATATGTGTGTTGCCATCGACTCATGAGAGTTGCCATAGACGTGCACTAAATGACAGATATATAGAAGTAGTTTATATGCATGTTCATTTTCCGTGAAAGAAGAGTCATTTATCACTCTTTACACATGTTGGCTTTCAATGTTGAATTTCTTGCTTTCATATACTATGCAATGCAAGTAGTAGTTGCTTAAAGGAAAGATATAGAGGCATGTTCATTTAGCTAACTTTCCATGGTCCGGCAACAGAATTTACGTTTGCAAGTAAAAAAATTGTCTCAACATTAATGGTTATTTTAAAAAGATTGTCAAAATTTGTCTCAAAATTAATGGTTACTAATTTTCCTAAATTTTCCAATTTTTTCAATCAAATTTCCCAATGTTTTTAGGTCAAAAACTTCATTATAAATATAACGTATAATAGAAATGTAGTCCCGGCCCTATACTATATATTAAAATATTTCCAGAGATTCCTGTCATATTCATTGATAATGACAATTTTTTTTTAAATAAATCAGTGTTTCTAACCAATTAGATGATTTCGAAGTAAGTTGGAATGGAATTAATAAGATATAATTCCACTACCCACTATAGGGATTGTATTTAAAAAAGCTACAGTCACGTCACGGAAGTTCTAAGAGATTATTGTGAGATAATAGATACCATTTTTGCTATTATATATCTATTAACAAGATAAACTTGAGAATAAACTTTGTTAATATAGGGAATAAATTTAGAAAACCTAATCTTCATCTTAAGAAAGTTCAAAAAGATTATAGAAGTCTACATTCTCATGATTATATATATAATTGTTTAAATTTAACTTCTATTAATAAGATGAACTGGAAATGTTTTATGCCAACTATAGGGAATAAATTGAATTGAAAATATGTTAGTAAGAATAATTTAATCATATTTTTACGTCACGAAAGTTCTGAATGATTATAACGGTGAGCTCTCAAAATCTGATCGCATTATGATGACTCATATGCATTTATTACATAAATGACGTGTTAGTTTATGCACGAGCCAGTCCGACGACCCAAAAACCTTCTAAATCAAAGACAAATGTTTTTCTTGACAAAAAAAATCTACGCGAACTTTTCAAGTAAATCAACCTTTTGTCGATAATATGAATTAATACAATAGTTTAACTCTCCATCTCATCTTAAAGCTATTAGTTTGAGTAATAATATCCCACAGCATAATTTTAGACCGACAAAGTTATATACTAAGTTTTAAGTATTTCTTCACATTTTCTCTAATAAATCATTATATGAGATTACAATGACCCGTACATATGATTCGATTAAGTTCTAAATAATCAAAAATTGTGTTTTCTTTTTTACCAGAAAGATCCGAACTAAAAAATTTATGTGTAATTCGTTCATAAATTAATATTTTATTATTCATTATAATGATTTATTAATTTAATCTATAAATTAATAACTGTTAGCCACTTAAAACTTATTAGATATAAGATTACTATATCTCAAATTCTTGTAAAATTTATAACCGTGGACATTTAATTGAGTAACGGTGGATATCAGTTATAAAAGTGGAGGGAAGGGTTGGGGGCCCAAAACTTTATGAAAGAAAGTAACAGAAACTATCTATTTGTCGTCTACGTAGTATGTATTTGCTGTCACCACTAGTATTATTTTATATGATTACTAAATTTAATCAAGGCAAGAGAAGGGCAGCACACGGACGTTATTATATATCTTATTTTATGGATTTTTTTTTTTACTTTTTTATTTATTATTGTCAGTCATCAATTTTTTTTTTTGAGAAATAAAATGTATTCCCATAATAAAACCCGCATCTTACAAATTGTTTTCATTTAAGTTGTCTGTTTCAATTTAAATGATTTAGATACGGTAAAAATAATTTTTGTTCATTTTTTAATTTTTTTAAAAATTTTGATCTAGACTATCTAAATTAAAACAGATAGAGCTCTATGTTGATGTAGATCACAAAACCCTATCTTTGAGTAACTCCAATAATCCATTATTGAATTGTTTTTAATTTCAGTAAGTTTTGTAACTTTCTGGAAATTTGATGTTCTTGCATTGTTAAATTTTAATATAGAAATCACCCAGAGTATTATTTAATAAGTTACTTTACTGTTGCTCATTATATTAAATTATTTCCTTGGTCAAGAACGCGTATTTGAATCATATTTATTTCTTTTATCCATTTAATAAGATTCCTTTACAGCATAATCAAACGTGTTTTTTTTAAGATTCACTATCAAACGTGTTTTTTTTAAGATTTACTATCAAACGTGTTTTTTTTTAAATTATGATCAACCAAACTAATAATTTGAGTCTTCAAGTTGCGTTACAGTAAGAATAAATTAAATGTTGTTGATTAATAAAAATAAACTCCCTTAAATTCACCCTTTTGTTTCTCCCCAATAGAAGGGGATATGTTACCCGGAATCGGCCTTCGTGTTAAAATGAAATGACCAAATCAGCTCAACACAAGAGCTGAGAGAAAGACGCTTCTAATGCTTTGTGCTTTCCTTTAACATTTTTTTATTTGTATTTCTTCAAAATCAGATCTGTTCTGTCTGCTTTTAGATCAGTCAGACAAAAGAATAAGATCCCCTGTTCTCCTAATAGGAGGGGATCCAGAAGCATTGATGTATCCCTTTTAACTCACACCAACAGTTATGTCAACCATGTCCTGAAATGATACATTTAGGATCAGGCGATCAATACCTTCTTACTTCAGAGTAGTGAAGGAGCCAAACAACATTGAGTATGCAAAACCCAATTAGAAAACCTATAATGATTCATTAGATTGACACAATATATATAAGTATGTATCCGTAAGGATAAAGAGAGCTATTTCCGACTAAGAAAAGTTGAACCCAGCCCAAATCAAGATCTAGGAATAAAGTTTGTTCAGGTTGGGCTTAATTTGATCACGTTCAAAAGAAGTCTACATGCATAAATTTGTACCAAATATCAACACAAAGGCAGGGGACTAAGACCTTTGACACAAGCAATAGCATTGATAATTGTACTTACGTATCTGCATTGACTATCGTTTCCGCCTTCAATACCCATCAAATCAAATGACAAAACTTGATGAATAGACACATTTGAGATTGACAATTGTACACACGCATATAGGCAACAGAAAACAAAATATTCAGAGCTTGTTTTAACAGTCTGAGATTGATTATTATACATACGCACCACATTGACTATCATTTCTTCCTTCACTACCAACCAACTCAAGTGACAAGACTTGATGGATAGACACATTTGCATGGGAACGGCTTAGACATATTTGCCCGGGAACGGCCTAGACACATTTACTCGGCCTAGACAAATTTACTCGGGAACAGCTTGAAAGCCATGGTCTGATAGAATTAAGAGAAGCTTGCATCACGTCTGACATGGCCACCTTGGAAACCATAGGTGTGCCTCCCTTCCCCACCTTGTGAAAAGACTTGGGGCTTTAACGTTTTAATTACCCTTTTGGGGCCGCGTTGGTTAGTAGTGTTGGCTTGTTCCACTAACATAGCCTACTCACGAACCTGATTTGGAATCGTGGCTGACACACTTAGCCCATGGTGCCTAGGTACACGTGAGATTCTTCATGTTACTTCAGCCGTTAGTTGAGGTTGTTATGATTAAATACTATTTTGGGTAAAAAATCATGGGATTAGTTACCGTTTGGACAATCATGGGTAATTATAGGTGGTCTCCTCTTGGACCCCTATAATCCTCTCTCACCCACATTTCAGGGATTTAGACCCCTTTACTACCCAACACCATAGTTGAGTTTCTTCCCTACTGAAGAAACTCCATTTCAAAGCATTTGTCACTGCCTTGGGTTGCCTTGGTTGACTAAGGTGCTCATCCTTCCTCAGGCCTTACCTCCACGTTCGCAAGCATCTCCTTGACTAAACCAACCCTCTCATCCCTCTTACATCCTCTACAATAATTATTTATATGTACATCTGTTTGCTCAGATAGTTTTCAAATACTGATCCTAACATTTGCTAAGAATGAGAAGTAATATTTCCGAGAAACGAATGGTTCACTGTTCAGTTTATCACCTATTAATAGAATCCATAAATAAAGGATAGAAGTTTAAAGGCTAAAAAAATGTATAACCATTTGAAGTTTTTTCACGTTTTCTCACATCATTAGTAATTCCCAAATGTTAGATCTCAGTCAGGACTATGGTTAGGTACCTTCCACAACAAAAAAGACAGTTTGCATGATCTTCAACTTGAATAAGAGTAGCACCTTTAGTTCTCCAACCTCTGAGCCCTGTGGTAACATAATGCTGGGTTCCGGTGGGATGGAACTCTGTGGTAACATACGTTGTGTCGTCAAGTTGTACTTATCTCAGAAGTAAATAATGGTAGACCAAAGACCACAATAATTCCACGAATCATATAGAATCACCAACAGAACTGAGCTCTCCTTTTCCACATTGTCGAACAGTTAACCTCAAAACATCTTCTTGCATTTGGCTTAGTTTGCAACAGAGTCGACGAGGTACCTGTCCAAGAACATTTTTTGATAATCAGAAAGGGCAGAATTATAGGAACAGAAGCACTTTGCATAACTAAGTAAATGACAAGAAAAAGAAGCAGACCAAATGCCAATTCTTTCTTAGTGGAAACCCCACGACCTGAATACTTTGCACATAGCGTAGAGGAGGAGAACGGGGAAAACAGAAAACTCTTCTTTTCAAATAGTCTTTTCCTCTGGCTCTCCCATAAGAACCAACAGTAGCATTGCCTTGTCTTTCAACATCTTTCAAGAAAAAAAGAATAGGCTTTCGACAAACAGATCGATAAGGATCCCTTGTATCGAAATCGAATTCATTCCTGTGACTAATTCCATTCCAAGCAGAGTAGGTCTGCTCTGAACGCTCCAGTTCACGAGGAAGGACGATATTCGGGAAGACTTGAACAACATAACCAAGTGACACTAGAAACGTGAGACGCTGCCGATGATCATAACAAACAGATCTCTGCAAAAAGCTTCGGGGGTCAGCTTTCATGGCCTTTGTGAAAAGCTTCAATCCATCTAAAGAGCTCAAGCCAGGATAAAAAGGATCAACCGCTTCAACATGATGAATTGAAACAAAAGGTGCAATTGGGTGAGATGATAGCAGACCGTGGGCGTTACCCCTAATATCCCACTGTAGAAATCAAACAAATACAGGGTTAAAATGATTATTGATACAAGGTGAATATTTCTCAAACAGAATTGGTCACAAACCAAGACACAAACATCTGGAAGCGATCAATAATCATTTTAACCTCTCAAACTTGAAATTTTTGAGACTGGAGCGAATACACAGACAGAGAGACAGAGGAGAGAAGATGAATGACCTGGTGGAAACCAAATTCCCTGGATAAAGGAATGCCAAGTTCGGTAATGCAAGCGTGGAGCCGATCATCACTCCCATAGAGCTTGGGATACCTCTCAAGACACTCATCCTGAATCTTGGAGAGCGCTTCGGCCAATGGATAGGAGACAGCTATTCCCCCGCCGCCGAAAGCCATAGAATGACTAAAATAGGAGTTGGCGGAGTGGCTCTCAGAGGGGCCCCCTATGTAAATCATCTCTGACGAGTCATACTTGCTCAGAACATCAACCAGGTTATCCACATTAAAAATGGTGTCATCGTCACCGAGCACAAACCACCGGACATCCGGAAAATCAAGGCGGAAGCATTCAGTGACAATGCGAGCAATGCGGAGTCCCGAAGGGTGCCCTATGGGGTTAGTGTAGCGGAATCTAGAGATATCCTCGGAAACCATCATAGGCGGCAACGAGTCATCACCATCGTCTCGCTGCACTGCCTCTTCCAACCAAACGTGGCCGCGCATCTCATTAGGACGCCACCAGAGCCTCACAAATTCCTTGCGTCGTTTCCAGAGTTGCGAGGACCCGGCAATGCCAAAAACAATGTGTTTCAATGAAAACGCCTCCCTATGCCCTTCGGAGAGGCCGCGATTGTACAATCCTCCCCGTCGTCGGGAGGAGGAAGAGCGACCGGGCGGCGGCAAGTTTGAAAAGCCATCGGATATATTAAAATGTTGAGTTCTCCAGGAGAGGGAATGAGAGTGAGAAAGGGGACTGCCTTCCCAATCCTTAAAACGGTTCCAACAACGAGCGGTGGTTCCTGAAAAAACAAGAGAGAGCCAGGCGGTGGTAGAAATTAGGAGCGCCATCAGCGCGGTAAGATTAGTGCAGGTGGTATTCCGTCGCCACCGACGGTTCCGGCTTCTAGCAGCAGGAGCGAGTGGCGATCGGCAAGAAGTCTTATCCGTCTGGTCATAACCGCAAGCGTTGATCGTCGCTGTCATCTTCATCACCATCAACCCCAACGCTCATTTCCACAACTATTCGCCACCAAAATGAACAAAATTCGGAACGCAGAATACAGCAACAAGAGCAATGAAGCCAGAGTTGCAAAGCTTCTATAACAACGACTGGGGCAAGATTTAGGAGAAAAGAAGACGATATGCCATTTTGGCTTCGAATTTATAAGGAACTCCTCCTCCGAGGTCCTTCGTTTTCCTCCATCGTTTTCTGTTCTTCCCAAAGATTCTCATTTGTGTTACTAAACGCCGCGTATAAAGGATTCTGTCAGATCCTACCAAACTCATTTGGTATTATCCATGGGCCTAGGCCCATTCAATTTCATAGACATGCCAAGTGGGCTAGAAGCTAGGAGCTTGAAGCCTTAGAATTCGGCCTCGTTTGGTAGCCTATTCTATCGCTATACTTTGTTTGTGAAGAAAAGAGTCATTCTACGCAAAAGTGCAAAAACAAAAATTAAATAAATAAAAATGTTTTTAACTTTTCTAGTTTTATCTAACCTGGACCGTCCATATCTGATCAAACGACTGCTCAAATGGATTGAACTACCTTTATTGTTATCCCACCAATACTTTTAGAAAATCATGGCGCGTGAATCTGATGGGTTGAACTACCTATCGCTCTTCTCCACTCTTTCTTTATCTCTCACCTAGTTAGGCCTCGTTTGGTATTTCTTTTTTTCACTAATAAAAAGTGATTTTGAGATCAATTTAAGTGGTTTTAGTGTTTGATAAATCTAATTATGAGGAATGGTCAGCAAATGAAAAATTACTAGCACGGTAACATAGAATTTTCCTTGAAGACAAAAAAGGTTTTGAAATAAAATATAAAAGTTTGATTTGAACTAATTTGGGGAATGATTAGCAAATGCTTCATTTGTCGCGAAGCTCTCTAAAACATATGAAGAAATCGCGGGGAAGAAGAAGGAAAAAGAAGGGTAAATGCTGATGTGGCTTGTGGTTAAAGATTATAGATGATGCGGCATCTTATTATTTGCCATATATTGCAACTAGTTGTCAACAATGCAAGCTGTAACGAACCATTTGTTTCTATTGGTGGACTAGCCACTGAATATCTAACGTGGAACACTAACTAAACGCTATGATTTTGTTTGAGACTTTTTAAAAGATTAAAATTAAAATTCACCCCAAACTACAGGAGGTAAATGTATTTTTTACCCTATTTATATTAAGGGTTGCGTAAACTAGACAATAAATACGGTCAACTATATACTCTTCTACAACAATTATCAACAATATACGAGATATATTATTGTTGTGAAATCTTAAAATAGTATGAGAAAAATAATTGTCTAAGAAAAATTGGAGCAAAAGATAATTAATTTTGTGTAACTAAATAATAAAAATCAGAAATCTCTATAATTTTGTGTATAATATATTTTTAAGACTGCAACTGAAAGATTACAATGTGGATGGTTAATTATGGATTACTTCAACTTCTCCAAAACCACGCGTAGTTTACTTGCAAGCAAAATCATTTGTGAGATGAAAATGTGAATAATTCTGGACCCCATCATATCCCATATATCATGAATCTCAAAAAAGCATTAAGCACTTTGATTGTTGTGAAATTTGGTACACAACCATCTAACTTATTTACATATATTTCTGGATGACGGATCGTGAAATAATATCGTGAGGAAATGGTGAAAAGAACCTCATTTAGATATATAAGTTAGAACAATATTGTCCATGAAATATTTATTATATGATACAGATGTTGTAATAATATCATAAAAGGACCTGTAATACACTGTGTAGATAACGTGTAGATTTATTGGGGTTATTTGTTATGAGGTATTCTAATTTAGTATTCTTTTGAAATCTTAATACTTACCCCATATGAGTATACCCTTGTGTTTTTTTTCATGGTTGTGTATATCTACATTCTTGAAATGTTTGCAAATTGTATCTTCTTATTTTGTCCTAATTTCTTACTTTCATTCAAGGGTATCAAGGAAAAACATTTTTATTTAGTTTTGTTTGTGACAAATAATTGCGATCGTAAAAATGTTTTAACACTTTTTCTTATATCTAAATTATCATATTTTTTAATAGTCAATGTTCACACCAACAAATTATACATGCCAAACAGAATAATCTAATATTTAAACAAAGTTATTTTATATTTTTAATATACAACCAAAGACAATAATCTATTTTCTATAAATTTTACTTTAGTTTCTCTGGATCACAGTTTTCAGTTAAAATTCTATAAAGTTATCCTCTTAAAAGTGAGTTTGTATTTAATCAATTGACTTATTCACACGAATAAACCCAATAATTACATTGAAACCAATCAGCCTCGAGAACATGTCCACTCAAACCAGTAATATGGCCATGTCATTGGTGGAAAGAGAAGGTTCTAGCAAGGCAAAGCTACCTACTGTTGGGTTTTGCCTGAGAATCATCATATTGAAAACGTCATGCATTATATTATTCTGAAAAGAGTAGAAAGGACCAACAATCCACTAACCCTTTAAAAGGGGAAAAAGTGTAAAAATTTTATTTACAAAGAATATCTTGGAGTATCTCACTTGATAACCATAATCTCAAATTTCTGCCACAAAAACACAGAAAGAAAAAGAATTATTTTTAATTTGTAGTTGTTTTTTCAAAGATGGAAATGAATAAAATTTGGTCAAACCATTATGTATTTCTCACATGCAATCATTATGGGTAGAAGTAAAGGAAACTATTACACTATAGGTAGGTCCATTTGATTCATTACGACAACTATAGAATTGAGGACACATCTTTTTGGCTTTCAAATCACTAAGTTGCTTGGTTGATTGGCCTTACATAAAAAGAGAATGTTTGGCCATCAAACATGTGGGGAAAAAAAGCACTTACATATGTGTTTATATTGGATCATCATCTTCTCATGTTAGAGGTCTAATAATATTGTTTATTTTAATTTGAACGGTTTATATCAAAAAGTAAAAAAAATTAGTCAAAAATTTTGTCCACTTACCTATTTAGGCCATCAGATCTAAACAGATGGCACAAATCATGACAAGTGTCCTCTATCATTAAGTGAACGACAAAAGTGTCATTTTCGTTTACGTTACCTTTGAATCTTCAAATTTATTAAAAGAAAATATTTACAGGTAAATTTAGTGTCCTATTTTATCAAAATATACTATAGAGAATGATAATTATAAAGTTGGTTAAAATATATATATATATATATATATATATTTTAACCAACTTTATAATTATCATTCTCTATANTATTAGTTCATAAACTTAGAAATCATTAGTTATTACCGTCTTTTGTTAGCACTCCTAAGCTGATTTATGGAAAAAAAAATAAAAAGAAGAAAAAAACTTTAGTTCCTTACTTTCGAAACGAGAATTTGACGTTGTTTCGTAGATGTACATTATTTGTAAATCATACATGTAAATGTGTTAATGGCTAAGTTTTGAGTAAAACTCAACTCATAAGTTGACTTTTGGGTATGAGTTAGGTCTTAAAATTTTAACATGATCTCAGGACCAACTCAATTTTAATATGATATCTGGGCTAACTAAAGCACAAGTGATCCATACTATATTTTCACATAATAAGGTTCATGCAAAATACTGATATGCACATGACAATAGGCATTTAGGAAATAGTCCTACATCATGAGTAGAGAAAAAAAGTTTTGGGTACGAATATAAAATTGATAAAATTCTCGATTCATAAGCTAATTTTTAGGTATGAGTTATACCTTAAAATTTTAATATAGCATCAGAATCAATTCAAACACATGTACATGGTATTGAGAAATAATCTCACTTCAAATTAAGAAAAGTCAGACTAAAGATATAAATTTTGAATAACTCACATATTAATAATAGTTAGTTTTGGGTTATTTTAGGCCCTAAAACTTAATCAATTTCAAACATCTTTATGGGATTTCAGACTATATTTTTCACCTATGAAAGTGGAGGACATGATTATAAGGGAAAACGGAAAAGAAAAGAAAAGAAAATGAAAGTGTTGACTATACATATAATTGGAGTTAAACTTTTATCATTGAAGCTTCGAGAAAGGGACTTCCACTAAATTCTGTCCCAAATTTCATTCTATTGGGATTCAGTATTCCCTTCTTGAACTACACTTTCTGAGGAGGGTAATAGCCTCAAATCTTTTGCTGCTTAGCCACTACCTATTTTG
The DNA here is from genome assembly GCA_003255025.1 of Datisca glomerata. Taxonomy (NCBI): domain Eukaryota; kingdom Viridiplantae; phylum Streptophyta; class Magnoliopsida; order Cucurbitales; family Datiscaceae; genus Datisca; species Datisca glomerata. Next base: position 1,213,505 of record QANY01008670.1, read on the forward strand.
TCTTCTTATTTCTGTTACCAAAAGCCAAAATTAGAAATTTATTGTAGTCGGTGGGTTTGAGTCTGCTTTATTTATCTGTTTATTATAAAATAATCTATTTATAAATATTATTGTTTAAAACATATAATAAAAATTTTGTAAAATATAACTCAACGTGTCTATATATATATATTATAAGTAGTTTCTAAAGTATTTTTGAGGTTTGCTCTCTCTCTTAAGTCTCAGGTTTGAATCAAGCGAGTAACTCTCTTTATGACCATCGACGTGAGATTATGTCCATTAAATTACTCATGGTGTACTTGCCAAAAACTCTTAGTCGGAGAACTTGTGCCCTCTCAAAATTAGTCATAGTTCAGGATCTGAATACTCCATACTAATCCGAAAAATTACTTTATGTATAAATAAATATGCTTCAACGAATATTCAAGTGTTTTATACATAAATCATTTTTAAAAGATGAAAATGAAATTATTTTTAGCTAAAATGATGTTATTTCAACGTGTAAATCTCTTTATAGACCTAAGCAATTAAAATGTGTTTGTTTGGTGGTACAATTGATATTATTTTTAAAAACTCTAAAAAACAACTAAATCCCATCATTCGGATATTGCAGATTAGTTCTGCCACGTCCGCGCCCACGAGAGCTGCGGCCTCTTCCTCGGTTATTCATGATTGGATTTTGTTCCCTGTAAATATTCACGGGTTAGCAAATAGATAAAATACTCTGCCATGATGTAAATATTTATTTTGATGCAAAATTTTGTACATCTTTTTTGAAAATCTGTTTTGCAGCAGAGCAGTCAACACGCTCTGTAAATATCCGTGTTGACTGCTCTGCAAATATTTGATGCAAATATTCGTGTTGACTGCTCTGCTGCAAAACAAATTTTCAAAAAAGATGTACAAAATCTTGCATCAAAATAAATATTTGTATCATGGCAAAGTATTTTATCTATCTTTGAACAGAATTCTCTTCCTGATTTTCTAACCCATGAATATTTACAGGGAACAAAATCCAATCATGAATAACCGAGGAAGAGGCCGCAGCTCTCGTGGGGCGCGGATGTGGCAGAACCAATCTGCAATATCCGAATGATGGGATTTTGGTCTCGAAGACCTGGTATTTTATTTTGCCATCTATGTTCCATTCATAGATGATTTTGCCATGGTAAGATTTCTGAGAATGAAGAAAGTCTTCTTCATATAAAATATATTGGGGAGTAGGCCTGGGATAATAATACCTACTTGGTCCAGTTAAAGCCATACGGGTAGTAAGCCTTTTTGAATAGCTAGAAGAGAGTTTATTGATGGAATCATCAAAATTCTTTTGAATATCTAAGATTTGAGAGAGGGAATACTCTTCGGATTCTTCAGGATTAGGTGGTTCATCCTGATTCATCATGTTCAACTGTCCGGAAGATGATTCAAGTGTAGAGGTCTTATCAAGTGTAGAGATCTTCAGATTCTTGATCTTATCCATTATGGTTTCCATGAAATCATCCTCCTTCTTACTAGATTTTAATTTAAAATTCTGAACTTCTAAAGGAGGTTTAAGCGTTACTGGTTCAATCGTGATTTTGGGTTTGTCTGTTGGAGGAGTTTTAGTTTGGATCTCCTGGATTTGAGAAACTTGTTCCTCAATCCTAGTTAAATGTGTTCCTACAGTTTGAAGGAAGAGGTTGGTGTAATTGTTCTGTTTGGTTAAGGGTAGAATATCTTTTACCTTAACAATATCCTGATGGTTGGTCTTATCTGGAACCTCAGTATAGGGGTTAATGACAAATGATTTTTGGTTACCTTGTCCTGGAGCAAGCTCTAAGGATAAGGGTGGTGGATGAATAGCATGGTAGGTTCTACCAGTTGTGGTTATCCAAGTTTTCTGTATATTGGTCATAACTTGTAACTGTTGGTCATCTTTAATTTTGACTCTTTGAGTGAGCTGGTAATACCATTCAAGGAAAGACTGAAGGCATTGATCCTTTTCTAATTGGAAGTAGTATAGGCTCTTAAGATCTAAGAGTTGTTGAGGATTATGGTTGGTGAAATACCAATCTTTGAAATCCTTATATTTTGGTTACATAAAATCTTGGTGAAGACTTTGTCTTAACATTGGTGAAGACTTTGTCTTAACATATTATTGGGTGTAAAATCCATCTAAATGTTGAATTGCATGTCACTTGCGGTTGGGCTCATTGGTCTTCTGTTTATGGTGGATTCATAAACACCATGAGGAATCTGATTTTCGCTGATGTGAATTCCTCTAATCTGATCCTCCGGGGGAAAAGAATGATCAGATTCCTCTGATCCATNGGGGGGGGGGGGGGAAGAATGATCAGATTCCTCTAAACCATGAGGTTCAGTGAAAGACGCCCGAGAAGATTCATGGATTTCCACCTGATAAGGAGGTATACTATGGCGGCTGAGACTACAAGGGCTTCTAATCAGAGGCAGAGGTGGTTTCTGAAAATGAAGATAGACGTTGCCACCATGAGTTTGGATGACATCTTCAAGGGATTGTCGGATGACAGGTCTGGTAGGGACAGCCTGGGGAATTTGCCAAGTGTCAGGAAAGGTGATGTTAGACCAGGGAATCATGCGAGGAACAACCACTTGGCTGTTAAACAGATTAGTATCAATGAGGACAGTATGTCCTTGCTCACTTTTCTTTCTGGTATAAGGATTCAAGGTTGTCAAAACCTTAAGATGAATCCTAAAGAGGATAGCAAAGGGAGACGATCCTGGAAGATAATCATAGCCATGTGATTGAACTCGCAGTACAAGTACTTTGGCTAGATTGCTGTCAAATAGCACAATACTTAAATTTGGATAAATATTAAAATAAATAGGTCTATGAGATAAACTAGTCTCTATGGCTCCCATAAGGGAAGCTTTCCAGTTCAGACACCTACCATCTCTAAGGGTGCATTGTATGCTGGTGTTCTGTCATAGCAGGGTTAAAGGTTTTAATGCAATTTGCACTAAGCCTATATGCACATATTTATATTTTTGCATGAATGGATATAAATCATGCAAATGTAACATATATCAAACATCATCATTATGCTGTAATGGAATGGCATATTCAAATGTTTTAATGATTTTACGGCTAGTGAAATCAAAGGTTCCAATTTTATATATTGTTTCAGGTTTTACCTTAGGTATAGTCCATTTATCTAAGGCTTCTTTTACATCCTGATATGCAATTAATTCGGTTACCTCAGATGTGGAGGTTACTGTATTAGCTACAGATTATATAGATGCAGAGCTAAGGTCAGACATGTGTGTGTGTGTGACCATGTATGCCTAATGTAAAAAGGATATAAACAGTACTATAACCAAGACTAATCATGACTCTGATACCAACTCGGGGGCTAACAACACGCACCTATCATGTGAGGAGGCTAAACACTGTAGGTCCAGTTAGTTCAGATAATAAAATAACTTACACTAAGCACATCTGTCAACGTTTTATAGGGGTCAACGGTCTTAACGCAATCTCTGCTCAACAGACCTTAACCAGACGCGACTTGGGTGACGTCCCACTCAGTGTTCATTGATTATTTCTTGAGCTTACTGTAGTATAGTGAGTACTTCCTCAACCATAACAAATACACATTGAGTGCCTTTGGGGTTAGCAACAGGATCATGATTAGTAGAGCTTATAGTTATGGTTATACACGGTTTACATTAATACATACATGGTCTCATGAACAGAGAATATGGGGAAATAAAGAAACTTACGGTTAGGGAGCACTGGAGCTCCTGAGTGCAACATCGTTATGTATGTGCAGGTTTGAGCAGGACAGTAAGGGAGATAAGAAATGAGAGAGAATTTTGAGAGAGAATGTTAGGGGAAACTTAAGGGCTCAACACATGAGCATTTTATTAAACACGAAGGAGAAAGCTCTGTCTTCTCAACAAGGGTGAGAGGCCCTTTTATAATACAGAAAAGTAACTTAACTCAAACTAGAGTAACTAAAGTAACTATACAACTTTATTCAGAAAAGTAACTTAACTAGAGTAACTAAAGTAACATACAACATTATTGATTAGGTAGGATAGCGTGGCGTGACAAACATCATCCAAGTGTGCGGTTTGGCGAAGCTACTGTGGAGACCTTTGTTTGCTTCTGTTTAGCGCTTGACAGCTGGTCGGGTTATATTAATTTAGTTTGCCTTTTCCCTTATGGTCTTTGTCTTTCTCGAGCTAGTCTGAAATAATGGACGCTAATGAGTCCCAAAAGTCAGCAATGGTTGGCTCTGGTGGGTCCACTGCTGGTGTCAGATCTGGTAAGTCATCGTTGGGGTCTTGACTCTCGCCAGCAAGGAGATCTTTTTTATTTGGGATTGAATATCTAATCCATTGTAATGCATCATTCAATGATTTATAATTGATCACTAATCTAGGTGATCCTCTTTCTATCTCAGCATTTTTGTTTACATAGAAACCAGTACAACTCCAAGGAGATTTACTGAGTCTAATTAATTTCTTTACTAACAGAGATTCAATGTCAGTTTTGTAGAGTTCTAAATATTCCTTTTTCATTTGGCTAGGTCTTGATTTGGTAGGAATATTCTTCTCATTGAAGTCAGGCTGATACGACAAGGATATAATGTGTTTCTTTCTATCCTAAAAGACATTAGGGATATCACTACAAGTCTCAGATTGGAATTCATGAAGAATAGTGTGAATTTTCTTTTGTATAGCGGGTTGTTGAATACGTTGGTCAATAGTCAAAAAGTATATTTTTTTTTGTAATAAATTAATCTGATTTGTCTTATTATCAATCAGATGTCTGATGATATCTACTTCTTTAGTATACGGTTTGGTAATGAATTCAAAAGTAATGTTAACAGTATCAACAACTGTATGGATACCAGAGGTATCAATTCTGGTGATAGGCATAATTGAATTGAGGAAAGGATTGCCTAATATAACACTTTGTGTCATATTCTTAATGAGCACAAATGAAGTAGGTATGCAAACTCCCTGTTTGCAGATAAGTGCTTCTGGTATTTTGTATTGGATTCTCATTGAATTCTCACTAGCGCTTGTGAGAGATTGAGTGGTTGTATGAAAATATTTTAGAGGGATTAATCCTTCATGAATACAGTTCATATCTGCACCACTATCTACTAAGACAATGACGTCAGTTCGATTTTAGCAGTTCTAAATAAATGTACTCTTAAACAATGAATTATGGTTCTCTCTTTTCTTGAAGTCCTTGATTCTTATTGCTTTTTGAACATCAATAAATTCGTTTAAAATTTAAATGCTTATATCATTATACCCACTCATTTTTAATATATATATATATATATGACTTGAAATATGTTAAAATATCACTCAAAAAAACTTTAATTAATTGTAGGTTAAGTGTTTTTTTTAAATAAGATGAATGAACTTAAAGAAATACAATGCACGTACGCTCCAACAACGAGCGGATCTAAAACGTTTCCATGTAAGCTCATAATAAATCAGGACACGCATGCCTAAGAAAAAAAGAAAATGCATAAACATCGACTATATCTGTAACGAACCCTACCAACTGCATATGAGACGAATAAATACGCAACCCACCACGAAGTCGTGGCTCTAGAAGCTAGATAATCTACGACAGTAGTACCCTCACAAAAGATATGAGAACAGACAAATCCATCTTCACAACTTGTTGTAAGTATTTTTCTCATGCATGTGTCCTCACAATAAATTAAAGAATAGAGAGAGATTTAGAAAGAAAGAGGGAGACAACATATGAAAATCCGAGTCCAACCAAATCTTACAATAAACTAAAGAATCCATACAAAAATTAGCATGAATAGTCGCCCTAGCTCTGTCTCAAAAGCATAAAAGAACGCCAAATGAATGCAAAACAAAACAATCATTTACAATAGCCCTAAAAGTACGAAATATACATGCACAGCCCTATTAGCCTAGCTAGAAGCACCATAAGTCATCCCGTCCGTATTAATTTTAACCATCCATGTAGAGGAGGTTGTCACAAGAAACCTCAATTATCTGAGGAGTCTAGTGTGCACGACTCAGAACTCTGAGTTTATGAAGTATAAATAACTTTGAGACGGAATTAAGCATTACACTTGTTTGAAGCATATGTAACTCGCAGATAAAACGTCAAACCTTAGAGAAACTCGTCCTTATTGTTACACTAGCAGTCTAGCATCCTCATGACAAAGCTGATATTTTAAGAACCAAAGAACCCAGAAGATCACCACTATACCAGACCTCCAGAGATTATTAAATGGAATAAACTTATAACTTGAATTATTTCTTAGTATTTCTTCACATAGTGTAGTGTAGGCTTTTGAATTTTATTTTGATTATTGCGCCTATCATTTAGACACTTAATTTTAAATAGAAAGAGAGTGTTGATGCACAAAATGTACTTAAGGCATGCTACATTGAAACCTAAACTATTTGGGTTAAGTGAGTTTAATCATTTGAATTAATTTAGGTATATTGAATATCAATAATGAAATTTAGGTTAAAGATATACATATATTCCTTCTATTTCATAATCGGTTTCAATTCTATCTCTATATTTTAATTTTCTTAACTCAGTCTCCGTACGTACGTTTCATTTTATTCCACTGTTCTTTTCTAGACCATTTATATTACTTGTACTTAACACACTTGACATGTATCGAAACTTTTTACTACCTTACATGCACAAATTTTCTAGTAGGAGAACTGTTTTTTAGTCTCGAAAGATTTAATATCCAATACTTTTTTAAGAAAAAGATAATATTTTATTAAGAAAACAAAGTTACAACCAACATCAAGATAAGAACAAAACGATTATATCTAAATATAAATAAATGATTACATATGCTAGCTTAATTCTTTACTGAGCTTTAGAAAGTTTTGAATCGATAGATGTTTTTAGATTAAATTTTCATGATGTTTTAAGAAATTTTATAGATGCAGATCAACCGATTAAAAGTAACCAAACCGAACCGATTATTTTGGTTACATTTGGTTCGGTTCATATGGTTACCTCGGTTTGGTTCGGTTACGTAATTTAGATAACTGGTGTATTCAGTTTCGATTATAAATATCCCTTACTAATCGATCAAACCGAATCGTGCACACCCCTACCCTCCACTATCTAACTTGGCTGGTCCAGGTTGCTCTGAAATGATATACCCGCATGAAGATCGACACAGTCGAGAACAGGTATGGACACCCGAGATTGTGTCTAACACATATATTGCCCCAAAATTCCCCACAAAACTTGATCTGAGAGAAGGAAACCCACCACAGACTAAAGTTCCAGTGGAACAAAAATACAACCGTAGGCCAAAACCTTCCAAAACAGAATGAAAACTCTGTATATGTAAAATCTGACTGAGAAAGGAAGAAAAACTAGAGAATGAGAAGGAAAAGAGAAGAGGAGGAGAACAAAGAGGGGGACAAAAATGGGAAAAAAAGAATAGTTGATGGTGAGGGAGAAAGAAAATAGAGAACGGAAGGAAAAGGAAGAGAAAGGGTGAGAAGATGAGAGGGAGAAGGGAGAGGATGGGTCACAGGGAGAGCTAAGGGCTAAGGTGCTCTTCCCATGACAGCAGCGCAACAAAAATATAATGGCTAGGGTTTGGGTTTTCTTTTGCATATCTAATACTTTTTTAAATTTGTTTTTATATTATATTGGCACTGAAAATAAGAAGGATACAACAAAAAGAAGGATACAACAATGCAATAGGCATTCCTAAATATAAGAAAAAACAAAAAGCAAAAAGAGCAGCCTAAGCCAAACTTTCTAGTTACACAAATAGTATCAGGAAACTCCCATGCGTTCCCTATGCAAGTCATTGCGCAGTGTATTGCAATATGGGTTATGGAGAGACCATAACTTTCTCTAACCATTTTAGCTATGCACAACAAAACAACAGAGTTATCCCTTACTTTCTCATTAAAAAATTCTCTTACTTCTTCCACTGTAAATTAAAGTGATAAATACCAAGGTCAAAATGGTAGATGAACCCTAAACTCTCCACTCTAGTATGTGCAAGAATTAATGTCACATTTACTTGGCGGGTTTGGATTACAAATCTAAATTTCTTTAGATTTGTAATCCAAATCAATGTGTACTAAATTTTGGATTAGAAAATTTATGTGGGATCCAGTGTATAATTGAATTCTTAATCAAAGTTTTGGTGGATTTGTAATCCAAATCAAAATTGTGGATTACAAATCTTAACTCACATATTTGTTGGCTTTAATGTTAAAAGTCAAAAGTATCATTTCTAACCCAACCCTGACCCAGACTCGAACCCTAAAATCGGACCCTGACCTCAACCTCGACTCGAACTCGGGCTCTGACCCCAGAATCGAACCTAGATCCCGGACCCTAATTCAAAACCTAAACCCAGACCGGACCAAGATCCGACCCCCGAACCCTGACCTAGACCCCAGAATCGGACCCCGACCATGATCCTAGACCCGGACCTGAACCCCGACCCAAACCTTGACCTCGACCCGGACTTGACCCTGAAACTTTAAACTCCCATCGACCCAGACCCGGACCCTGATTCAGAAACTGAACCCAAACCCAGCCCCGGCCTGGGTCCCGAACCTTGACCTCCACGACGCGGAACCTCGAACCCCGAACCCCACGTCAACTCAGACCCGGACCCGGAACCAGACGCAGACCCAGACCCAGACTCCAACCCCAGACCCTGACCCTGGAGTTAGACCCCGGACTCAGACCTTGACCCTGACTGGCCCGACCCTGAATATTGTTGAAAAGAGTAACATTTTTAATTGAAGGGTATTATAGTAAACTTATCTAAGATTACATAATCCAAATATTCAAATTCACAGCAAACACAATATTACAAATCTTAAATCCAAATCACAAATCACAAATCTAAATCCTTAATCCAAAGTTTAGTAAATGTATCATAAGAAACCAACTTAGGCACTAATCCTAGGAGTTACAACCAAACAAACATTTCTCAACTGACACCACAATGATAAAATAAACGGTTCACTTCTCAATCTCCTCAATATAAAAAAAACATAAAAGAAAATTACACTGATAACTCATATAGTTTACTTAAATTATAAAGACATGCTGTCTATTTTTAAAAATTACATAGACATCCTTCGTATTTTACATTCTATAACAAATAAGTCTAATTTCGTAAGAGAAAATTTTAACGACAATTAAATTAACATTGGAATGTCCAAAGACATCGCTATCTCTGTTTAAAACTAAAATTTAATCTAAAGATATATTATTTTATCAATCTAATCTAGAATTATGGCAAAATTTGAACAAAGTTACGAGTAGGGTGTTCTGTGATTTGATATGATTTTAGATTAAATTGCTTAGTAAATGTGCATTTGGATTAAATTCTGGCTTTAAACATAGTAATGTTTTGGGACATTTTTGTTTTTATTTAACTGCAGTTAGAATTTTCTATTAAGGAATCCAACCTATTTATTATAAAAATGTGAAGTATAAAGAAGTTTGTCTAATTTTTAAAACTAAAGAGGTGTATGTGTAATCTAAATAAATTAGGATGTCAATTTTTCTCAAAACATAACTTGTAGATATGATATCGAGATCCCTCTTGTTGAGGATCAAGAGGAGATTTCTTCCTCCTAATCCATCTTATCTAAATTGGGCCATATCTGACTTCAGAAAAGTCAATTAGAATAATTAAATAAAAAAATGGTAAGATTAAAATGAGATTTTAAAAATTTCTCTTCCCTTCGCCTCTTTTTTAAATATCATTAATTATAGATAAAGGGTAAAACACTTTCAGTCATTATGTGTTGCATTAGATACAATTTAGACTAATAAGTTTTTACTTTTCTAAACTCAGACCTCATACGTTTTACTTAGTTTTCTTTCTATTATTTTGACTCACATACTTATTAAAGTTGCAAACATTTTACATGCTTGTCGTTGATAATTAATTGACAGGAAAATTCAAATTTGAGTACCACTTAGCAAAAAATTAAGTTTAATAAATATTCATTATATTGAGTTTAGTACTGTTCTTGTGAGTTTTGTGCTCTTTTTCAACTTTATGTGAAAATTGAATTTGTCTGTCTTAACTTATGGATCAATGCGTTCAACCATTCTCATTAGGAAAATTCAAGTCATGTTTTTCTATCTATAGAATATATAAATGGGGTTAGGGGAGAGAAATATCTTTTTATACAAAAATTACACTCACTACTTCATAAATTTTTTAATTGTCCTCCATAAATGTTAAGATTAAATATTAGGGTTTTATACATGATTAACAAGGTTTTAGAAACTCAATATAAAAGTAGACAACTAATTTCATAATCATAAAAATAGTCAATGTTTATGGCTCCACTATAAAAATATTTATCTACCTATTATACCATTTTCCCAACATTTATTAAATATAACAAAAATATAAATCTATCTTCGGAAATCCAAAGATTTTTTATCTCTCTCCTTATCTCTCCCTCTCTACCCGTCTCTCTCAATATACACAAGTATTATATATACATATACATGTAAATATATTATAATATATTATATATAAAATATAAAATATTATACATATTATAAATTTATACGTAAAATATTATATTATATTGTATGTGTGTGTACTGAGAGTGAGTCGAATAGAGAGAAAGGCTGAATGAGAGAGATGAAGAGAGAGATAAAAATGATAATTAATAAATAATTAAATATGTAAGATATGCATGATTGAGAGAGAGAAATATAATAAATGGGTATATTAGTAATTAAATTAATAGAAAAATTATTAGATTTAAATCAATTTGTTAGATTTATTTTTATTTTAAGAAAAGTACTATATGTGATATTTTTTGAAATGTGTGACAAATTTGTATTTAAAATGAAAACTTGTCTAGATATCATCATTTCGATAAATATTAATAAGTTAAAATTAAATTATTAACAATTGACCGTATAACTTAAATTCAATTATGATAATATGTATGAAATGAAATAAACGTAAAAAATGAATCAAATGTAAATTTATTAGTTAAAACATAAAATTAAAAAGGATAGAGTTTGAAGTGACTATACATTTGAATGAAATCTAATATGTTTTTAAGAATTACATACAACAATATTCTATGTCATTTTTCTTTGCATGCAATATAATTTTTAATTATTATGTCATAATTCATCACATGTGCAAGTAAGCTAGTATGGTAATGTGCTGCCAATTGTAACATAATTGAGATAATAATTTTTTATTTACAGAGAATAAGAATGAATATTGATACTAAAATAGACAAGATATATCATCATATTATTAAGTCTGCATACCCACATCACGAGATTGTGAATTCAAGTCATAAGATTTTATCATCTAGTTAGATAAAATAAAAAAGAATAGAATATTCATTATATTCTAAAAAATGAATATTTATACTATGTATAAAAGTATAGAAGTGAAGAAATATTTTTGGATAATATTACCTCCAACTAGCTTTGATATTATCTATGTTATTCTTGAACTCAAATTAAACATATAAAATCATATGAAGAGTTTTTCAATTATTTTGTTCAAATCATCATCTTTAAAAATATTTTTTTTCGATTATTACTATAAAAATATAAGCAGAAAAATTATAAACAAATGATTAGTCTCAAATTAACTCGATATTTCTTTATCTAATTATTTTAGGTAGCATAGATTACAAGACTATCTTAAAACGTAATGAAAAAAATTAATATTAAGCAAATCTATAATAATTTCTTTTACTCTATGTGACTTGAAATATTTTTCATGGCCGTGTATATACCATGGATAATTTTTTTTAATAAATAAAAATATCATAAATCTAGACATGTACATAGTAATATTTAATTAATAAAAAATTAAATAATTAATAAACTAATATGAAATGATTGAAATAAAAAGAGGGTGAGATTGAGAACGAACTTTGACCGTCTTCAACTATACATTAATGTATTCAAATGAAGGCGGCTAAGCTCAGTGGCGGCAGCTGCCCCCACCGCAGAAACTAGTTCGTATTACTACATTATGTAATATTTAATATTTTTTATATAATTTACTGTCATATAATATTTTTTAAAATATTTGAAAAGCTGTACACATTGACCTCGGAAGATGGGATCCTTGCATATTTACGGTTATTTATAGTCCATACTGACGATCGGATCCTCTGTAGTTGGGATTCAACTATAGAGGGGAGATTAGATCTTACTCATCTAATTAAATATCTGGATGGTTGAAATGAAATGTAAAAAAGTAAAAAATAATATTTTTCTTTTAATATAATTTCACGCGATCTGAACTGCTCAGATCTAATCAGACGATCCATAATCATAGAACTGACCCCTCCGCCATTGGAAACCAATGGAAAAGAATCTCAATTCCCCTCCTCATGGGGATCTCAATAGAATGGGATTTGTTCTCTAAATGGCAGCTGTCTGTGCTACACATTGACAATTGAGATCATCTCAGCATAAACGTTGACGTAAAAACGTGGTTTAGCAATTTTTTATTTCTTTAGAAAAATCTTTATACAATTCTTTTAAGTTTTTCTTATATTATGATAAATCCATATATAATTACTATTTTATCTGATTTTATAGTATACTAGTTTACTGTTGTTATTTATCTTTAATTATAATATAATATTAGTAATTATATTTTTATGAAAAATTAATATTATCTATAGTTTGTAATCTATAGCATATATAGATCGGGTAAAATTCTTCTACCAAGCATAAAAGTTGTTTGATTGATGTGTAAAAGATCGGGTAAAACCGGTTTCATCCTATTAGCCAACAACTTCGTATTACACTTATAAATGATGCTACAACATGAAATAGGTCTAAAATCAATAATTTTAGAGAGATTAGGCATATTAGGAATAAAGTAATTAATAGCAGTAACATTTCACCTGCCTGAGAAGCCTGCCCGAACTGGAGAATTCAAGAACAACCTCAACAACATCATTTCCAACAATCTTCCAAGCTTTCTAAAAGAAACCTATAGAAAAATCATCATGCTTAGGGCTCTTATCAATACTGAAGTAAAAAACTACCTTTTTAACCTCATGAGTAGAGAAAGGCCTAGTCAACATAACCAATCATTTGGAGATACACTATTATTAAGAATAAGCTGCATAATCTCACACATCATTAAGGAAAAGGATTGGCAGTCCTTTCTTATGTGAATTTGCAATTTCAGGAGAAATGTTGTTATGATCAGTTTATGGAGTGGAGTTGTGCTGAGGAAAGTTCCATTAGATAGAAATCTAGGGTTTGGTTGGCTGAACTTAAGGGATCAGAATTCTGTTTCTTTTTTAATATGCGAGGAAGAAGAAGGCTCATTCTAACATTGTGGGGTCGTTTGGTATATGGTGATATAAGGCAATATGCCTGAAAAGTGATGGCAAGTATGAGATTGCTTTGTTTGGTTCAAATTTTTTGGGTGCTTTAATATTCCTAGAATGTAAAGATACCCTCCATTGAAGGTATCTTGATACCCCTTCTAAATCGAAGGGTATATCCATTCCGGGTGATCTGTTCGTGTTTGCCTTCTCCCTCTTCCTCTCACTCACGAGCAACGACCCATGGTAATCTCTCTCTCTAGCTCTCTCTCGCTCTCTCTCTCTCTAGCTCTCTCTCTCTCGCTCTTTCTCTGCCCCTCTGCATTCTGTCCTTCTACGTTCTGCCATTCTCTCTATTCTCCATTTTTTATACAGGCCAAAAACTCGAAGCGAGTTTTTACAGAGCTTCGTGAGAAGAGCTTTTCTTCTCATCTATGCTTCTTTCTATTTAGACCTAGTTAATTTCTGAAATCAGCATTGATTTTCAATAGATCTAGGGCTGCAATAGGGTGGCTTTCAAAAAGGAGTAAAATTGTCTTCAATGAAAAAGATAGAGGAGATAGCTCTGGTTCTGTTGATGTGAGGTTTGATTTTTCATTCTAGATGAATAAACTCGATCTTGAGGATTGAGCAATAAATTCGTATTGACAGTCAGAAGAAGTTTTTCTTTTAGGTGTTGGAGCTCTAGGAAGATTCTGTATATATTTTGTTTCATATCAAATTGCTATAAGTTGGTTGAAGAACTTTGCTATATTATAGAAGTTGTAGCTCGATTTGATGAATATGATTTATTTTTTTGTGTGATGATATATGTGTGTGTGTGTATGCTTACTGCTTTCATATACTATGGTTTCATGCCAAATATAAACCTTCCAAAGTTTATGTGCAAACTAAGAGAGAAGGAGATGGACTGAGCTGAGGGAGAGGGACTGAGCTGAGGGAGAGGGAGAGGTGAGAGGCATTATGAGCTGATGGATAGGGAGAGGCGAGAAGAGGATGGATTGAGCTAAGGGAGATGGAGGGGACTGAGCTGAGGGAGAGGGAGAGGCGAAAGGAGGACGGACTGAGATGAGGGAGCGGGAAAGGAGAGAGGAGGATTGATTGAGTTGAGGGAGAGGGAGAGGCGAGGGGAGGATGGACTGAGCTGAGGGAGAGGGAGAGGCGAGAGGAGAATGGACTGAACTGAGGGAGAGGGGGATGCGAAAGGAGGATGGACTGAGTTGAGGGACAGGGAGACGAACTGAGATGAGGGAGAGGGAGAGGCAAGATGAGGATGGATTGAACTGAGGGAGAGGGAGAGGGGCTGAGCTGAGGGAGAGGGAGATGCAAGAGGAGGATGGACTGAGCTGATGGAGAGGGAGAGGGACTGAACTGAGAGAGGGATAGGCGAGATGAGGATGGACTGAGCTAAGGGAGAGGCGAGATGAGGATGTACTGAGCCGTGGGAGAGGGAGAGGGGCTGAGCTGAGGGAGAGGGAGAGGGACTGAGATGAGGGAGAGGTAGAGGCCAGAGGGACTGACTACTGAGGGAGATGGACTCAGCTGAGGGAGAGGGAGAGACGAGAGGCAGTGATTAATACATTATTCACATATTTATCATCTGGTCAAAGATGTTAATTTCTCTGTTGTATATGTAGGCGTTGATAGACCTCGGTATCGTATAAGAAATAATGAAATTGCAACTAATGTCTTGGGAGTTTGCGCTCAAGATTTACAATTTATTTATGTCTTACCTGGATGTGAGGGTTCAGTAGCAGACTCTAGAGTTCTTCGTGATGCTTTATCTAGAACAAATGGGTTTAAGGTACCCCATGATAATTGTTAACATTGTTTGACTCTAAACATGTGACATTGTGTCTGTTTTACTCTCTATGCCACTAGAATGCCCAAAATAATCACAACGCTCCAAGTTTTTATATTTTTATATATAACATGTGTCTAGTGATAATAATCAATTCAAGTAACTTTTGACACACAATATACGTTTGGGATAAGAACTTGAATATGTGTGGTCATTTGGGTGCACTATTGCCATAGGGAGTTAAAAAGATCAAATGAGACGTGTCTAGGACCAAACGAGATGAGCTTAACTAAACTTAAATCTTTTAGGTGTAGCTTATACTTGAACTGACTTTTGACACCAAATACACATTTAGGATAAGAACTTGGAGCGTTGGGGATGTTTTGGATGCTTTTAGTGGGAGGTGCTTGGAGTAAACAAGATAAACTTGACTAAAATTGAATCTTTTAGGCATAGCTACACAAAATGGATCACATGGTATTGAAACTCCTCAAATTTTCTTCGCAGAAAATTAAGCTATCATTTGTAAATAATAAATGAGAGCTAATCAGGATGCTTCTGCTAGCTCTAAATTAGTTTATATGATTATTGTGGGACCAACCAGGATGACTAGTTTATTAACTTTAGTATTTTAGAAGAAGAGAATGTATTTAGAAAACTTAGGGTTGTAAAGTTTGGTTATAGGTATGATGTTTGTGCTAAGGTTTTGAGGTGATAGAAAAGTGTGAGGACATTTAGTTTATTGGAGCTTTGGGTTTGTGAAAGCGATATTGAGGTTATTGGAGTGTGTAGGCAATTTGATCAACCGCGTAAAAATTTGATTTTGTTTGATTTGTATTTTCTTTTCTATTTTTCATCATTATAATAATTGATATCAGAGCAAAGTTCTGTGACAACATACAAAGTTATGCTCGGGCAAGATTGAATTTTCTTTTGGCAAACAAAGAGTCAGTTGCTATGTGAATCTTTAGTTGGTTAGTTTTTTTTTGTTTGACTTCTTTTCAATTTTGTTTGAGTTAACGTGTTTGGAAGTTATTTAGATTGATTAAAAAAGTTGAGTTGAGTACTTGTTCGTGAATCTACCTGGAGAAGACTAGTTTAGTGGGCTCATTTTTCATTCATTGGTTTGGAATATTAAGTTAAGTTGTGTTTTTTTTACAGTGATCGGAGGTGCGCTTGGTTCGGGTAATTGACTTTTTTATTTGAGACTTGGCGAAGATGTAACATATGAAAAAATATGGAGAGTGCCAAGTTTCAGGTGGAGTTATTTAATGAAAAGAATAATTTATCTATGGGAAAGTATGATAGAATATGTTAAGGTGGAGTTATTTAATGAAAAGAATAATTTATCTATGGGAAAGTATGATAAAATATACTTTTGTGCAACATGAATTCTTTTGGCTATTAAGGGAAACTCAAAGAAGTCAGTTAATATGTCGAATGATGATTAGGAAGAACTGGGATGAAAGTTGTATGTATGATTAGATTACGTCTAGCACTGGAAATAAAGTACAATGTCTTGAACGGAATTTCACCATAAGCTTTATGGAAAAAGCTAGAGATGATATATTTGTCAAAGTCTCACACAAACCAAATGTATTTAAAGAAAGAGTTATTATATCAACTACATCTTGAAGAAGATATTGAAATTTAAGATCATTTGAATAATTTTAATAGATTGACTACGTTGTTGGTTAGTATTGATGTCAAAATTGATGAAGAAGACCAAGCGTCGCTATTATTAAACACGCTTCTACCCTCATACGACAACCTTATGAAGAAGTTATTGGTTGGGAAAGAGACTTTCAAGGTGGAATGAGTAACTACATACACAACAGTTATAGTTGAAAGTAACGAGATTGAAGGTTACAATGAGGTTCTTTCGATAACTCAAGATAAAGATTCAATTGAAAACTTGTGGATTTAAGACTCTGCATGATCACTCACGTATGAGACCGATAATGAAGGAACTGTAATGTTGGCTGATGAGAAGGAGTGTAAAATTGAAGGGAAATGAACATCGAAAGTGAGAATATTTGATGGAACTGTGAAGATGTTTGGTAATATAAGGCATTTGCAAGGGCTAAAAAAATTCAATTTCTTTAGGAAGATTTGATTCGCCGGGTTATGCGAATTCAGTAAAAAGTCGTGTAATAAAAGTTATGAGATGTTCCTTAGTGATGCTGAAATGGTACAAAAATTTTAGAAAATTGTACAAGCTGGATGGCAGCACTGTTCAAGATAAAGCAAATGTCAACGTTTTCTGACAAGAAGTGCGACAAGTACAAGCTGTGATCAACACGCCCTAATAGGGTGTCATCGCTCATGGGTTGGAGGTAGAGTTTAGCTATAATTGTTGTGGGACCAAACCATGAGATGGTTAGTTTGGTAAATTTAGTATTTTAGAAAAGGGATTTAGTTTGGTAATTTTAGTAATTTGAGATTATTGGAGTGTGTAATTCATTTTTTTATAGTAGATTTGTTGTAGATGTAGATGATTTGACCAAACCACCGCTACTACGATTTCACTTTTTTACCACGCGCAGTAAAAGACAAACACGTGGGTCACTATGACCCCATCGTTTTATACAATATGAAAATGACGGGGCTTCGAAGCCCTATCATAACTAACACGACGAGACTTCAAAGCCCCGTCATAACTAACACGATGGGGTCTAGTGACCTCGTCATTTTGTACTAAATTAAAGAACAAAACGACGGGGTCTAGTGACCTCGTCGTAAGTGAGACAGTGAAATATACGACGGGGTCTTGGGACCCCGTTGTAAGTAAGTTTCTACAACACACGACGGGGTCTCGAGACCCTGTCATTTTGTTAGAAACAAGCACGACAGTGTTTCGATACCCCATTGTGTTTGGTGACTTTATATTTTAAAACCCTAAAAAATTTTAATTCATCTTCTCCCCTACCCCATACCTGAGCTGCTGCCTCCACCATCTTTGTCTTGTAGCGCCGCGATTCTTGCCTCCTTCCATCATCGTAGTTTTGCGTCCACCATCATATTTTTACGCCCACCATCGTCTCCTCTCTGCCACCATCATCTCGTCTCTACCACCGTCATCTTCATTATTTCCAGGTCTGCCCTCAGCCGCGCGTCGCTTCTGCCATTGTTTGATACCATGACATTGTTGCTTTGATTTTCTTCTTTCTTTGTTATTTTTGCTGAATCTTTGATATTTTTGCCATATTATTTATGTCATTGTCTTCTTATCTGCGTTAGTTCACCCCCCGGGCCATATTCTTAGTTGTAGAATTGTTACCATTGATGCATTTGTGCCATTGTTTGATATTTTTACCATATTATTTCTACCATTGTTTGATATTTTTACCATGATCTCTGTGTTATTTGTGCCATTGTTTGACATTTGTGCCATGGCTCTGTTTACTTAAATTTGTTGGGTTCTATGAATTGACTATGGACTTAAGAAATCTAAATGAGTTTTTTTGGGGTTTTTGTGATTACACAATGTTTTTGCTACTATCTATATGAATTTCCTTTTGAGTTATATGAAATGACTATGAAATCGATGATCAATATTTCATACCGTAGGTGCACCTTTGATTAATTAATTCATTCAACTTTACCCTATTGGGTTATGTGGTATATTATTTTACTCTTTTTCCTGTCTCATGTGTACTTGAATGAATAATTAATATGTTATGCAATTCTGTAACTTAGAGATATGGATAGAGAAGACTCGAGTGATGATAATTTGAATATCAATAACTTAGATTGAATATGAATACGACGACTAGTACGGCAAAAAGAAGAGGGAAAAGAGGGTCAACTTACCTCTCTTCCTTGAAAGCTGATAGAAGGACTTTTGAAAAAAAAGTTATCACAACAATTAATAAGTGACAAGCTGTAGGTGAGAATGTTCTTAAATTTAAAAAGCTTCATTGAAAATTGTGTACGTTCAATTATTTCAATAACTTACAAGGATTGGGACCGCCATGTCCCAAAAGAGGTGAAGGAGAAGGTGTACGAAACTATTGAGGTATTTGCACGTTTTAATAAATTATTTTTTATTGTTATTCGTGATTCAAATTAAAGCTTTATTAATTTTCATTAATTACTTTTGGTGTAGACTCAATATGTGATAGATCCAACACTCAAGGGAAATATCTTAATGAATGCTGGCGAACTATGACTTAAATTTAAGTATAGCCTCGGTCAAAATTTTATTTTCCCTTATTTGGATGACCTTGAAAAGTTAAGGCAACCACCTATCAAGTATAACTTCATCGAGCAACTGCATTGGGATGAGTTTGTATTTTAGTTTCACGTTCATTTTTTAAAATATAAATTTTGGCATAATTACTATTAATTGTTGAAATGCAGAAAATAAAGGAACAACAAAAATAAAGTCAAGCGTAAAATAAATATAACCATAAAATCTCTCGTATAGGATACACAAGATTGGAGGAAATGCTGGTAAGAATTATTAAACTTCTTCAGAACTTAATATTTATTTACAAATTACTATGTCATTAATTACTACTAACCGTTATGACATAAAAAAGAAAAAAGTACAGACGAGCCAATAGATCAGGCAACGTTGTGGAAGTGTGCCTGTAAGGATAAAAAAGGAAGATTCAAGGATGAGGCCGTTGAAGAAAAGGAAAAAAAAATTATAAGTGTGTTTAATTCATTTTATTTAATTAGTTTGAATTTAATATAATTATTTTAGTTTAATTATACGCGTTTTAGTTGTAGGACGAACTTCAGGAGAAAGGGATGCCTACTTTCGGTACCCAAGATATTCTTACCATGGTTTTGGGTAATCTCGAACATGGTGGTCGGGTAAGGGGTTTGGGCCATTTTATGACCCCAACCAAATATTTTAAACTTCATCGACACAAACTCAAAGGCTGGAATTGAGCAGAAATTAACTCAAGTATGTGAGCAAGTTGATTAGGAGAATTTAAAGTGGAGTGTCAAATTTAAGGAGTTGGAGCAAGAGATATTTAAAGGTGATCCTAAAATAACTCCTCCATCGGATAAGGCGAGCAACTCCAAACGTCAGGATGGGCTTTTTATGACTCAGAAAAACTGTAAAGGTATTTTCAATAAGTTATAAACTTGATTTATTTTTTTAGTAAATAACATTTATACATGCGTATACACATAATGTTTTAAATTATTTTAGAAAATTACGTGCAAATTGTTTTTAGATATTGATGATGAGGTTGTCGCATACGGAACAATTATTGACACAATATGCAATGATGTTCTGGTAGGAGAGGGGAATGTATGTGTGTCAATTGATTTAGTCATGATTGATAATGTCCATCTACCTATCCTAGTTCAGGATGAGCTACAGACTATGGGTTAGGATCTAAGGTGTCATGTGCCTTGGCCTGAACATCTAGTCGCACTTATAAAGGAAATATGTTTTTTGTATTTATTAGTTATTTAGAAGTTGTAATGATCTTGTGTGAAACACTAAATTAGTTTTGTATTTAGGACAAATCTCTAAAGAAGAAATCACTTATGAAGCCCGTTACACAAAACCAATGCTTGTAAACGTTCCACGAGGCCTATAGTATCTCCACACAATGGCTGAGAAGATGGGAGTGGATGAGGTCATTACAATCGATTATGAGAAAGCCATTTTTGGTTATAATAATGCTAGAACATTTTTTATAAAGATGATATTACGCAATTATGTGAAATGCGCGAGATATCTTGTAGTATAGTGTCAATTTATATGGAGTGAGATGCTTAGTAATCGATTCAATAATTACATTTTTATGACATGCTGCTAATTGCTTATATTTCAGTGTTTTATTTATTGTAGGTCTCTTTATCAGAAGTTACGAGAGCAACACATTATACTTATTTATCTTTGTCGATCCCTCACTCATAGGTGCATCATGGGGCAATTCAGATGAGATAGCATGTCTTGGTCGATCCCTCACTCAAAGCCACGCGACCTGGGTAAATGTTTTTGCTCCATTTACTTTCTCCCATCATTGGATATTGGTCGTCCTGAAATTTCACGAGAGCATTGCATATATCTTTGACTCTATTAATAGTTTTAGTCATAAAGACCCGAAAGATGTTGTTACGAAGTAAGTTTCACTCTATAGTTAATAACTAAATGTATTATGAATTACACTATGAAATATAATTAAGGGTTAAAATTTCTTATGCAGAGCTTTCAATATTGCTAGAACTATATTACAACGTACAATTAGGAAATCCTTGAAGTGGATAAAACCTCAGGTATTAATTTATACATTTTATATTTTATGTTATGCTAAGTGTTTGGATTTATTAATCTATATAATTAATTTATATAATAATGTCCTAAGCAAGTTAGGAGAGTTGAATGTGGCTATTTTGTAATGCGTTTCATGAAACATATAATCGAGAATCGTAACAAGTCTATGAATGAAATGATACGTAAACTAGTTTTTGTTTCACTATATTTAATCTATTCTATTGATAGTGTAGAATAGTTTGACTAACGTAATTATTAAATTTTGTATGGCTGTTCACGAAAAAAATCAACGTATACATAAGAAGAGATTGATGAAGTACGATTTGAATGGTCATATCACTTCGCTGAGTATATGTGCTGTCGGTTGGGATAGCTAGCTTTAGTTTGCATTTTGATTTTTATGATTGTAAATAAGTTACTTGGTGTAATAAGTTACATTTTAAATATTAATAGAAGTGGTCTATAAATTATTCTGAATGAATTCTGAGTTACATTGTACATGTTTTTATTTACACGATTGGAGATTAATAAAATTGAATTTTATTTTTTAAATTTTGCTGCATCAAACACGACGGGTAATATGTACCTCGTCTTTAATGAAGTTTCAAAAATGATGGTTTCTATATCAACTGTCATTTTTTATGTTGTTCAACAACGGCGGGTTTTCTAGAACCCGTCATTCTAGAAACTACATCAACGACGGCTTATAGCGTACAAATCGTGTTTTAACACTTTTACACTACACGCCTTTAAATTTTTTTATTCCTACACATGGAATTGGTCATCATTCACGACGAGGTATATGGGTTATATATAACTCGTCGTCCTTTATCACACATTTTAACCTAAAAATAATCGTGCGACTTCTTTTCTCTTATTCTCTCCGTTGTTTCTAATATATCGATACTGTCTCTGCAACTCGTCGTCATCTTCGATTCTCTATTTCTCTTTCGAATCAATTCTTTCCCCGTCTACTTAAACTTCATATCTCATTTACATTCAACTCCGATTGTGTAATTTATTTATTTTTTGCATTCAACTCACGAATTTGGAAAGTATATTTCTTTTTTTCTCCATCTTTTTTAATTTAATTACGTTAATTCTAGGGTAATAATGAGTTTTCAATATACTTTTATATTCTCAGGATGGATAAATCATGGATGTTTATAGATAGAACAACTACAAATTATGACATTGGGGTTGACAATTTTCTCAAGTATGTGATGGAGCATGGTAATGACCCTTGTTTCTTATGTTGTTTGTGTGTGGAATGTGAGAATATCAAACGTTTCACTTTCTCTGAGGTAAGAAATCACTTATTCACTTTCTCTGCGGTAAGAAATCACTTATTCATTAATGGTATAGATCAAGGATATCAAACATGGGTGTGGCATTGAGAATAAGATAATTCTAGAAAAAAATACGTTAGGTATAAATGAAGGAAGAGAGAGATCACATGTAGATATTGATGATTATGAATGTACCGTAAATATGGTTGAAGTAGTAGAAGATTTTTATTTAGATAATCCTAAGAAATTCGAAAAGATACTTAATGACGTTGAGATGCCTTTGTACCATAATTGTAAGAAGTTCACAAAATTATCTGCATTAGTGAAGTTGTATAATTTAAAGGCTAAATATGAATGGAGTGACATAAGTTTTTCAGATTTATTAAGTGTGTTAGAGTAAATGCTTCCAAATAGCAATCAAATGCCCGTTTCGTTCTACGTGGTTAAGAAAACCTTGTGTGCTTTAGGAATGGAGTATGAAAAAATATATGCATGTCCTAATGATTGCATTGTATATAGAAATGAGCATGTAGAAGCAACTGTATGTCCTATGTGCGGTGTCTCGAGATTGAACCCATCAAAGAATTTGTCAAGGGAGAAAAAAAGAGCGTCTGCAAAGGTGTTATGGTATTTTCCTCCCATACCACAGTTTAAACGAATGTATAAGAGTAACCATATTGCAAAAAACTTGACATAGCATGCTTATGATAGGGAAATAGATGGTAAATTACGTCACCCAGCCGATTTTTCATCTTGGAAGCTTATAGACCACAAGTGATCGGATTTCATAGCTAAGTCAAGACACCTTCGGTTAGCTATTGCAGTAGATGAGATAAATCCATTTAGTTCCCTTAGTAGTAAATATAGTTGTTATTATGGTGATGTATAATCTCCCTCCATGGTTTTGCATGAAAAGAAAATACATGATGTTAACATTATTAATAGTTGGTTCTAAGCAACCAGAAAATGATATTGATGTTTATTTAGCACATTTGATTGATGATCTTAAAGTTCTCTGGGAAGTGGGAATTGATGTGTATGATGCATATCGAGAAGGGAGTTTTACTCTAAGAGCAGTCTTAATGTGGACGATCAATGATTTTTCTACATATGAAAATTTATGTGGATGCAGTGTTAAAGGTTATTATGCTTGTCAAATATGTGCAGAAGATACATATTCTATTTGGCTAAAACACATCAAACAAAATGCATACATAGGACATAGAAGATTTTTACCACTCACACATCCTTATAGAAGGCAAAAAAAGAGCATTTGATGGTGATCAAGAGCTTAGAACAACTCATGCACCTTTAAGTGGAAAAGAAGTGCTGGAAAGAGTTGAGAAAGTTAGATTTACACTAGGAAAGAAGAATGTGAAAGGATCGACGAAAGATGGATTCTCCAAATCTTACTGGAATAAGAAACTAATTTTCTTCAATCTAGAATATTGGAAAAGCTTACATGTTGGACATTGTCTCGATGTTATGCACATTGAAAAAAATATTTGCATGAATATTATAAGAACACTGATTGACATTTCAACGAAGACAAGAGATGGGTTTTCTAGTCGTATGGATCTTATAGAAATGGGCATGAGACCAGAATTGGCACCAAAAGTCGATGAAAAAAAAACAGTCCTACCTCCAGCTTGTTACAAATTGTCACGATTAGAAAAAAAGAAACTATGCACTACATTATCTAACATAAAAGTTCCTGAAGAGTACTCATCAAATTTTCAAAATCTGATTTCTTTGAAAGATCTTAGTATTAATGGGTCGAAATCTCACGATTGTCATACATTAATGCAACATATACTCCCTATGGAAATACATGGATTATTACCAGATCATGTAGGATATGCAATCACCAAACTTTGTTTATTCTTTAATGCAATATGTTGTAAGGTTACATATGTTACACGACTAGATGTGCTACAAAAATAAATTGTTGTGACGTTATGTATTCTTGAAAAAAATTTCTCCCACATTCTTCACCATCGTGGTTCATCTCACTGTGCACCTTGTTAGAGAGGTACGACTCTGTGGACCAATTTATTTGCGATGGATGTACCCATTTGAATGATATATGATATGTTAAAGGGTTATGTAAGAATTCACAATCGTCTAGAGGGTTGCATTAGTGAGTGTTATATTGCTGAAGAAGGTATAGACTTTTGCACCGAATATCTAGGAGTTAAATCAATTAGAGTTCCATGCTCAGATGATGATTTGAAAGATGGTAAGCATTTATCAAGTGGTCATGTAAAAAGAATTGATCACGAACAATGGAAGCAAGCACATCGTTATATATTAGAAAATACTAATGAAGTTCAACCCTATATCGAGTAAGTATAATAATCTCAATCTTTTATTTGTTATCATGCTCATTATTTTTTATAATGGTTATTTATTTCATACTCTATTTGAATTTTTGTTTTGTGCTGTTATATAGGCAACATATGACTTTCTTGTGGAAGAAATATCCTAACAAATCAAGGAGACATAAATGGCCACAAGATGAACATAACCAGACATTTATTTATTGGCTGCGTGATCTGGTAAATGATATTGATGCCTCTATAAGTATAACAAATACACTGAGGTGGATAACATACCGCCCAACTTATGAGGTAGTCAAATATTTTGGTTACGTCATGAATGACTATAGATTTCATACAAAATGGCGTGATAACGATCGATGTTTCCAAAACACTGGAGTTAGTGTAGTGGTACATACAATGTAGATTGCAAGGGCTAAGGATAACAATCCTATTTATTCAGACTTGTCCTTTATGGAGTGGTCCAAGAGATTTAAGAGATTAATTATCATATGTTTAGAATTTCGTTGTTTAAATGTGAGTGGATTGAGAGTAGTAATATGATCAAAGTTGATGATCTTGGATTTACATTATTTGATCTTGCAAGATTATGTTACAAAAATGACCCTTTCATTTTGGCTTCTCAATCAAAACAAGTTTTTTATGTCACAGATCCAAAAGATCCAAGATGGTAAGTTGTTTTATCTTCCACTCAAAGAGAATATCGTAAAAGTATTGTTGATGATGATTTAGGTGATACATTATTAAATTGTTATTTATTTGCAAAAGAGATATATTCTTTTGAAACATTTGACACAGATAGTGAAAACGAGGTTGCTTATGTTCGATCAAATGGCGAAGACACTTGGATTATTGAAAGTATTACATGTAACTATGTCTTGTGGTTAGTATGATATTGATGCGTTTATGAATTATTTAACTTTGTATGCTTTATCTTTTACTCAGGGTTAAACTAAACAATTTATAATGTAACACATTAATGGATAAACGAAACAGTAAATGTCAAATCAACAAAACATGGATAAATGATAACTTTCAATACTCTTTTACTTTACTTTGTAATAAATTGATGGGTTAAACCAACTTTTATTTTTTACAGGATTCGACAACTAAGTTAATCAATTTGGGAGCAACTAGAATAACTTAAAGAAGTTTCAAAGTTCATTAGTTTCAAGGTTTTTGTAATTAATTACGTTATTTGTTTTTTATGGTATACAATGTTAAAAATTTGGAGGACAATCATGTTGCATGCAATGAAGAGTTATATTAACTACTGAAATATTTCTGGTGTTTTTCTATTTTCATTTATTGTTCAATTCTAATAGGTTGGCTTAATTATACTGTAAAAAAATTTTAAAAAAAATATATCATCACAGAAGACGACCTGTAGACAAACCGTTGTAAAATTATAACAAAAATGACAGTTTCAAAAATTAAATAAAAAATAAATAATAAACAACGAAGATGGTTTCTCTAGACACCGTCGTTACACACAATTTGAAAATGGCGACGGTGTGTGCGGTAACCGTCGTCGAAGAACTACAAAACAACCATCGTTCTTGTGAGTTTGAAGGCGACAGTGTCTGGAACAACCATCATATTTTTACCCATATAAAAATATGTGATTTTTTACGACATCTCTTAAGACGACAGGTGATCATCATTGTCTTTGATTTTTAGCGACAGAAAATTATCGTCGTTAAAAAATAGTTTTGTAGCAGTGCATGTAAAAACTTGATTGTGTTTCATTTCTTTTTTTATTTTTTCTATTGACCCTTGTTATAACAATAATCAATAGGATAATTGGATATGAAAAGAAAAAAATTATCAATCCAGGTGAAGAAATTGAAGTTTATGAGCATATGATGAGATCGTTCATGTGTTCCTTTCATATTGTTTAACAGTTTTGTTTGGTTTGATTCATATATGAGTAAATTAAAATCAAATGGATCTAATCATTTTCGTAAAAATGAAACGAAAGCAAATCAATGTTAATATTTACATCACCCAATGAATAATAATTCAGATTTGTTAGACCAATATTTGTCAGTTTGGAGCATTTTTTAACACTCCTAATACAAACTATAGGAGCAGAGCAACTAGTCATGAGAGGAGGAACTGTGTTTGTCTACCGTCGAAATTCAACTGCAGACATGACACACAATACTGAATGGTCTAAATTATACCAAACTGTTAAGTGTGAAGATAAATTTTTTTATCTTTTAAACATTAAATCTAAGTAGTTTAAATTTAACTGGATGATCTAGATTTAATTTAACTGCCACAAAGGATTCAGATTCCGTGAGAAGCAACAAATGGATAGAAGAATAAGGAATCTATTTGGAGCGTACAACCGCCTGTTAGCCTGATAGAGAAGCAAATTTCACTGACTTGCATTCCTAGGATTGTGAACCCAGGAAGAAAGAATACATATTAACTAATCCGTACTTATGTTAGGAAAATTAAATAATTAAGAAAAGAAGGGTGTGTGATTAAGGACTTGAAATCCAAGTATTCTCTGAGATTATGCTTTAGCTGTTGAACCAAAGAAAAAACAGAATATTTCTAACCAAAAGCATGCAATTCCAACCACAAGTGCTAAAGGAATCAATAATCTCATTGTTCCCTTTCAAAAGAAAAATAAAAGAAACTAAAAATAATAACCCAATTGTTATTGTGAATTTTCATAATTGAGTTTAGGTAAACAGGATTATTTGCTCAATTAATCATAATAAGACTTTACTTATTAATCTTATCATAATAAACAATAATAATTGAGTTTAGGTGTGGGAATCCCCCATTTAAGTAAAGGGTTAATAAAGAGGTGTCATTTAATCATTTTATTGACTAGTTAAAGTAACTTTCAGTTAATAATGCTAAATATTTTAATTGATATAATTAATTAATTAGTCCTTTTCTATTTTCCTTTTATCTCTTCAAAGTAGCAATTTATTTTGGCACAAGGAATTAATCATTTTTCTTTGTCTGTTTTAGAAAAGATTTTTCTTATTCATTGATTTAAATTGATGTTAAAAGAATATCTTAAATTTTATCGTTTACACCAACAGCTTACACAAAAACTGCGGAAGAAGGTAAAAGTGCAGAATAGGTGCCTAAGGATGTGGGCCGGTCGACAGAGAAGTAAATTCTCATACACTATTAAATAAATTTTCTAAAGTAATTACTAAATTATGAACCCATCTAGACTCTCGTAATAAAAAAGATTTTTGTTTGATCTGAGCTGTCAGTTTTTATCTTAGTGACACAGATTGAATTTAAAAGAAAAACAAAAAAGTTACATAAAAAATTGGTCTATGTGTTCAATAAATCGAAACGTTAAAATCTTAGTCAATAATTTAAATCTGCTGAATAGATCTTATCATGTTAGAACTCTATATAAGAGGGAATTATTGCGGCTATGAACATTTTCTTTTGGCTCTTATACTCTTTTTAGATCAATTTAATACTACTTCAAACTTTTAATTTGATGCCAATTAAATTACGAGCCATATATGTATGATAACTTAACATTTGTTGACTCTATACATAGTATATAATGTATCTAAAACGTTATTTACATCTCACGTGTCATTATCATTATGCTTCTAATACATTTGGTATAGAGTATATGACGTGAACTCGATTGAGATGGTATTAAAAGTTCAAAAGCTTAATTGACCTAAGTAAATTATAAGAGCCAAAAGTATAGCTCATCATCGCACTATCACTGCACGTGTGTCGCTAGGGCATGAGGAGCATGATAACTTGACATCATTTTCACCTTCCTTCAGCTTATCATCGTCGGTTTGCTCAAGCTTCCAAACTCAACAATAGGAACTAAACACGAGGGTTGCGCCCATTGCGAAACTGAACCTAACACCTTATGATACGAGTTGAGAACAATCACGAACCACCCGTATTCGCGTTCTCTAAGGCATCCTTTCTTCCAAGAGGATTCGCAACGTGTTAAACCTTAATAAGATTCTTTGCTTTAAATCAAATTAAACCATGTGCTCTACGGATTAAGTCAATTCCTTGAGTTTCTTTTTTTTTTTTGCTATACTATGAGTTTTGCTAAATTATGGATGTTGATATATAAACTTGAGAAAAAAATTTAGGGAAAATTGAATTATATAAAAATAAATTAAATTTATAAAAATTAGAAAGTGGAGGAAATGAAATGTGGAGTAAGAGAAGAATGAGAAGGCAAAAGGGTTTTCGTTGAGGCTCTGAATCTAATTATTACTTTAATTTTTAAAAAATAATTAAACTGCTAATTAATGAAGCAAAGTTAAAAAAGAGAGAACTAATATATATTAGCAAAAAGAGAGAAGAAAAAGAAACTGAAAAGGGCATAATTGTAGCTTGGAACATACCTAAACACATTGTCTTTAAATAAAAAAAGCTCATTTAAAAAAATGATTTCTGTAATCCATTATTTTTTTTTACAGCACCATTATTATTTTATTAATACATCATTATTGGGCAGTTGTTAATGGTGGTATTATTTGTAATATAGTGAAATAAGCGCGTCACTATGCATGTGCATTGAATAGCTGTGATTTTCATGAAATTAGGAAGAGATAAATTAAATAAATTGTGATGTAGCTTGAGCTCGGAAACTTCTTGTATCCTTAAAGTATATACTCATTTTATATTATTGTATACTACGTATTATAAAGTTATTTACTTCGCGTTCTCTTTCGTACGAATACGTAAATCATATTAATTATATGTTCTGACTAAATTTTGTTGTTTTATTTTATATTCTAATCATTTTGGTAATATTTCTTCCTGTTGTTATTTAGTTCGTAAATTATGCAAAGTTTATGTAGTGGCAGCTCGTTTGAAATTGTATTATTAGTTGTTAATGAACCTCCTCAATCTCAAAAGTTAGTTTGAGAGATGATATTTTTTCACACTTATAAATTATAAACTAACTATCAGTCTCTTCTATGTGATATTATATCTCAACATTATTTCGCGTCACACATAGGATCTTTAGTCGGATAATCACTGTCTCATTTCATCCAGATTCATCACACATCGACCTATAAGTCAAATAATTGTTAGCTCACTTTATTCAAATTAACCAAACATCGAGCAGTGAGTCAGAGAGTCAGTGACTCACACTTCATCCTGATTGGTCTGGAGAGTTGTTGATAAATCTAGATAAATAGAGTATTACTGTGCTAAAGGATTGAAACTCAGTTGATTGTATCAGGTGGAGCTTGGATGTAATTAATTGAAAAATTTAACAGTATTCCTTTAGCAATGAATTTTAAGGATGGCGTTTTTCTGTCGTTGCTAAGGAAAAAAAAAAGCTTGATTTGGACTTTCAGATTAATCACTCAGATGTAAGAAAAAGTAATTTTTTTTAGTTTAGCTCATCTGCACTATTCATATTTGAGCTAACGGTGAAGATGAGTCAAGCTTATCTCTTCTGGTGGCATTGGCAACAACAATGAATCCGAACCCAAATTCTAGTACTCATTTTTCTTATAATCAATCTACCCCGTTACATTTTAAAATATAATATTTCTTGTAAACTATTAAAATCATGATGTAACTCTTAAAGCTTTAAAAAAGAATTACACAATGAAAAATCCACAATCCTGAGTCAATTAACTATTTGATCATCTCTTATTGGCTCTAAGTGGAGTGTTCTAATGGTGAATTCATCGTTTGTATATTAAATGGGATTTCTCTTTTGTTCTTACAAACAAACATGAGAGTACTCTAGAATGGACAGACCATATTCAACTTTAAAAGAAATTCTAAAAAAACAAAAAATAAGTTAAAATTATCAATTATTAAATCAAATTACTCTGAATCGTTGAGATCGTGTTATTTCATTGTGTAAAAAAGCTTGCGGGTGAGAGTGAGAAAGTCATGCTTGAGAGTGACTCTAGCATTATTGCATAAAGAAAACAAAACCAACAGTTAAGATGATGAGATGGCCATTGACTTTTTATTTGTGATTATTCATTAGCCTCGTCTTGTGTATATATAATATACTCTCGACTAACTATATGCATTTATAAGCCATTCTCATCTCTCCCTCTTCTCTCTTCCCTCTTCCCTAACCAATCTATCCTCTACTCTCACCCCTTTCGTCTTCTCTCTCATTTTCTGTTCTTCAATCTTTCTCACCCTTTCCAATCTTCGCGGAAAATCCCAATTCAAAAAAAGAAAAGAAATCTCTCTCTGCTTTTTTATGAATTGTTATTAAATCTTTTTTTTGGGTTTTTGCTTGTGAGTACTCTGGCTCCGTTTGATTTTCCTCTGCCTTAGCTGCACATTTAGAAAAGCTTCAAAATTATGTAAATTTAAGCCCTTTTTTCTCCAAATTCCTTAAAAAAAAACAAAAAAAATTGTTAATTTTATTTTCTGTTTGTTTATTTTCAAATGGGTGCTTAGAAATTACTTTATCTTTTAATTAGTGTTAAGAGTCCTGGGTAAAATTAATCCTCTCGTGTAGAAACAACTTTGTAAAAGCTTCTAAATCATGTAAAATTTTCCCTTTCAATCCTATTCCGTTTCTTAAAAAAAACCCAAAAAAGTTTATTTCTTCGTTTTGTTAATTTATTATAAGAAAAAAGGAAAGAAAAAAAAGAATGCCGGAATCGGAAGCGGGGACACCGACAGCGTCGGCGCCGGCGACGCCGGGAACACCGGGGGGGCCACTGTTTTCAGCACAGCGAGTGGACTCGCTGTCGTATGATAGGAAGTCAATGCCGAGATGCAAATGCTTGCCGGTTAATGCTCCCACGTGGGGCCAGGCTCACACGTGCTTCACCGACTTCCCTACTCCTGATGTCTCTCTCACTAGAAAGGTACCCCTTCTCTCTCTCTACGGTGAAGATATCAAGTTTTTAATATTTTCGATGGCTTTGAATTGTTTATTAGACGGTTCAGATCTCATTGAACAGTTTAAATTAAATTTTTTATTTATTTTTAATTAAAAAATAAAAAAAGGTCAAAGCAAAACATTTAAATAAAGAACCTCGAAAAAACAAATTTAGATTTATTTTTTTTCACTGTGGTTGTGTCAAACAACAATATTAAATATTAAATGGGAGAGAATGATGCATATAAATTGAACTAGAATAAACCATGAGTCCAATAATTATATTAACCGAGAGAATTCAGAAAATATCTTATCTGTATGAATAAAATATATTTTGTTTCTTTATATTAAACAATAATAATCCCGTGATGAAAATGTTTATTTGTTAAAAGAATAATATATTAAAATTCTTTGAGGATTAAGTATTGGTTTGTAGTTTTGACAAAAAAAAATATTAAGTATGTAAGATGACTAGGGATGTCAAAAAATAATGCGTCTGACATGAATTTTTGTATGTCGAATCTGATAAGGCACCAATTTCTTAGGCCTGTAATTGGTTAAGATTATTTTGTTACGGGTGCTCAACACATTAAAGTAATCGTGTCTTGCCAGGCTCGACACGCTAAAGTAGTTGCATTGGGTCAATCACGACTACTTAAAAAGCAGGTTATGTCTGACCCGACACAATAACAATACGTTGTTGTGCGTGTTTGCTGTGCTATGCACAACAACATCAAAATAAATAAAATAATTTTATAAAAAATATATGTTAATGAAAAATGTTCTTAGTCGTTAGTATATGATATTACTGTAAATTAAATTAATAAAAAATGAAAATATAAAAATAACATTTGTTAAAGATGATTTAAATTGTTTCTTTTATATGTGTAGAAATACAAAAGTAACAACAGTTTAAAAGAGAGAAACCAAAACACATGTAGTTATGTAATAGCTATCGTAAGAAGGTAGTACATAGAAATAATGATTTAGGTGATTCACTTTGAAATTACTTTATACTCTCTCTCTCTCAAAAACAAGTTCTCAAAACTTGTTCTATCTTGACTCATTTTGAAACATGTTTTTTTAACAAGTTTCAATCAAATATAAATATATTAAAACTTTCGTTAACGAATCCATCATAGACTTGATATAGTAATTTTAAATCGATTAAGTTTATCTGATCAAATGATTTGTTTATCATGCATTAATAAATTGATAAGATTATCATAAGTAGTGTTGAAACATGGACTAATAAAAAATTGATACATCCACGTGGATCGTAAAAATCATGAGTTGGTACTAAAAGCTTTTTTCATAAAATTTGGTCAGTTTAGAAATGTTTTTACTGACATCATAAAATTTATATTTTTATTAATACTCAGAGCGAAGATCACAATTTAATAATCACATGTATATGTTGATGATTCGCTCAGAAAAAGACATGCAATATATTTACTTGGTGTAATTATATTTATATTTTCTCAGCTGGGAGCAGAGTTCGTGGGAACATTCATTCTAATATTTGCAGCAACAGCAGGACCAATAGTGAACCAAAAGTACAACAACGCAGAGACACTGATTGGCAATGCAGCATGCGCAGGGCTAGCAGTGATGATCGTGATTCTATCGACAGGCCACATATCAGGAGCGCACCTTAACCCGTCGCTCACACTTGCATTTGCAGCGCTGCGCCACTTCCCCTGGGTTCAAGTGCCGGCCTATATAGCAGCCCAAGTCTCGGCTTCGATTTGCGCGTCGTTTGCTTTGAAAGGAGTATTCCATCCATTTATGTCTGGTGGTGTCACTGTTCCTTCTGTTAGTACTGGCCAGGCTTTTGCTCTTGAATTCGTCATCACTTTTAATCTTCTCTTCGTTGTCACCGCTGTGGCCACTGATACTCGCGCCGTAAGTATTGAATTTCCCCCCCTTTAAAAGAAAGAGATTAATTTTACATATATTAGTTATGGTGAGATAGGTTGGCAAAGATGAATTAGTTTCCTCACATTCATTCCCAAGAAATTACGTGTTCGTGATCAGACTCCTATGTCATTACTAGTGAACAACGATAGAGGTGCATAGGGCAGATTTTTATTATCACGTCTGCTTTAGACGGTCTAAATTTGGCATAATGAAAAAATATACATATTTTATCTTTTTAGTTGAAACAATATTGGACGACTCAGATTGCTCCAACGAAAAAATATGTATATTTTATCTTTTTAGTTGATGCAATATTGGACGACCCAGATTGCTCCAACGACCTTTTGCAATTCCTTTAAGGAAGATAAAGAATCTTGTCTATGTGTATGAGTCGCATCGCTCAAGCCCTCGCACCTTTAACTTTTCTTGTCATAGGATCTTGAGGAATTTACGAGAACAAACATTAGATCACATGAAGGTAAAAATCCATTATTAACAATTCGGTTAACATCCTTAGTCCATCTACTTATAGATTTGACAAAAAAAATTAAATATGTTAATCTTTTATTTTTGCACAAAAGGATATTTTACTAAATAAAACTGTATGAATAAGGGGTATATTGTTGAGAATTAAGAAACATATAATTAAATTAAATTATCAACCTATTGACTAGTTTTATTTTGTCCGGCCCCTTGAGCCTGTCTGACTTTCAAGATTTTTTTTATAGAGAAATTTGTACTTTATTATTGATATTTTTGTCTTTAATACTTCGTTTGTATATATTTAAACTGAATTAGGTTAAAGAATTTTCTCTTTTGTTATCCTTTTGGTAGGTGGGAGAGTTGGCTGGCATTGCAGTGGGTGCGACTGTTATGCTTAACATCCTAGTGGCAGGGTAATATATAGCTTCCCTATTATTTTATTTTTCTCTCATTTAAAAAAAATAGAGTTAGTTATAATTATCTAATTAAATTATTGAATCGAGATAATACGAATTATCATGTTATAGTATTAATGTGTGGGCAAGAAAGAAACAAAGAATCAATCAAGTGGAAGTCTCATCCGATACATTGACAATTGAAAAGAAAAATATAAAGGCTACGTGGACTGTTTTTGTAATATATTCATGGTCGGTCGACATATGTTCTCATGTCACTTGTCAATGTTGTCATTACCTAGTCAAGATATTTGTAGATGAATAAATATTTGGAGAAATTCGGATTATAGATTTTTTTTAACGAAATTCAAATTTTTAGAACGCAAAAGACTAAATTTCTCTTTTAATTTGAATTTTTTTATTAAACTTGATAACTGTAAGATCATGATCTGATTAAAATATTTTAATAAACTGTAGTTTAATAAGTGTTAATCCTGCCTTAAAATATTAATCTTAGGAATAAATTATTCGCTTTCCCTGTGAAGATTCTCGTATCGTTAAAAAATCTAGAGTTCTAAATTTCATTTTTTTTTTAATTTCACGGAGGTCCATCCAACACAATTTCTTGTGAAGATGGAACCCAAATCATTTCATGTTTTAATGAAAATAAAAGGTCATATTTGAGAAAGAAGAAACTAGACACACCGACGATTAGAATAAATTATTTATATCGTTCGTTTTGTACATGTACAATTATTGTAACCAATGGGACATGGATTTGACAATTGAGAGAAACTAGTATAGTTTTCTTATTATCTTATATTAGAAGTTGACCATAGAACAAAAAGATCAGATATTTTTGTTCAAAGTTCTTTCCAATCAAAGAGTAAATTGCAAGACTTTGGCCATGCAGGCCATCTAGTGGTGGTTCAATGAATCCGGTGAGGACTCTGGGCCCAGCGGTTGCAGCCGGGAACTATAGAGCCTTGTGGATATATCTGGTGGCTCCAACCCTCGGGGCCCTGGCTGGTGCAGGAACCTACACCGCCGTCAAGCTCCACGACAATGAAGCTGACCCTCCTCGTCCGGTCAGGAGCTTCCGTCGTTAGGTGACAGACATCTGCATGAGAAAATTGTCAATATCGTCGCCAAAAGTATTCTTGAAATACTTCATTGATTAGTTCAAGTGAATATCGTAAGATTCACAGGAATGACCTAATTAATTATTTCGAGAATGTATATTGGTGAATTGATGATTTTCTCCTTTCCGGGTCGTTTGAATAATATTGTGTGTTTATAAAAAAAACAGAAAATAAATGTGGAAGGATATCATATGTAACTCCTTCTCATTGTCAATCTATTATGTGTTAAGGTTACAACTCTACTCGGCTTCTTTACGAAGACATATATAGTTTGTGCATTGTTTGTATCGTTTCTTTGTAAGAAAACTTTGGATTTTTTCTTTTGTGATAATTGGTGTGAATAAAAAATTCCAATGCATTAGCATGCATTTTATTGTATATTATTCGTGAGTTTTTCTTATTAAATTTTTTTCTTGCACAAACGATTTTTTTATTAACTTAATTGCGCATGTACGTAAGTAAATTTTCACTATGTTTAATTAGATCTCGGAAAGTATGAGAAAAACGAAAAAGAAAATTTTAAAATAAATTGTTTCGTTTGGAGAACCAAACATGTTTCATTCTCATTTTTGTTTTTGTTGCTGGTGATATCGAATTCTCGTTAACTATGATATGTTATTAGTAGAGAACTATTTAATGAAATGAAAAATGTAGTGAGAATGAAGATCCCTGATTAATTTCCTGAACTTTCTAAACAAATAGTTACTATTGGATTGGAGTAATTTGAGACCATAAGGTCAAAATTTTAGAAGTTAATGGACTAAAGAATTCATTTTTAAAGTTTTGAGATTGAATTGTCCAATCAATAAAGTTAATAGCTTTTAGATGTTCAAAAAGTAGATTGTGTGCCACACATGTGCTTTTTATTTAATGAAAGTCACAAATGTTTAATTTGAGATCATAGAGTATACATTGGAAAGTTAAGATCTAAAATATATGTTTTCAAATATTCAGTTATTTAATACTTGAATAAGCATTTATGTATAACTATTTATTATATTATTATGTATAGTAACTAAAAGAAAAAGTATATTTTTGGTCCTCTAACTTTTCTCAATGTTTCTATGCGATCCTCTAACTTTGAAATTAAACATTTTTGGTTCTCTAACTTTAAGAATCATTTCTACGTGGTCCTCTCATCTAATACTGTTAAACAATTCGTTAAATTACTGACGGAGTGCTAAGTGGGTGATGATGGTATGCTAACTCATTAACTATTGGACACTAACAATGCTCTAAGTCTATACTCATCGTTTAGACACTCTTTACACCAGTGGCTATTACTTTAAACTCACCATTCCCAACCCCACACGGCCACACTGTTTTCTTCCATTGCAAATGAGTATGTATAGCTAAAAAATTAAAGATATAAAATATTCGACCCTCTAAAAAATAGGTTTGCCAAGGGCTCTAAATCACCAGGGTGAGGATTAGATAAAAATGTCAATGTATTAAATAAAAATGTCATATTTAATACAACAAAAACTCGACTTATACCCTTTTCTCCCACCATTCTCTCTCTTTCATTAATATTTTTATAATTAGTCATTAACGATATTCTTTCCCTTCATCCCTGGTTAAACCGAGAAATTTTTTTTTTTTTACATTTTGATGCTTTCATTGAGAGAAGAAAAAAACATCGAAGATACCTTCTAGAAAACCAAACCATGCCTTGCACAAGATCGAACACTGGCCTTAATGAAGGAAATGAGAATTGGGATGAACAAGCCCATCACTCTGCTCCCCCACCTGAGATACTTCAGACTATCCTGAGCCGAATGCAAGAAATGGAATAGTGAAACGTTGAAACACTACACAACGCGTAACAGATGAAGTAGGAACAGATCACTGCATTGCAACGGGACCTTGCACAGACACGGGTAGAGGTGAGTCAGTACACTAACCGTGTGGGAAATGAGAACATCAAAGAAGGAAATTGACACGAAATCAAATGAAAAGGAGAAAATGAAAACAGTAGGAATGTGCAGAATGAAGACATGGAAGTTCAGTCCAAGGAAGACGTAAAGGAGGAGGCAGGAGAAATTCTCCAACCAAAAGTCATCATGGAAGCTTCCGTGGAGGAGATGATGGAAAGAAAGATGATGGAACTAAGGACCTGGGAAACACGAGAAAAACTAACCTGAAATCACTCCATTAAGTTAAAAAATATTGGCCGCCCCAATTCCGAGGAAGTTTGTGGCACCTAAATTTAAATGTTAAGAAGGAAAATTTGAGCCTGTAGATCATCTCAGACGGTTTGAACAAGTCATGAAACTATGCCAACATGAAGACGCTTTGATGTGCAGGATATTCCCCACAAGTCTAGATGGGACTGCACTTAAATGGCATCACTTCCTCCCTACTTAATTTTTTACTAACTTTACTGTCATGTCCAATATCTTCTTGGTAGAATAGTATACTTACCAAGTAGTAATGGACGACTCAGACTACGTTCTGACGATAATTGGTGTGAATAAAAAAAGTGCAATGCATTAGCATGCATTTTATTGTGTATTATTCGTGAGTTTTTCTTATTAACTTTTTTTCTTGTAGAAGTGATTTTTTTTAGCTTAATTGCGCATGTACGTACATAAATTTTCACTAGATCTCAGAAAGTATGAGAGAAACGAAAAAGAAAATTTTAAAATAAATTGTTTCATTTGGAGAACCAAACATGTTTCATTCTCAATGGAAAATGTAGTGAGAATGAGATCCCTGATTAATTTCCTGAACTTTCTAAACAAATAGTTACTATTGGATTGGAGTAATTTTAGACCATAAGGTCAAAATTTTAGAAGTTAATGGACTAATGAATTCATTTTTGAAGTTTTGGGATTGAATTGTCCAATGAATAAAGTTAATAACTTTTAGTGGTTCAAAAAGTAGATTGTGTGCCACACATGCCTTTTCATTTAATGAAAGGCACAAATGTTTAATTTGAGATCATAGAGTATATATTTGAAAGTTAAGATCTAAAAATATATGTTTTCAAATATTCAGTTATTTAATACTTGAATAAGCATTTATGTATAACTATTTATTATATTTTTATGTATGGTAACTAAAAGGAAAAACTATATTTTTGGTCCTCTAATTTTTCTCAATGTTTCTATGCGATCCTCTAATTTTGAAATTAAACATTTATGGTCCTCTAACTTTAAGAATCATTTCTACGTGGTCCTCTCATCTAACACTATTAAATTATTCGTTAAATAATCATTTCTACGTGGTCCTCTCATCTAATACTGTTAAACATTTTTGGGTAATGATGGTATGCTAACTCATTAACTATTGGACACTAACAATGTCCTAAGTCTACACTCATCGTTTAAACACTCTTTACACAAGTGGGTATTACTTTAAACTCACCATTCCCAACCCCACACGACCACACTGTTTTCTTCTATTGCAAATGAGTATGTATAGCTAAAAAATTAATGATATAAAACATTTGACCCTCTAGAAAATAGGTTTTCCAAGGGCTCTAAATCACTAGGGTGAGGGTTAGAAATTCAGAACTAGGAACAGGCAAACAAAAATGTACAACACCAAAACAATGGGGAACCATTAAAAGCCTTTCCCTTCTGAACAAGGTAAGTAAATAAATTGTAAATTGCTCACCTGATACGGAAGGAAAACCAGAGAGAGATTAAGAAAACATTAAAAGAAACTAATAATCAAAAGTAAAGCAGAGAGTCTGAAAGAAACTATTTAAAGAAAGTTTCTGAAATGTACAATTCCTCCCCAAAACATAGTGAACAGGAAAAAAAGTCACTCAAGATGCGTGTACAGAAAGAATGAATCCTGAGGGGACGCATGGGCCATGAACATGGGAAGATTGGGGGTTAGACGGGAAAACAGAAGTGACATAAGCTGATCATGAGGAATGAACTCTAAACGGGAAGGAACTCTAAACAGGAATGAGCTCTTAATGGAAATGAACTTTAAACGGGAAGGAACTCGAGAAATGAAAAGGAGCATGAAAGCGGGATACCTTATCCGAGCGAGAAAAATAGACTGATTAATGAGAAAAAGCTAACAGGGGACTAGAGCCTTCAAGAACGAGAAAAGACTGATGGGGAACGCGCCTCCGAGACGGGGAAGACACTCACTGAACTATGCAAGAACGGAAAAAGAAGAATGCAGAAATAGATGAAAGGGATTAGAAATAAACAGTCAAAATGCTGTGATTGATTGAGTAAGTTGAATGACTCAGATGACATAGATTGGCAAGCCACCAAGTGGATGTGATCGATTGGCTCAAAATCATAAGAAATCACCAAGTGGCTGTGATTGATTGGCGGCTGAGCGAGACAGATGAGAAATGAGAAAGGGAAATGGGCCCATACCTAGCAGGGTAATCCTCACGAACGGGTGAAATCCATAGGTATAATGAGTACCTCCATTTAGATTTTTATTTTAATCAAGCATGTTATTTGGGGAGCCTATATAAGGCCAATCTATGAAATAAAAATGTTATATTCAATACAACAAAAACTCGACTTATACCTTTTACTCCCTACATTCTCTCTCTCTAATTAATATTTATATAATTAGTCCTTAATGATATTCTTCCCCTTGAACCTGGTTAAACCAAGAAAAAAATCTTTTATATTTTGGTGCTTTCATTGAGAGAAGAAAAAAATATCAAAGATACCTTCTAGAAAACCAAACCATGCCTTGAACAAGATCGAACACTGCCCTTAATGAAGGAAATGAGAACTGGGATGAACAAACCTATTACCCTGCTCCCCCAGTTGAGATACTTCAGACTATCCTGAGCTGAATGCAAGAAATGGAATAGTGAAACGTCAAAACACTACACAACGCGTAACAGACGAAGTAGGAACATATCGCTGCATTACAACGCGACCTT
Organism: Datisca glomerata; assembly: GCA_003255025.1. Lineage (NCBI taxonomy): Eukaryota > Viridiplantae > Streptophyta > Magnoliopsida > Cucurbitales > Datiscaceae > Datisca > Datisca glomerata. Next base: position 1,254,194 of record QANY01008670.1, read on the forward strand.
GCATAGACACAGGTAGAAGTGAGTCAGTACACTAACCGTGAGGGAAATGAGAACTACAAAGAAGGAAATGGGCACGAAATCAAACGAAAAGGAGACAATGAAAATAGAAGGAACATGCGGAATGAAGACAAGGAAGTTCAGTCCAAGGAAGACGTAAAGGAGGAGGCCGGAGAAATTTGCCAACCAAAAGTCATAGCGGAAGCTACCGTGGAGGAGATGATGGAAAGAAAGATGATGGAACTAAGGACCTGGGAAACACGAGAAAAACTGACCTGAAATCACTCACCAGGACTCCATTAAGTTCAAAAAATCTTGGCCGCCCCAATTCCGAGGAAGTTTGTGGCACTTAAATTTAAATGTTATGAAGGAAAATATGAGCCTGTAGATCATCTCAGACGGTTTGAACAAGTCATGACATTATGCCAACATGAAGACGCTTTGATGTGCAAGATACCCCACAAGTCTAGACGGGACTGCACTTAAATGGTATCACTCCCTCCCTGCTCAATTTTTTACTAACTTTACTGTCATGTCCACTGTCTTCTTGGTAGAGTATTATACTTACGGAGTAGTAATGGATGAATCAGACTACGTTCTGACGATATCCGCCCAGAAAGAAAAACAAACACTTTGGGAATACACTCATAGATTCAAGAAGGAGATGGCCAAGGTAGAAAACTGTGACGACAAAGTGGCAAGACTAACTTTTAGACGGGGACTCGATCTGGAGTTAGCCTTCTTTGAAAATTTATCAAAGGTGAAATCTTTGACCATAGCAGAGACTTTTCAAGGAACGCAAGCATACATCACGTTGAAAGAAGAAAATAATATCTTATTAATAGGCAGGATGGCTGATTAATGAGCCAAAGAAAGAAGATGAGAGCTCAAGTGCAGGCATAAAGCAGAATCAGAGAATAGAAAAAGAAAGTGGAACATAACTATTACTCGAAGGAGATATGCAAATGAAATCCATCCTAGAGACAAAATCTACACCCCATTGACTATCTCGATAAACTCAGTCTTGGAGATGATAAACGATAAACCTTGACTGAAAAGATCAGCCCTACTTACAAGGGAGCGAACCACACAGATAAAGACAATACTACTCATTCCACAAGAGCAACTGACATTTTATAAAAGATTGCTTCCAGTTGAAGGAATATGTGGAGAAATTGGTGAAATGAGGATACCTCAATCAATTCGTGAAGCGAGAGGAACCAAAAAGAGAAGATGGAAAGGAAGTCTTGATTTGTTATAAGAAAGAAGGGAAAAGGCACTCATGCAGATAGCTAATTATATAATCAGAATAGGAAAGCCTACTTCTAGAAAGAATTAGAATATGGGAATTCCAGAAATGGGATTTAATTTTGAAAAAGATCTTCCAAGCAGAAGGAAAGTTTGGTTCGTCTTAGGAACGCCCTTTCATCATCAAAATAGTGGGTGGAAGCGGCTACAATCACCTCATGACGGAGGGAGGAGCAGAACTGGTAAAATCCTGGAACGCTAGTTACCTTAAGAAGTACTTTGTTTAAATTGTTGAATTTTATTGCAATATACAAATTCTCCCGCGGTTCTTTTCGTAAGGGTTTTCCAAGTAAAATTTGATGTCAATTATTTTCTTCTTTTCGTAAGGGTGTTCCACGCAAAACCCACTCTCTAAAATGAAAATTGAGTTGATAGTTTAAAAGCCTCAAGTCTTGAGAGCAAGTACGTCTACTCTCTAAAAAGAAAATCGAAACTGAAAAGGGTCGGCGGCCTAGAAGCCTAAGCCATTGAGAGCGAGAAAAACCTTCTCTTCAAAATGTGAAAAGCAAAACAAAAGATGAAACACAATGCAAGGAAAGAAGAAAAGAAAAAACTCAGAAGAAGATGGAAACGAGAAAACTCATCCGCTCTAAACAGGAAATAATTCAAAACGCAGAGAAAGAACTGTAATAAAAAAATCATTTACATTTTGTTATTGGAAATAACTTGGAACCTAGAAATTGCTACGTGCTAAAATGCTGAGTTACTTAATAATTCTTCTTCAAGCATTTAAAAAATTATTCGATTGAAAAATGTTAAAAGTATGAAATTTCTAAGCTCTACTTTACTTACTCAAATCTTGCTATGCGTAATTGGCAAATTTATGAAGCATGACAAAAAGATAGAGTCATTTCCTTGATAACAGAAAGATTGCAAAATGCCTTAAAAAGAAAAGTTACAAAATACAAAGTAAAAATTACAGGAAAGAAAAAGAAGACTATGACTCATCCACAAGGATGATCCCAACAGCAGGAGGGTCACCAACGGCGTCCTCAGTGTCCTCCACAATGAGAACACTAACTTTATCAGGGAGAGGAGGGATTTTGGCTTCCTCAGAAGCAGGAATATCCTCGGGAGTGGCCTCCGACTCAGCTTTAGTGGCCCCTTCTAGAGAGACCTTGGGGGAAGGTTCTCATTTCCATCCCTTGTAATCGGCAGGGTAAATCTTCTTCTCGGCCTTGCTATAGAGAGCTTGATAAATGTCGCCAGTCTCCACCTCTCTTCACTCGGCCTCCTCGCGGGCGGCTTCAGCAGCTGCCGGTCTCTCTTCCACAATTTTTAAATTTTCAAAGGAAAGAGTCAGGCAACTCTCGGACTCCTCAAGAGTCTCATTCGCTGCCCAGGACTCTTCAAGCCTAGAATGCTCTACTGTCGCGACCGCTTCTCCCTGAGCTAACTCTTCAACAATACTCTGGAACTCGACTTCTCTTTTTGAGAGCCACTCGATTTCAGCCCTATGAGACTCGAGAACCCTGCGGTTGCTCTCAATCTCCCTCTTCCACTGAGAAATAGTCTGCTTATTGGCCAGGATGTGCTCCTGAAGGCTGTTGTGGAAGATAATGGCCTGAAAAAATATAAAAGAAAACATAACTCAATAAAATGAAGGAAGATGACAAACAAAGAAAGCAAGAAGAAGCGGAAAGAGAATAAATTCATCACGCAATGACTTAGGGAACAAAGCTGGTTCCCAATGGACATATTACGAGATGCTGCCATGTCCGTGTTTGACAAGTCCCCAGGGAGCACAATGTGAACTGAATGGGGGTCACCCAGGAAGTTGACGAAAGCGGGGACCTTGGGACCCCATGAAAATGCTTCCATCTCTACAAGGAAGGGTCTTTGCCCACTTACTGAGAACCAGGAGACTGGACGAGATCCGAATCCATGGTGCAGGGGGTGGATGGAAAGACGCCGCAGGGAAGTCTCAGCCACAACATAAGGGCTAGGAGGAATGGGCAGAGGTGAAGCAGGGACAATCGAGGTCTCATTGGAAGCAGGAGAAAGGTCCGCTTGGGAAGTGCACGGAGCCTCGAGCCGCGGATGGAGGTTCCTTTCTTCCTCAGCAACATCTCTGATGATAGTACTTCTTAGACGTATGCGCCTCGACATAACTCTCACTGTAAAGTTTCGAAGCATATGCTCCCATTTTGCATCTTGCCGTTCAGACCCAGGAGAAATAGAATTACTAGAAACGGAAATCAGAGACTGCGAAGTAAAAGGACCTAGTAGAATTTATGGAGAAGACGAAGGAGACGATGTGGATGGCTGCACTAAGGACATATGCACTGCGCGAAGGGGTGAAACTCGGTTTTCTTCTGGGATGAAGACGATATTGATTTCCCATCTCGGGTTTAAGAGATCGTCCTAAACCCATCCATGGATGTTGAACGCAACTACGATCTTTTCCCTTGACTCCTGGGATAGATAAGGAGGTTTGTTTCTTTTGTTATCTACAAAACAAAGAAAAAAAAAAGAAAGTTAGGAAAGATAAACAAGAAAATTAGAAAACGGAAAGCGAAAGAAACAGGAATTGGAGCTCCGGTGACTTACCAAAGACTCCCCATCTATGAGGAATCGTCCAGCGGCCATCACTGCCCTAGTTCCCTCCTATCTGTAGAACGTCCCGTTCCCAACCCTTGTCCTCTTTTGGGATCCCGGTGATCATTTTTCTTCTCTCAGCACCGAGGCGAAGGGCTAGCTAGTAACATTCAGGCTCGATGCGATACTCAATGATATAACACATCGTAAGTTCGTCTACTCTTATATCTAAATTGTGCCTCCTATTCAAGGCTTGAAAAGTGAGTAAATTTTTTTAGAGCTGTGGAAGAATTTTTGAAAGAAAGGAGAGAAAGGAAGCTTAAGTTCCAAGGCTATATACATAAGGCTTAAGGTTATTTGGTATAGAGGGCGACATCGGTGGCTTGCATTGTCTGTTTTCACCTAAATCGCACACTACGTCGGGGGGAAATGTATCACGATGGGAATCCAAAAATTGCTCTAACTCAGCCTGGTTTCTAATTAAAGGTACATGCGGTCTATCCTCTCAGTTGCACAATTCCAAAAACCTCATCAAAACCTCTGTCGTCGTGGCATTCACTGGCGTAGGTGACGGTTCTATCCTCTCAGTTGCACAATTCCAAAAACCTCCCTTCAGATTCCTGTTTCCCATAATTCATGGAGCGCATTTTTATTATCTTTTCGAACCTGCAGTCTATTTAAGGATTCTATTTCTTCATTTCTTCCTACCCTTATCCTCTTGTGGTAAGAAAAAGAAATAAAGCACACATTGCTCAAAGCAATTGAAAGTGAGAAACAGAGTAAGCCAAAGATAGATGATGAAAAGTTGTTTTACAGGAAAGATGTCAGCAAGAACAGGAAACAAAACACCATCACAGAAAAAATACGCATCACTCTTGATTTAATTAACATTATATGTGTGTGTGTGTGTGTGTGTGTGTGTGTGTGTGTGTGTGTGTTTGTTTGTTTTTTACAAAGAGATGTAGTTTTCAAGAAAAGATAAGATGATCTTCGTAAAGGCGCATGCAAATCGAAATTCCTCATCATTAAGTGAAACTTTAATGAATATAATAGGGGGCAAATGAACAAGGAAAAACCAATCCAAGACATGTGTATAAAAAAAACAAATCCTGAGAGGATCCTTGGACCATGAACATGGCAAGATTGGGGCCTAGACGAAAAAATAGAAGTGACAAAAACAGATCATGAGGAAGGAACTCTAAACAGGAAAAATATCTAAAAGATAAGGAACTCTAAAGAGGAAGGAGTTCTAAACGGGAATGAGCTCTAAACGGGAAGGAACTCTGAACGGGAAAGAACTCTAAACAAGAATGAGCTATAAACAGAAAGAAACTATAAACGGGAAGGAACTCGAGAAACAGAAAAGAGCACTGAAGCTTGAAACCTCATCAAAACGAGAAAAACATACCCGTTAATGAGAAAATATTGACAGAGGAGTCGCACCTTTGAGAATGGGAAAAAAACTAACGCGGGACCCACGCCTCCGAAACGGGGAAGGTTCTCAACGAACTTTGCAAGAGCGGAAAAAGAAGAAGAGCGAGAACAAATGAAAAGGATCAGAAATAAACAGTCAAAAGACTGTGATTGATTGGGTATGCTGAATGACACAGATGAGACAGATTGACAGGCCACTAAGTGACTGTGATTGATTGGCTCGAAACCATAAGAAATCACTAAGAGATCGGTCTGAGATTGGACTTATTAATACTTATATAAATTAGTCATTATCGATATTCTTCCTCTCGATCCTTAATTAAACCAAGTGAAAATCCTTTACACATAGCATATCCTTCGCAAGAATCGGTCTGAGATTGAACGAAATTTGAAAAAATGAAAGAAAAAAGAACAAAAACATTAAAAAGAATATAGGGAGTCGATTTCAAAAGAAAACGAAATCAAGAAATCGGAAATAAAAGAGAAAATTTGAAAACATCGACAGAAAAACTGAAAGCAAGGGTTTGTTTGGAAAACACTTTTTGTAAAAAAATTCTTCTTTATAAAAATAAAATTCATGTAACTCTAAAGTTTTTCTCAAAACTCACTTTTTGCTTACCCTTTTCCCGTTTTTCACTTCTCTAGATTTTCAAAACTCAATTCATTTTACTCTAAAGTTTTTATTTTTATCTTTCCTTTCAGATGTTTTTAATTTTTTTCGTTATCTTTTTCCTTGCTGAACTCAACCAAATACACACTTCTTTTGAGGAAGAGAATCCATTATTGAAATCAGCTCTGTTTTTTATGACGTTGAATGAACTGTAAATTGAAGCGAAGAAGACAATCAAAATGATTGTTGATGCGTAATTGTTGCCATCGAACGGCCTGAATCCTGTTTGTTAGCTTTTATGATGTGAATTTTTTATGTGGTAGAGAATTTCTCTAGATTTGGGATAAAATTTTGCTGAAATTTTGAGGGTTTTATTGATTGGTAAAAAATTTCTTATATGTTTGGTGGTTCATTTTTTATATGAATTTGGCTAGTTTGATCAGAGGAGTTTTGGTGGAATTGGGTGTTTTCGATGTTAGACTGTAGATCTTTTTGAGCTTGGCTGTTTTGATCGTTCTCCACCCTCCGATGACGATGACATTGATGAAGACGATGATGAGGATACCAGCTCCGATGAAGATGGCGACCATAAACCTTGTCGTCAAGAAAAATGTTTTATTTGTTTTATTTTGGTTTATTTTTCTAGCTTATTATAATCTAGTTGAATGATTAATTAGATTTGATTCGTTGAGATTTAAAAAAATTTCTAATTAATTAAATCATGTTTTTTTATAAAAAAAACCATTATTAAAAAGTTATTCATGTGACATTTACACAACATTTTTATTTAAAAATTATAAAATAATTCTCTACAACTATCAAACTAATTTTCTTCTACACATCTTTTAATAAAAAAATTTCTTAAAATAAATTTCATAAGACTTTTTTTAAAAGCACTCCCAATCTAGAATGAAAAAAAGGATCAAGAATCTTGTCTAATAGATGAGTTTAGACTTAAAAGCATTGTTAATGTCCAATCATCAATGAATTACCTTAGCGTCCTCATCCAATCAACATGCACATCAGCAAATTTAACGGAATACTTAATGGTGTTAGATGAGAGTATCACGTAGAAATAACTTTTTTTTAATTAGAGGCTATAAGTGTTTAATTTAAAAATTAGAGGAACACGTAGAAATATTAAAAAAAAGTTAGGGGACCAAAAGTGTACCTTTTTCCTAATTAAAAATGGTCTTAACATGTAGAAATACAATATTATAGTATTTACCTACTCAAAATATTACTATTAATTACTTAACAAATATTGTGTTTGTTTATATTATTTACCATATATTTAGTTGATATGTATTGATTTTTTGATTTATTACAATGTTTTTTATAATGTTAGACATTAGTTTTGATATTGTTACAAACTTATTAAATTTTAACTTATAAATTAAACACTCTCAAACCTAATGTATTATAATAATGATCTTAACATATTTAATCAATAGTTATCTTTACATGTTTATTTATTTATCTTTCATAGTTTGAGACAATAATTAAGTGAAATTTACTAAGTTTACTTATCTTGAACTTTTTATATGAAATTTCTTTCTTCAAAACTGAAAAGTATGAGAACTCGACTTAATATTATGTTATTTTAGAAGACTTGGTGTTATTTTTATTTAATCGGTAGATGACTTAGTGTTATATAATCATTTTCTTCAATACATTGAAGTATCGTTAGCATAAATCTACTTTGTACTAATAAATTATTAAAAATTTATGGGATCTTGCGATCATCGATCCGATCCTAGGATCCCCAATTCTATATCCTTTAACTGATCCTAAGTAAGATCGCGATCCTGACAATCTTACTCCTTTTCACACTTGGTGTTCTTTTCTCTCAACATATTTTATATGTAATGTGTATCAGACCTTTAATGTTTTGCTTTGATTCTTTTTATATATTGTTAATATGTTGTTATGTAGTTATTTTCTTCACTATACTATAGGAGATTATTTTGTTCAACTATGTTATGACCTAGTGACTACCTTTAATTACTACTTTTTAACAAAACTATACTCGGCTTTGGATCATAGACCGCATAACATGTAACAATAATGACTCTTAATAAAGGTCAAAGTAGATCTTTTGGTTAGTCTATCTTCACAATGTTAGATAAAATCTTTTAGTAAATACGTGTTATATCACCAAGAATCAATAATTAATAAAGTTGAAGCGTACATAAATCCATGACGATAGATTTCTTTGTAGAGCCGAGCGATAGGCCTTCCAGATCTATATGATTCTTCAAGAGAGAGTATCTTTTGTTTAAGACACTTTTTTCTCTTTAACAATGAGATATTAAAGAGAATATAATATTTCTATTATTGTATGATTTGGATACCTGAACCACTATATATAGATAATATCGCTGTTATCTTTTAGTATTTCTATTTTAATTTATCATAGAAATAAAAATTACTCTTAAGTCTTTAAATATCAAAGACTCACACCATATCAGATACATTAAAGCTCAAATTACCTAACACTTGGTATATCACTTGTAATTGGGCTAAGTGCTAATATTATTTGACAGTTTGTAAAACATAATTAATCACATATAAGCCTCACATTGAATTAAGGATCCAAAAATCTCCCCCTTGGGCAATATGTGTTACCTTATAATTATGCTTTACAAAATAAATAACCAAACAGCGTAACTTTGTTGTCATTACCTAAATGTATCTATAACCAATCCGGTCCATCAATCATACCAATATAGAATCAGTCACATTTGTTACATTTATCTTAACTCAACTCATCAATGATCACGTATGACCATACAACTTTATAACACGGATTATGATATAGATCTTTAACATGAATATTTCATGTAATGTGATCTTAACATGCCTATTTTCAACTAATTCACCATAAATAGTAGTGAGAACAAATCATGTCAAAATTAGAGTGTGAATAAGCCAAAACCTTATTTATTTAGAAAATAGCCTCAAAATATCCATAAACTGAAATAACTGAAAATATGTCTATATCATAAAAGCATCTAAATTATGAACTCCCACTAAAACTGAATATCATCAATTGCGATGACACTCAACTAGCAATGTGCTAATGAAACATATTGAGCAGCAATCCTTTTGTGGAGTTTGTTCTCATATGCTCTATAAACAAATGTTAACTCTAAATCTTTCCTTAACAACTAGAAATTTGATGTCCATATGTTTCAACTTTAGTCAAGCTCCTGTTGTTGTTGGAATACATGACTGCTAACTTATTGTCATAAAATAACTTGTGTGGCTTCTCAATACCATCCATTATGCATAGTCCTGTTACAAAATTATGCAGTCATATTCCGTGATTGAACATCTCGTAACATGCTATGAACTATGTTGACATGGTAGAAGAAGCTATAAGTGATTGTTTAGCACTCTTCCAGGAGATAACACCTCTAACTAGCAGAAAAATATAGACTGATGTAGATTTCATACTATCTTGGCATCCAGCAAAGTCAGAGTCAATATACCTAGAGATCTCAAGCTGATCAAACTTTCGATATGTGAGCTTGTAAGTACTATAATACTTGTTTAGCTATTTTCAATGGTATTTACCTGGATTGCTCAAATATCTTCCAACATCACAGTAACGTATGCAATATCCGGGATGTGTGCAAACGTGAGCATACATTAAACTCCCTACTGCTGAGGCATAAGGGATCTTCTATATTTTCTTTTCCTCTAAATCATTCTTAAAACACTAATTAAAATTAAACTTGTCTCCCTTGACCATATGTATCACTTGATTTGCAATCTTGCATGCTATATCTTTTGAGAACCTTTTTAATATAACTCTTTTATAATAATTCAAAAATACTCCGAGAGTGATCCCAATGTATATGCATGCCTAATAAAAAAGAAGCGTCACTTAGAAATTTCTTGGTGTCGTGCAATAAGCTTATATCATTGCTGACAAGGAAGATGTCATCGACATATAAAACCAGAAAAATATATTTCCTCATACAAAACTTATGGTACATACATACACCGACCAAATTCATATTAAAACTGATCGAGATGACCACTTGATGAAACCTGAATACCACCGTCGAGTTGCAAACCATTTTCTTTGGGTCTCACAACACAAAGTTTTCTAGTTGCAAAATATAGATCATCTCATCAATGTTACCATTAAGAAATGTTGTCTTCATATCCATCTAACATAACTCAAGATTGAAATATGGCACCAATGCTATTATAATTCTGAAAGAGCCTTTTTCGAAGAAAGCAGAGAGAAAGTCTCTTTATAGTGGATGCCTAATTTCTTTGTAAATCCCTTTTTGTGACAAGACGAGCCTTGTACCTTTCTACATTACATTTTAAATTTCTTTTGGTTATAAATATCCATTTACAACCAATGGGTTCCGTGCCTTCAGGTAATAGGACAAGATCCCACACGTCATTGTCCTTTATGGACTTAATCTCCTCATTCATGACATCATTCTACTTCTAAAAGTTAGAACTTTTCATGGATTGACGGAAGTAGATCAAGTCATTTTCCATCACTCAAATGTCTACCTCATGTTTTTGAAGAAATACAATGTAGTCATCAGACGATGCACTTCTCCTCTCTCTATTATGCGAACCATTTTCTTTGGGTCTCACAACACAAAGTTTTCTAGTTGCAAAATATAGATTATCTCATCAATGTTACCATTAAGAAATTATGTCTTGAATAAGTTAGGAAATGGAATCCTGATCAATGCTAATAACACTTGTAAAAATATCAACATATCCCTCCTCAAAGACAACTCCCCTAATGAACTAAGTATTTCCTGTCTCGAAAATTGACTTAGTTATGGGAACATAAAACTTGTACCCCATAGATTTTTTAGAGTATGTGACAAAATAGCAAGTTACCATCCTTGAGTCTGGTTTCTTTTCATTAGGTCTATAAGATTTTTCTTAACTGGACATCTCTAAACATGCAAGTGCTTTAGACTAGGTTTCTTGCATGTCTAAAGCTCATATGAGATTTTGGCAATCGCTTTAGTTGGAACTCTATTGAAGATATATGCTACAGTCTTAAGTGCTTCTTCCCCTAGTGATTCTAGTAAGGCAGAATTAATAATCATACTCCTCAGCATGTCCTTAAGCATTCTGTTTCATCTTAAAGCAACATTATTCATAATGGGCGACCCCGACATAGTGTACTGTGAGACGATATTGCATTACTTTAGGAATTTAGCAAACTGTCATGGACGTTGTTCTCCAGAACTGTCATATCTACCATAATACTCACTACCACTGTTCTCCCTAATTGTCTGCGTCTACTTCTTCTTCTTCTTCTTCTTCTTCTTCTTCTTCTTCTTCTTCTTCTTCTTCTTCTTCTTCTTCTTCCTCTCTTCTTTCTCTGTCTTTTCTCTCTCCCCTATTTTATTTCCCCTTCCCCTCTCTCATTCATCTCTTTCTCCCTTTGTTTCCCTCTCTCTCGTCCTCTCTCTCTCTCTCTTAGTTTCTCTCTCTTCTACTTTGTCTCTTCCTCTTTGCGTTGTCTCTCAATTTCTCTCTCTGTCTCTCTTTGCTTCTCTCTTTATCCCTCTCTCTTCCCCTCTCAGGTTCCCATTCTGTTTATTTCTCATTGTTCTCTCCTTTGCCATCTGTTTTCATTCTTTGATTTTGTCTCGACTCTGCACTTCGTGGAAGCCTTTTGCCACCTTCACAGATTGCTTCTAGCGCTCTCCCACCTGCTTCTCTCTCTTTCCCATATGTTTTCTCGCTCTCTCTGTTCTCCCCTGCTCTTTCCTTCCATTTTTCTTTCTTGTTCTGCGATTGGTCCTGCCATGAAAAAGTTCAACCCGACCCGAACCGGTTCAGTTTATCCAGACCGATTTGACCCAGTCCATCTTATAAAACTGAACCGAACTGGTCTGAACCAGCCCGGTCTGAACCATTTGACCCAAAGCTTTATCATTTGACTTCTGGACCCGATATATTTTTTTTCCCGACCTCGCTCAGACCGCTCAACACTATTTTAATATTATCTCTTTTACTTTATGATATTAAAAATGTGTTTTTATTGTTTTATTTCAAAACAATTTAGTGATTATATTTTTTTAGATTTCAGGTCATTAATTGTTTAATTCATTCTTCCGTTTCACGTAAGTGGGCTTACATGATGGTGTGACTCCTGTTATGATAAATTTATATGCTTTGTGTAAGTGAATTTACATTATAATATGATCCACGTGTGATAAATGTAATATGTGTTATTCTCATCAGCTTTAATTGTCTATAAGCATGTTGCGTTCATATATATGTTTGTGTAAATTTACTTATATAACGATGTGACTATGATATTATAATTGTATAATGTATTTATTATCTGTTTAACCATTTTTCAATAATTATTATATTTCGTTAACACTTTGGTAATTGATTACTCTTCAGTTATTAATGTGATTATCATGAGATAAATGCATGAGTATGACTGATTTTACGTTAGTATGTTATCATGTTTTATTCTGTTATATGTATCAGTATGCATTATATGATTAATTATTGTCATACGTTGGATTCTGCAAGTTATAAGGTTAATTCATTCAAGTGGTAATTAAGCAACTAAGCACGACCCTTAGTTAACAAGAAATCAGGACTGTTCACATTTTGTTATGTTAAACGAATGGGGTGTCATCTGTTCATGCTTTCATCACATAGGGTGTCATCTGTTCATACTTTGGTCATACATTGGGTGCCATCTGTAAATATTTTTCGTCAATCATGAGATGCCATCTGTTCACATTTTTCATCTCCTATGAGTGCCATCTGTTCCGTCGCCTAATGTGTGTCATTTGTTTCATCGCGTGACATGTGCCATCTGTTTCGTCGCCCAATTCATCATGATGTGTTTCAGTTAATGTGTGATCAGTAATGATTAGGTTGTTAACTAGGGGATATGCCAAAACAATATATGATTAAGATTGTTAAATGATTCTGTTTGAGACACGTGTTAGTTGCATACTATTTTAAGTCATGTCATGATCAAGTACGTTACTTTATTTCATTTATGATATATGTCAAATTCAGTTATGTTATGTTATGATTGCATTTATGGCATGTGGATGCATGTTATTATGTGAGTTTGCTTACTGAGTATTTTAAAATACTCATTCCCCCACAGTTATTTATGATGCAGGTGGTGATGGCAAGCAACATGAGTATGAGACTGCCATAACCAGTTAGATCAGAGGACTTTATATTTTCAGTTTATGATTTGATTTAAATCTTAGGAAAATGTTTTCTGTTAAACTTGGTTATTCAAGTAGTTTATTTTACATTATGATTTTCTACGAATTATGATGAGTGAAAGCTTCATGAATTATGGATTTCAAGTTTTGACTTTATTTCATAATTTAATATAGTTTTTTGAGATTTTATTAACTATGCATTTAAGACATTCTCTCGCTTCCGCTATTTAATGATTAAGATTCCGATCACGGATAAGTTTAATGCTTCTGCTATTTAAGGTTAGGGTTTTTGTATCATGTGTAATTAAGAATTTCAATTTAAAAAATTTCTCAAAATTATGGTTTGTTTCGAATTGGTGATTTCAAAATTATGAAATTACACGTATGTTTAATCCTCGGGGATCAGGCAGTTACAGTTTGATATCAGAGTAATGGTTTTAGATTATGTATACTTTTCATAGTGAAAAATATGGCATGTCACCTACTCGGCTCCTCCATCACCTTACAAGTCAGGTATGCATGATATATATGTTTTAATTATTGATTCAATATGACGTGCTTTAGTTTCATTATGGCATGTTTGTTACATATATGTTATATTTGCGCAATAAGATTAGGCTTTTGGTAAGTCTTGAATTTTGGTGGGTAGTAGAGTAATGGCTCCCCCTACGAGAAACAACAATCATGCACCGGTCGATCCTGCTGCAAACTCTCAGGCAACCATGATCGAAAAGTTTCAATAATTTTTGGAGTTGTTGAGGCAGACAGCGATGACTCGCCCAGCTCAACTACAACAACCGCAACAGGCGACAAGGGTCAACATGCAGCTGATCCACACCTTCAGGAGGCTGAACCCGCCCGAATTTGATGGTCTTACGTCTGATCCATTGTTAGCTAACGATTGGATTTCGAGATTGGAGTAGATCTTCCAGTTTATGATGTGTCCTGAGATTCATAAGGTTGTTTGTGTAACTTTACGCTGACGCGGGAAGCTTGAAAATGGTGGGAGCTCACACAAAGAGCTCATGATGTTGTGCATAATCCAGTGACTTGGGATCGATTTAAGGAGCTATTTTTCAAGAATTATTTTCCAATCACCGTCAGAGCGAGCAAGGAGGCTGGGTTTCTTAGGTTGGTGCAAGGTAATAGGACTGTTGCTGATTATGAGAGGAAGTTCGAGAAATTATCTCGCTACGCCATGCATTACGTTGATAGCGAGATCAAGAAGGCTCACACGTTTGAAAGGGGACTTCGTCCAGAGATAAAGGGCTCTGTGTCACTCCACAAGCATACCACTTATGCAGTGGTGGTTGTAGCAGCGTTGTTAATGGAGCAGAATCCTCCACCAAGAGAGCTGCCACAGAATGATCGCTCGTCGTAAGAGAAAATGAAGCTTCAGTATGACTATATTGAGCAACGAGATGCAAAGAAACAAGTTAGAGATTCTCATCCTATTTGCGTCACTAACAAAAAAAGCCACGTCGGAGAGTGTTATCGGATGATTAATGCTTGCTTTAAGTGTGGGAAAACTGGGCATTATCTCAAGGATTGTCCGTTGAACAAACAAGGTCAGAACGATAACACAACAATCAACAAGAATAAAGGAAAGGCATTCGCTTTGACACATCAGGAAGCGGGTGATTAAACTGCAGTTGTTGTCGGTATACTTCTTGTTCTTGGGCATTCAATCTTCGCGTTGATTGAACATTGATTTTGTTTTCTTTATTTGTGTTTTATGTTTAACTGTTGGTTGAGTTTGGGATTCTTTATGGGTATTTTCAGTGTTTTAAATATGTGGCATCTTTCTTTTGAGGACGAAAGTTTTTAAGGATGGGAGAATGTAATATCCCGACCTTTCGTAAATGAGCATTTTCATAAAAAAATGATTTAAAATATAATGTAATTTTAAAATTTGATTTTAAAGATGAATTATTTATCTTTTTTTGTAAAACTATTTTTAATTAGATAAGATTTATTCAAAGTTTGATTTTTTAAATTTTAAAAGTGTTTTAGTATATAATTTTAAAACTCACTCACACCATATGCTTACGTATACCCTAATATAACCCTAACCATATTTTATCCTTGATTCGGCAATTTCACATTTCCAATTGAAACCCACTCACACCTATATGCACATGCACCCTAAACCAACCCTAACCTAATATTATATATATATTCTTCTCCTTCAATATCTCACTGTTCATATCTCTCACGCAGCCCCCTTTGATGAAACTATTCTCCCTAATTGTCAGCGTTTTCTTCTTCTTTTTTCTTTGTCTTTTCTCTCTCCCCTGTTTTGTTTCCCCTTCCCTTCTCTCTCATTCATCTCTCTCCCTCTGTTTTCTTCTCTCTCGCCCTCTGTTTCTCTCAGTCTCTCAATTTCTCTCTCTTCTACTTTGTCTTTTCCTCTTTGCGTTGTCTCTCATTTTCTCTCTCCCTATCTCTTTATGCCTCTCTCATTATCCCTCTCTCTCCCCTCTCAGGTTCCCTCTCTGTTTATTTCTCCTTGTTATCTCATTTCCCCTATGTTTTCATTCTTTGATTTTGTCTCGACTTTGCACTTCGTGGAAGTCTTTCGCCACCTTCACAGACTGCTTCCAGTGCTGCCATGTCTTCATGTCAGTAAGCTTATGTTTCTTCTATTCGTCCCCCTCTCTCTGTTTCTCTCAATCTCTCTTTTTCTCTCTGTTTCCTTTCCATTTTCCCCATGTCTTACTTCTTCTTTCTTCATTTGTTCTTTGCTTCTCCTTCTTTTGCTTCATATTTCTCCTTCTATTTTTCTCTAGCTCTCCCATCTGCTTCTCTCTCTCCTTCCCCTCTGTTTTCTCACTTTCTCTGTTATCCTCTGCTCTTTCCTTCCATTTTTTTCTTTCTTGTTCTGCAGTTGGTTCTGCCATGAACAGGTTCAACCCAAACCGAACCGGTTCATTTTTTCAGACCGGTCTGACCCGATCCATCTGATAAAACCGAGAGAGGTTGGTCTGAACCATTTGACCCAAAGCTTTGTCATTTGACACTCGACCCGATATATTTTTTTTCCTGACCTCGCTCAAACCGCTTAGCACTGTTTTAATATTAGCTCTTTTACTTTATGATAATAAAAATGTGTTTATATTGTTTTATTTCAAAACAATTTAGTGATTATATGTTTTTTTTGTGATTTCAGGTCATTAATTGTTTAAGTCATTCTTGCGCTTCAGGTAAGTGGGCTGAGGAAGGGAGTAGGAGTGAGAGAGACTAGAGGGAGTGAGAGAGAGAGAGAGAGACTGATGGAGACAGAGAGGACAAAGATAAAGAGAGAGAGAGAGCGGGAGGCAGAGAGAGAATAAAAGAGAGAATAAAGAGAAACACATAGAGAGAGAAAGAGGGAAAGGGAGAGAGAGAGATAGAGAGAGAACGAGAAAGAGAGAGAGAGAGTATGAGATTTCTTTTATGGGTGACACGTGGATTCTGTTGAAAAGAAGTTATGCGTATGATATATAAATTAGATACGTATGATATCTAACAACACACTAGCTTCTGTATAAATAATCAATTTTAACCCTAACAACGCACTAATAGTTAATTTTACAAAAAAAATCTAAAAACTCAAAGAAGAATAGAGAGGGAGGGAGGGAGGTCGCCGACCAACAACACACAGCAAGGAAAATAGAGACAGAAAGGCGACGAGCAGGTGGTGGTGAGCATGAAATGGTGGAAGCTCTTTAGGGACGACATGACTGTTGTTCAAAAACCCTAGAGGCTAAAATTATGTGAGGAAGACAAGGGCATAAAGGAAAAAAATTTCAAGGCTAATGCCACAGGTATACAAATTACATACATATGGTAACTAATTTTAATACCACGACTTCTTGCAATTTTCTGAAAAAATAAATTGCAAGATTAATCAAGAAACCCAGAAAACCCACGCAAAAAACCAGAAAACTCATGTGAAAAAGACTAGAAAATCTCAGATTCAATAAATAATCAGAAAAAAACCTTCGATCCTAGAACGAAGTACTAACAACACATTAGCTTCTGTACAAACAATCAATTTTAATCCTAACAGCGCATTGATAGTTAATTTTATAATTTTTTTCTAAAAACTCAAAGAAGAACAACGAGGAGGGGGGGGGG
>QANY01008670.1:1271419-1507613 GCA_003255025.1 Datisca glomerata
GGGGGGGGGGGGGGAGGTCGCCGACCAACAACACGCTGCAAGGAAAATAGAGATAGAAGTCGATGAGCATGAAGTGCCGAAAGCTTTTTGGGGAAGACATGACTGCTGTTCAGAACCCTAGAGATCAAAACTATGTGAGGAAGACAAGGGCAGAAAGGGAAACATTTTCAAGGCCAATATAGCTTGTAAAAAAACCCATATCTGTAATAGGGACATTTATATAGAGTTACCTTTCAAAAGTTGTAAATCTTGCAATTTTCCTTAAGTTTTTTTTGTCTGATGTGGGTAAAAGCCCATAGCTCTTTAATAGTAACGGGCTATTAGAGCCGTGACTGTTATAACCCTAAAGGATATGTCCTCTAGGGAAAGTGCGACTTACCTTGCCGGTATGGCCAGATCGCCGCACAATAATAATGATGCCAAACATAATGATAACCGAGCTCTTGCGCCAGTCCTTCCCCTTGAAGTCTCCTAGCTTATATCGATCGATTGTTCCCTAACCTCCTTTAGAGGCTGACCTGCTCAGGTCAGTTCCTTTCCTATTGGGAGCCCAGCCTCACCTTGGAGTTAAGCAAAAACGTCTATCATGGCATGTCACGTGACGCCATATAATTGGTAGTTCGAGAATACCCGTAATAGTTTCCACCAATCAAAGATTTGGTGGGTCCCATCCACTTAGGTTTGAAGACTCATTTGCCTAAGGTTCTTTAGAATTGCCTCGGGGTAGTCATCTTATTGTGGGCACGTGCGTGGCCGTATTTCTCTTGAATCCTTACTGTCAGTTTCACACAAGAGGAGGTAATGATGTTTATGTACAGACACATAGGGGAGGGTGAATGACGCGACCCTTGACCCTTCAATGTCCCATGTCGTTCCTTCAAATTTGTGTTACTTGAACAACTACGCTTACCCTATTCTCCGATGATTGGAAGTCATCCAAGCTGTGGATCGATGCAACGGTCCTGATTGGTTGCATGGGTTGGGTTTTATAAATAGGTGGTCCACCTTCCTTTTTCCTCCATCATTTTTTCCCCTAAAAGACTTTGAAACCCTCTCTTTTGAAAATCTTTCACTTTGTAGAGATATGAGTTAACATCCGTAATCGGTGGCCTTTCTTCCCTCGTCCCCCCACCAAGCCACTATCATGTTTCCCTTCAAAGTGTGCCCAGGCCTCCTGTTAACTAGGCCCACTCCTCTGTATTACCTTGGAAGATGCTCTGCATGTCATTTCATCCCCATGTTACCATTCGATCCTTGTTGTTGGCTTATCGTGGTAAGTCATTTTCTACTTATTTAGGTCTTTCTTTTTAACTTATTTGCCTCCTCATTTTTTATCGCACTTCAGTGTTCTGGGGGGTGCATAGGTCGTATTGACCATGCTGTTGTATCAACTGAAATGGACGAACTATGAGGGGCCGACGATATTCCCTTCTCATTGTCTGAAGATGACTTAGATGAGGTTCGAAGAGATTTCCATATCCCTGATTATGTTCAAATATGTCTGCTGAGATAGGCAAGAAAGTTATTTCTCTGAGACATGGGGGGACTGGATTGTATCTGGCCTCGTTGGAGTGCGGGTTAAGGCTCCCTCTACATCATTTTCTAAGGGAATGGTTTTTCTCATTGGGTATTTCCTTGGTCCAACTCCTACCAATTTCGTGGAGGACTCTAATTGGTTATTAGGTGCCTTGGAGGTTGTACCTCGGCGAGGAATTGACTATGTATGAGCTCGATTTCAAGTTCCAGTTGAAATTCCCTCCTGAGAACAAGGCGATAGAGGTGCCTCCACATGGCCTAGGTTGGTATTACCTCAATAGTCATATTGGAGAAGCGAATGGAATTATGAGTGGTATTCTTTCCTAGTACAAAGACCAGAAAGATAGTTGGCTCGTGATTTCTGGGTTCTAAGATGGCCACCCTGGGGATTCGTAATCTAAGCCACCAATCCTTGGGGCCTTTGGAGTCGCAGGTGAATTTATGCTTCCACAAGGGAGAATTCTCGCTAGTCACTTATTTTCATTTTCTAATTTTCTTTATTTTTCTTGTAGTTGTCAAGAGGAGGCAGAGGAACTTCCTACCTACCTCATGTCCCAGATTTCTTGCCTAGCCAAGCTCCCTATCGAGGCTCGTGCTTACGACACCCTTCCTAGACCTAAATTTTTTTTTCAAGTAAACTCGTATTTGGACCCTCCAAAGGACGTAATAGTCGAACTTCCTATCAAGAACCGTATGGAGGATTCTCTTATTCGATGAGCATGTCCCTCAATCACTCTTCCGCTTTTCTTTCTACCCTTTTTATTTTACCTCTCGTAATTGTGATTCCTTCTTTGTAGCAATGACCAGGGAAAACTCTTCTTCCAAGAACCAAAGGAAGGAACTTGACACCTCTAAGATATAGAATATAGAGGAGCTTCATGACAAGCCATTGGAGTTGTCAAAAGGGAAGACAGATCCCTATGTAGCTCGTCCTCTTGTTCCTCAGTCTCTAGCTCTCGAGGTGCCACTGCTTATGTCCTTCATCATCCTAGGCAAGACTTTCCACATCTTGGAGGCATCTAGGGGACTCCTTCGAGCTTCTCCCAACTTTCTTGACCTTTCTTCTCGTCTCAGAAGATTGCCATGTCCTCCAATCTGATTTGAGATCCTAGCACGTTGGGCCCTAGGCAGCATGGGTCTTACGTTGGCCAGAAGCGCAAAGGTGCAACGCCTCCACAGGGGATCAAAAAGCTCGAGGCCTAGGCCTGAGCTCGAAATGAAGTAGCCATGGTACTAGATTGGGTGTCTAAGCACATCAATCCCTAGAGGGGAATTGCCCTTCTCGAGAGGCTCCGAGCAGGATTCCCAAATAGTTTCATGGATTACACTCTTGACGTAAGTTCCAGCTCTAGCTTAATTCCATAATTCTTTTACCTCCATATGATTCCTAACTTATCTTCTCCCCTTTCACAGATTTTACCTTCAACGCGGTGATGTTGGTATATTTTGGCCGTAACGAAGACCAGGTATTCGAGGTTATTTGGGTATCCTCTTAGACGGAGTCACTCTGAATGAGAGGACCATGTAATTTAACTCTCTTCCTAATGCCTATGACCAGGTCCAATTGGAGATTGGAAGGTTAGAAGGTTGAAGGGACTCGATGGGGAACTCACTTGGCTTAAGAAGGAGTTAGGTTGTGCCAAGGTCGTGGCCGACCGGGCTGTTAGCGCTCGTAGGGAACTAGA
Organism: Datisca glomerata; assembly: GCA_003255025.1. Taxonomy (NCBI): domain Eukaryota; kingdom Viridiplantae; phylum Streptophyta; class Magnoliopsida; order Cucurbitales; family Datiscaceae; genus Datisca; species Datisca glomerata. The sequence goes on from QANY01008670.1 coordinate 1,274,641, forward strand.
GGGTAAGCTTTCTTGGAAGATTCATTCTCGAACCCCAGCAGAGAACATGGTGAGGGAGGCTCAGGGAAAACTTAACTTGGAAGAAACACAATCAAAGGAGAGTCAGGATCGGTGGACCCAAAGGTCATGCTAAGGGGATGGAAGACTTCAAAGCATACCCAGAGTATCAGACAACCCTCCTCACAGAGTTTGCTTCTGGTTATGAGAGATTTCGTGATGAGATTGTTAAATCCCATCCTGAGTGGGACTTGACTTTCCTCAGTTTTCAGCTGGATCCTCCGTACACCTATATGCAGTTACCTCACGAGCGGGTGATGGTCCCTGGTGCCCGCGAGGCTCAGAAAACTACTAGGATGTTACGCTCTCCCCTTGTTCGTCTAGATGTCCCTTGATCTCTGCATGTCTCACCGGGACTACGAAAACTATTGAGATGTTGCGCTCGCCACTTGTGTTGGGATGATGTTGTCGAAGTGTCTATAGACCCTGTCGTTTAACCTATTGTGTTCCTTGCGGCTTGTAATTTCCCCCTTCGTATTTGTTCATTTTGCTAAGTACTTTTCTCTGTCTCTAATTTGCGTTTGAGTCCCCTTTCACTGATCCTATGCCCATGAGGTAAGGGAACTTCATCACCCTATGATATGTGGAGGGGGCTACCTTGAAGTTATGGATGGCGGGCTTGCCAAGGATGGAGTTGTATACCTCACTACATCTTATCACCATGAACGCCGCTAACTTAGTGGCCGCGGGGCCGTACCGAGGGTCGCGGGGAGCTCCATCACTCCTTCGAGGATGATCTCATGTCCACCGAATCCAAACAAGGGGGCTGAGCGCAAACGAGGTTGTTTCAGGTCTAACCCTTTAATACCCTAACCCTCTTTAATGGGTATTTTTGTAAAACCTATATTAATTAGATGAGATTATTTTAAAATTTGATTTTAAATTTTAAAAGGGTTATATATATAAATTCATTCCCTCACTCACACCTATGAATGACTATCACCCAAAGGAAACTCTAACCTAATTATATCTATTCTATTCCCCTTCCTTTCCATCTCTCTCTCATGAAGCCTCTAACAGAAACCCCCTTGTTTTTCCTTCTCTCTATGTGTTCTCTTTCCCTCTATCAGCTTCACCATTGTCGTCACCTTGCATCTATGGTAAGCTTCTTCTTTCTTATTTTTCTTCTATGCTTCTCTTCTTTCTATGTTCCCTCTCTCACCCTCTAACATATTATTTTTTCTATTATTCGGACCCCTCTTCCTCCATCTTCGTTTCCCTCTATTTTTCATCTCTGCAATTCTGCAAACCTATTCTCGCCTCCTCCTCTATTTGGCGAACCCCTCCAGGTTATTTCTTCCACTTTGCCTTCTCTTGTTTATTTTTAAGCTTACATCGCCTCCTCCTCTATTTTCGGTAAGCCTAATCTTTTCTCTGTCTCTATTTCTTTATTCTATCTCTCTCTTGTTATCTATTTATTCATCTTATTTCTTTCTCTCTCTTTTTTCTATTTATTTTTCTCTCTCCATCTCATAGCTATATGTTTCTCTCTTTCCTTTCTCTACTATTTCTCTCTCTCACTCTCCTCTTTGATGCTCTCTCTTGGTCACTTTCTGTTTCTTTTCTTTTTGCTTGTTGTTGCTCTATATCCCTCTGTTTCCCTCTCTTTCTAGTTCTCCCTCTATTTTTCCTCTCTCTCTCCCGTGCCTCTACCGTCAACGGCGGTGGAGATCGCTGACATGATTTCCTTCACTTCCCTATTTTTCTTTCATCTTCACTCTCTCTCTATTTAGATTGCAATGAGGTCTTGCGACCCAAGTGGTTGGACTTGACCCAGGCCTCACCTGAACCAAACCGGTTCAACCAGATCGAAACCCTTACAGCTCAATCGAACTGAAACCAGCTCAGCTTTGAACCGATCTGAAACATTTGAACTCATATTAACACCCGATCAATAGTTGCTGAATTTTATTCTTATCAGTCAAAATAAGTGGGCTTACATAGTGACGTGACTCTAATGTTATAATTATATTATGTATTTACATTTAATATTGTTGAACTATTTTTCTATAATGTTTATATTCATGAACACATTTGTAACTATTTCTTTGTCTCGTTCAATTATCAATATGATTATCATGAGATATCTATTTGGGTATGACTGATTATATATTAATATGTTAGCATATACTATTAAGTTAAGCATGTTTGAATTTGTTATATGTACTAGTATGCATTACATGTTTACATGTGAGCCATATGACCAATTATTATCATGCATTGGATTTTGTGAATTATAAAGTTAAATTAAGTCAAGTGGTAATCATGCAAGATATGAACTTAAGCACGACCCTTAGTTAATAGGAAATCATACTATTCACATTTTTTTTTTCTGTTATACGAAACGGGTGTCATTTGTTCATGTTTACGTCACACATGAGATATCATTTGTTCATGTATTCCATCATTCATTGGTGTCATATGTATATGTATTTTTGTCACCTATGGGTGCCATCTATTTGTGTTTTTTGTCACTTATAGGGTGTCATATGTATATGTTTTTTCGTCATCTATAAGTGTCGTCTGTTTCTATCAACGAAGAGGAGGGTGGCTCCTCATTTTCTACTGCCAGCTCGTTATGAATTATTTCAGAGTGAGATGAGGATACCAGGCTCATTGTGGCCTTCATAGAGTGGGCTATTTCAAGTGTTTGGAAAGGGACGAATGACTTTTTTTTCGTCCCCACAGACGGCGCCAACTGTTATTACCGAAAATCTTGTGGGTGAGGTGGCATGTAGTCTCTCCTCACGAGTGGATCCTTTCTGCCTCAAGTCTGCACAACAAAAGTAAAAAGCTCTAAAGATGAAGAGAACGAGAGGTGGTTTCCTCGTCGAAGAACGTCTTATGCCTAAGTCAGTATCATAGAGTAATTTTAGCAGAGTTTTCCTTTGAAGAGAGTTACGTACCTTACACTATTTGTAGAGGGGATATTCATACCCGACCTTGGGAGTGAGAAGCATGTCAAATAAGCTTTGGGTGAGGTGACGATCTTAGTTTAAATGATGAGTTGGGGTGGCATTAAATGCCTTTGTCCCTCGAGATGACGTGTATTAAATGTTGATTTACCATTACTCCTATGGGACGGGGTGGATGCAACTGTTTGGTGGCTGGCTCGACACTTCATCATGACGGTTTGAAGTCGACCGGTGCATGTCGCAAATGGGAAAATGCCACACGGAGCGCTACTTTCAGCGAATAATGATGATGCCTAACACATGGCTAACTGAGCTCCTACGTCAGTCTTTCCCCCTTGAAGCCTCCTAGCTCACGTTGGTTGATTGTTTCCCGAGCTCCTTTAAAGGCTGACATGGTCAGGTCGGTTGCTTTCCTATTAGGAGCTCAGCTCTTCCATTCCTCTTCCTAGAGTTAAAGTAAAAACTTCTGTCGTGACATGTCATGTGGCGCCATACCATTGGTAGTTTGAGAATACCCGTAACAGAACTCAAATCTAAAATAACTCTGACCATTACTATTGTTTCTATAGTATCAGCAATTAAATTAAGTTCCCTACTAATCCATTAAATAATAGACTCCTCAAATCTCAAAATTCAGCAGGGTCCAATAATTACAATGCCTAGGATTTAACCAAACTTTGGTAGAGAAACGGTCTGATTTCACATCAACTCTCCTCCCTTCATTGGCAACAGCAAGATCCAATCATTCATTAACAATATGAAGTTACTTACTACAACTAGCATCTTGACGGTGCTGGTTTTTTCAACCTTATGAATGCTAATAAATTTTAGATTGACAAGTCCTAACGGATTTAGACAAACCACTCTCAAGAGTATTAAGGTCAATCTTTAAAATCCATCCAACTTGAGAGAAAAACCTTCTTATAACTCGCTCAAAACCCAATCTGAGGGCAATTCTTTGATCTGTAAACATATTGGATAGTAATCAAATGTGATTTCTGAAAGTTGAGACATACATTCAAAAAATATCATGGTCCTCTGGTGGCTATTTTTAGCATATCCCTCAAGCTATCAAATAGTATTGCGCTTTCCAACGAACCACAATTCCACTAGCTTCTCAACTTGAGGAAGTAAGTCATCAATATCAATGACTGAATAAAAAATGTCACAAGCCTCCTCCATCAAGAATGAAACAGAAACTTGCGGATCGCTATTCTCTTTGCAGATCAAGATTCTATAGAAATCTTTTTTAAAATAAAAGTCTAGAAAGGTTTCTTGGAGAAAGCTCTATAGATGGAGAGTTCTCCAATTGAAATAAAAGCACCTAAATTCTTCATCAATATTCTCTAATAGCACTTTCTTCCAAAAATAATAAATCAGAGCTTAGCAAGAACAACTTTTATTTTGTGAAACAAAAATTTTGGAAACTTAAAAATGAAAAAAGTGACTAGCACTCAAGAGAGACTAGAGAACGTAAATGGAAGATGGCTAGCACTCCAAAGAGACTAGTGAATGTAAAATCGAAAATCAACTAGCATTCTAGAGTGGCTAGAGATTGATAAATTTGGGAAGACTAGTACTAATGGAATAGTAGAAAAACGTCAAAAATTACATCATGAGAATTCTTGGAGATGAAAAATTTGAATGAATGTACAGAGGAGGGTATGGTTCACGGCCACCTAGCTCTATTTTTTTTCTATAAAGGCATAGTTAAACTTTTGAATGGTTCCGCGGCTTACAAGAGTAATATTACAAATGAAAGCTCTCTCATTCATTATTTCCATGTCTTATTTTATAGTCAATATAAATTGTTACTCTCTCTTATTGATTTTCTCTCCACTTCAAGAAGCATAGTTTGTTGCAATGAATCATAAAATTTAAATAAATTTGATTTTACTCAAATACTTCTTTTCCTGGTCAATGATTTAAATAAAATTCTTTAATTAGCTCTACGAAAAATATTGCTTCTAGCATGATGAGAAGAGATTTTGAATGTGCACACATACATGTTTCTTGATTAATTATTTAAATGTTATTAAAGTTTTTGGATATATAGACTATTCTTTAATCTTTAATCATATCATACTATGTACAAAAGCATGCATATTGAGGAAATCATCTTTTGACAATCTTATCCTTATTATTTCTTAAAATTACTAAATTATCCTTCAATTTAAAGTTAAAAGTCGCCCTAGAGTAATGAAACTATTTTATTAGATAATTAATTCACTATTTAAGTTACACACTTAATGATTAATAAATTATATTTATAATAGTTATTATGATTTGTTGTATTAATGTAATTTATAGTTTGATTTGACATATATTATATGTCATCAATAGTATATTTTTAAGCAATTGTGATACAAATCATTTATAATAGTTATTATGATATGTTGAAATAATATAATTTATAGTTTGATTTGACACATATTAGATGACATTAACAGTATATTTTAAACAACTTAATATAAGAAAAAATAATTGATGGTTAAAATATGAATAACATATTAACATATTAATTTGTAAATGTGACAAAATTGTAATGAACATGATGAGATTATTGTATCTAATTCTAATCAAGAGAGAGAGAGAGTATTATATTACTAAGCAAGTTTTTTTTTCCAAAACATATTGTGACGTGTGTATTATCAAGTTAATATACTTTATAATTTTACTAACAACCACGATTATCAAAAGACTCATGATATTTGAGAAAATGATTTAAAGATTTATTAATAACTGAAATAAAGTTTATATTTTTAGAGGCCTTAAAAATATTCTACTATATTAAATTTTAACATTTTAAATCTAAATAAATAATATGATTCAATTTTTATTCAAGTACCTCCCCAAAACATCATTTATCTTTTTAATTTTGATACTATCGCTTTCTATTTTCTGATAATTGAATGTGATGAAAATGAATTGTTATGTTAACCTCATTATTTTATTTTTTGAATTGACATGATAATGAAAACACTTATCATACTATATATAAAATCATGCATATTGAGAAAAATATTTTTGAACAAGCTTATCCTCATTATTTCTTAAAATCACTAAATTATCCTTCAATTTAAATTTGAATGCCAACATAGAGTAATGAACCTATTTAATTAAATAATTAATTTCACTCTTTAAGTTACATACTTAACGTTTATTTACAATTATATTTATAATTAATAGTTATTATAATTTTTGTTATAATAATATAATTTATAGTCTGATTTGACATATATTAGATGACATTAACAATATATTTTAAACAACTTTGATATAAATTATATCTATAATAGTTACTAAGATATATAGTAACAATATAATTTATAGACTTACATATATTATATGACATTAACATTATATTTTAAATAACTTTGATAGAAGAAAAAAATAATTGAAAGTTAAAATATGAATAACATATTAACATATTAATATGTAGATGTGACAAAAATTGCAACGAACATGCTGAGATTATTGCATTTAATTCTAATTAAGAGAGAGACTATTACATTACTAAGCATAATATTTTTTTACAAAAAATATTGTGACGCATATATTATCAAGTTAATATACTTTGTATTTTTACTAACAACCATGAATATCAAAAGACACATGATATTCTGAAAAAAAGTGTAAAGATTAAACAATAAATGAAATGAATTTATATTTTTAAAGGCCTTAAAAATAGTCTACTATCTTAAATTTTAACATTGTAAAACTAAATAAATAATATGATTCAATTTTCATTCAAGTACCTCCCAAAAATATCATCTATCATTTTTAATTTTGAACATTTCATTTTCTATTTTCAGATAATACAATGTGATAAAAAATGATTGGTTATCCTAAACTCATTATTTTTTTCGAATTGGCATGACAATGAAAACACATATATTAATAAAGATAAGTAAGTTGACATATGTTAACAGTATTTATAAACCTTTATACTCACATGCAGTGCACGTGTCAAAAAATTATATTAAAAGTGGGATGAGACTGAGAATCATTTTTGGACTATTTTGTCCACTCCTTATATTATAATTTTAAAATTACCCTTGATTCTATTAATGATGCATCATTAATTGTCATTTTCTTAATTTCTTATTCCTCAAAATAATGTATCTTCTAAGCAAACTTTTTATTTTTTTATCGTTTCTAATTTGAAACTTATTTTTAGACATGAGAATATATTATGTTATTTTTACATTAAGATATATATTATAAAAATTTGATCAATAATCAATAATAAAATAAAATATGTTTTTAGCTGATGAAGATCAAAGAAATTGTATATAAATGAGGCTAAGTAGGAAGAAATATTTTTAATACAAATGACCCTCACTATTATATGAAATTTCAAATTGATAAATATATTAGTATTCTCTCTACCATAATCACATTTAACATCTCAATTGTTAAAAATATTACAACTGTGAAAAATTAAAAAATTATATATATAATCTTTACTATACGTAAAAGTCTAGAAGATGGAAAAATATTTTTGAACAATACTAACCCCTAATTGTTCTTTAAATTTCCCACATTGTCATTAGTTATTATCCCAATTATTCATATGAATGTTTTAACTATTTTGTATTTATTATTCCAATTATTCATATGAAAAGTTTTTAAATATTTTTTTTGAAATTATCATCTTTAAAGACATTTTCTCCTTATTTTTAATCTAAAATCTTAAGAGACTAAGTAAAAAATACGTCTCAAATTAACCTAATATTTCTTTTGTTAATATCTCTTTATTGTCATTTTTATATGTAAATCTTGAAAGACTAAGTATAAGCAAAAAAAAGTCACACATTAACCCAATATTTCTTTAGTAATATTTCTTTATTGTTGTTTTTATGTGTTTACTATTCTAATGAGCATTAATAATAGAAGCGAAAAAGAAAATTTTATTGAGCAGAAAAAACTCTATATCAATAATTACTTATCTTATCTTATTTTACTATATAAAATAGTGAGTAAAAAATATTTTTGGACAACCTTATCCACACATTATTATTAAAATTTCAAAATTATATCTAAACTTAGGATTAAATAGCATCATATTAATTAAGTTTTTTAATTCATAGACATTGTCTTATATTTTGACTTAGATACTTAATTACTTTTTTACACTACACTTTATCATCTAAATTATGATTAATTGTAATAATGTGATATATAATTTATAATAATGATACATAGTGAATGAAAGAATTTTTTTAAATTAATAAAAGAGAAAAATAATTTACAATTAAAATAAAGTGAAATGCATTAATTTACATATTTTCAATTTTTAAATTAACTTCACAGTGAAAATTCATATATTGAAAAAAAAGTTTACATATAGTAATAATATTTACAATTTTTTTTTATTCATGTGCAACACACGTCTCAAAAACTAGTAATATATTAAAAGAGTCAAACTGAAAAATGTATAGAGAATGTTCTTCTAGCATAACTAAATTAATTGAAAATATTTTGGTAAGTAAGATTTATAAAAAGTATAAAAGTTATAATTATAGATTTTTAATTTTATTTACTAATGAATGTATCTTATTCAAAGTTTTTTTATTGACAAGAATAAATAATGTATTAAAAGAAACAATCAAAATAATAAGTGTCAATACCACGTGCATTGTACGAGTATATAACTAGTTAAGTTAAATGCTTACGGATGGATAATATTTATATTAATGGGTTATATTGTTTTATCGCTTAACATAAGATGCTAAATTGCATATGAGAAATTGTTGTGTGATGAGTAATTCAAAATAAGTTTTCTTTGTAATCATGTAAATATTTTTCTTTATTCCTTTTTAATGATTGTGATTTGTATGTAAAAACATCAGCCAAGCTTCGTTCATCGCAAGAAAGAGTGTCATCCTAGATTGATGTCAAAAAATGCTCTTTCAGAAAAGATAATTCGTAGAGAAAGTTTTATGCCCGTGTTCACTAGCACCTTCTTTCTTTCCTTTTTCATGTTTGTCTTCCTTATCTCCTCGTCATGTCGTAACAAAGCTTCTCGAACAGTAATATAATAAAAATGATGATTTGCCAAATTGTATAACCACCATAAAATAGAGACAAGGAGGTGTAAAGTAGAATAAGTTCATTAAATTCACATAGAAGAGACTATCATGTATGTTTTGTACAGGATGAGGAAGAATTTACATAATATATACTTGATTTGATATTGGCCCCTATGCGACTTCGTATACTCACTCATGCCATCCATAGAAAGATTTTAGGTAAAACTACATATTACACCCTCAAACTTTGTAGTTGCCATCATTTATAATCTTGAACATCTAATTTGATTATTATTAACCCTTTACTTAGATTCTCTATCCAAAACTAACTTTTCATCTAATTTCAAGTAATTGCTGTTAAGTCCAAAACGATATTGTTTTATTAAAGACCAAAAGGGCATTGTTTTTGGACAACCTCCCTTTCTCCTCTTCTCACATCTTCGAACATGCTCGAAGAAACCCTTCTTTCCCCTCTACGACAACGATCAATAATTACTCCTCCAAGTGTTCTAAAAGGTGGACACTGATGGATTTCTTCTTGTCCCAAAGCACATCGGAAGGATGAGACACTGATAAAGATCATTTCAGAAAAAGGGATGATGCTAAGACAGCGAGTTTCAAGGGGCGGAAGGAACGAATAGCAGGAGAAAAGGACAGGTTAAGCTCACGGAATGCATTACACAGTGAATAAAGCAGTGTTAGCGGATATGAAGAAGAGAACTGTCTTACCCTACAAACGGGGGATTTTGGATTGGCTTGTATTCAATCTCATCGTTCATGCATTATCTACTGGCTTTGGCTCCTTATCCCGCACTTGAAATTAATGTTTATTATTTTGATGTTTAATGTCCATACTAAAATCGGAGAAGATGTTTGGGCCATTCCTTTTGATTCTTAGTTGTAAAGCATCTTCGAACAAAAACTATGTCTCTCCTGAGCATGTTTAAAGTGGGGAGAAGAGAAGAAAGAGAGGTTGTCCAAAAACGGTGTCTTTTTTGTCTTTAATAAAACAACACATGAACAGGGAAAAACCACTCAATGCACGTGTACAGAAACAACGGATCCTAAGGGGACTCGTGAACCATGAACATGTCAGATTATGGGCTAGATGGGAAAAAAGAAGTAACACAAACCGATCATGAAATAAGCAAAAATGCGGATGGGAACTCTAAACGAGAAGGAACTCAAGAACAAAATAGAGCATGGAAGCGGGAAATCTCATCAAAATGGGGGAAACAGACCAATCAACGGGAAAAAGTTGACAGAGGACCTACACCTTCGAGAACAGGAAAAGAATTGATGGGGACCCGAGTCTCTAAAATGGAAAAGGCACTCGCCAAACTGTGCAAGAACGAGAAAAATGCACTCATCAAGTGGTTTTGACTGATTGACGGCTGAGCAAGACAAATGAGAAATACGAAAGGCAAATGGGCCCATTCCTAGCAGAGTTATCCCCACAAACGGGTGTAATCCCTTTGGCATAATGAGTGTCTCCTTTTATATTTTTATATTTGAAAAGCCAATATAATGTCAATGTATTAAATGAACCGGACATTCAATACAAAAAAAATACAACTCAAAGCATTTACTCATTGCATTCTCTTATTCTTAAACTCTCTCTCTCTCTCTCTCTCTCTCTCTCTCTCTTATTAATACTTATCGTTATCGATATTTTTTCCCTTCAATCCCTAGTTAATGGAATTTTTTTTACATTTTAGTTCTTTCATTGAGAGAAGAAGAAACCTCAAAGATACCCTCTAGAAAACTAAACCATGCCTCGAACCAGATCGAGCACCTCCCTTAACGAAGGAAACGGAAACATGGATGAACAAACCAATCACCCAGCTAAGATGCTTCGAGCTATCCTGAGCCAAATGCAAGAGATGGAACAACGAAATGCTGAAACGCTACACAACGCGTGGCAAAAGCTTCCATGGAGGAGATGATGGAACTAAGGAGCCTGGGAAACACGAGAAAAAATTGACCTAGAATCACTCACAAGAACTGCTTTAAGTCTAGAAATTAGAGCGGCCCCAATACTGAGGAAGTTCGTGGCACCTAAATTCAAACGTTATGAAGGAAAATCTGACCCTGCAGATCATCTCAGACAGTTCAAGCAAGTCATGACATTACACCAACATGTATACGTTTTGATGTGCAGGATATTCCCCATAAGTCTAGACGGGACTGCACTTTAATGGTATCACTCCCTCCCTGCTCAATCTATTACTAACTTTACTGTCATATTCACTGTCTTCTTGGTACAGTACTCTACTTACCAAGCAGTAATGGATACCTTCTGACTATATCTGCCCAGAAGGAAAAACAAACACTTTAGGAATATACTCATAGATTAATGGAGGATGTGGCCAAGGTGGAAATCACGACAAAGTAGCAAGACTAACTTTTGACAGGGACTGGATCTGGAATCAATCTTCTTTGAAGATTTATCAAAGATAAAACCTTTGACCATAGTGGAGACTTTCCAAAGAATTGAAGCATACATCACATTGGAAGAAGAAAAGAAAAGTTTGTTAAAACATGTGGGACGACAGATTAATGAGCTAAAGAGAGAAGAACGATGCTCAAGTGCAGGTAGAAAGCAGAAACAGAGAATAGAAAAAGAAGGTAAATAAGATAACAAGGGATTTCACGGTGAAATATGAAATGATGATTTGTTACCTGCAGCAGACAAAGGGACTGCTGAAACAACTAAAAATTCTGAAATCCACCATATCCCAAGAACAGAAAACAGACACTCAGGCGCATTGGCTAATTTAGGCCTTCACTACAACTCCCATGAAAAAGAAGTGTACTAGTTGAATTCTGGAAAGGCCAAGCATCATAGCCAATGAAGTAAAAGAAGTGGAACTTGAGCAAGAGTCAATTTGGCAGGACGACGTGATTCGTTGCTTGAAAGAAAGAATCCTACCTCGAGATAGACTTCATGCTAGAAAGATTCAACAATAAATTGTCAGATACTACATAATTAACGATTCAGTGTATAAATAATATTTTTCAGGATCGTATATGAAGTTCCTAAAGGAAAAATAAGTCGAATACGTGTTAGCAGAAATTCACTGAGGGGTGTGCGGGAAATATAGTTTGGGGTAGATCTCTAGCCCATAAAGTGCTAAATGAAGGATTTTACTAGCCGAAAATGCACCGGGATGCCAAACAATATGCGAAGAAGTGCGACAAGTGTCAATAAATTACCCCGTGATAAAATTGACCACAAGAGAACCCAACGCTGTAACAAGCCCTTTTCCATTCATGCAGTGGGCTCTAGACATCATCGAATCACTTCCCATGACACCCGCTCATAAACGTTTCCTAGTAGTTGGCAATGACTACTTCACTAAGTGGATTGAGGCAGAAACCTTTACTAGGATTCATAAAGAAGAAGTAAGGGGATTCCTATGGAAAAATATAATGTGTAGATACAGAATCCTCGAGTCTTAGTATCTGACAACGGGCTTCAATTTACTGGAAAGATGGTGATGACTTTTTATGAAGATCTACAAATTGCCAACCGATTCTCTACACCCTACTACCCACAAGGAAATGGGCAGACTGAAAGGCCAAACTGAATCATACTTGACAACGTGAAGAAATGCCTAGAGTTAGCAAAGGAAAAATGGGTAGAAGAATTACCGGCAATACTGTGGGCGTATCGAACAACTCCCAGTGAGGCGGCATGCAAAACACCATTTTTCTTAGCCTACAGAACAGAAGCAGTTATATCCGTGGAAATTGGAAATCCAACTCTCATATCAGAACTAACTAAACAACAAAATGAAGATTTCATGAAAGGAAACCTTGATTTGTTAGAAGAAAGAAGGGAAACAGTACCCGTGCAGGTAGTTAATTACAATCAGAAAATGAAAGCCTACTTCCAGAAATGAATTAGAAGGCAGAAATGAATTAGAAGGCAGAAATTCCAGGGAGGGGACTTATTTTTGAAAAAGACCTTTCAAACATAAAGACCCTTTCATCATCAAAACAGTGGGCTGAAGCGGTTACTATCACTTCATGACAGAAGGAGCAGAATTGGAAAAATCCTTGAACGTCAGTGACCTTAAGAAATACTTCGTTTAAATTGTTGAATATTATTGCAATATATAATTTCTCTAGTGATTTTTTCTTGTAATGATTTTCCATGTTAAAAACTAAAATAAAATAGAGGTCAGCGGCCTAGAAGCCTAAACCCTTGAAAGTGGAAAAAATCTTCTCTCTAAAATGTGGTTAAATGAGTAATGACCATGACTTGGAAGCCAAAGTCACCAAGGTCGAAACAAAAACCACTCTCTAAAATGGAAATTAGGTTGATGTTTTAGAAGCATAAAGCCTTGAGAGCGGGAAAAACATTCTCTCTAAAATGTGGGAAGTGAACAAAGAAAACCAAGGAAAGAAGTGAACAATGAATGAAACACAATGCAAGGAAAGGGAGAAAAGAAAATGGCAAACTCAGAAGAAGATGGAAACAGGAAAACTCATCTGCTCTAAACAGAAAATAACTCCGAAAGCGGGAAAAACACTGTAAGCGTAAAATCCATTATATTTTTTTAGGTCTAACTTAAATTGTTACTAGGAATACCTTGGAACCAAGAAATTGTTATGTGCTAAAATTATGGGTTACTAAATAACACTTCTTCATTCAAGCATTTGAAAAATTGTTCGATTGAAAACTATTAAAGATATGAAATTTCTAAGTTTTACTTTACTTACTCATATTTTGTTAAGCATTAATTGATAAACTTGTAAAGCATGCCAAGAAGAAAAAGTCATTTCTTTGATGATCAGAAAAAATACAAAATGACTTAAAAAAGGGTACAGATAAAAGAAAAAATATAAAGTACATAAGTAAAATTGCAAGGAGAAAAAAGAAGCCTAAGACTCATCCACGAGGATGATCCCAACAACAGGAGGGTCAGTGTCCTCCATAATGAGAACACCAGCTTCTTCAGTCGGAGGGATTACGGCTTCCTCAGAAGCGGGGACATCCTCAGGAGTGGCCTCTGCCTCGACTTCAGTGGCCCCATCCAGAGAGACCTTAGGGGGAAGGTTCTCATTTGCATCCTTGTACCGGCGAGGTAAACCTTCTTTATGGCCTTGTCGAAGAGAGCTTGATAAATGTCACCAGTCTCCTCATCTCTTCACTCGGCCTCCTCCTGAGTAGTTTCAGTAGCGCCCAACATCTCTTCCACAATTTTCAAGTTTCGAAGGAAGTAGTGTGGCACCTCTCAGACTCCTTGAGAGCCTCCTTCATAGCCTTCAAGGACTCGTCAACATTGGAATGCTCTGCTGTCGCGACCACTGCTCCTTGAGCTAACTCTTCAACAGTGCTTTGGAGCTCAGCTTCTCTTTTGGAGAACCGCTCAATTTCAGCCCTCTGAGGCTCAAGAACCCCGCAGTTACTCTTTATCTCCCTCTTCCACTGGGCAACAGTCTGCTCATTGGCAAGGAAGTGCTCCTAAAGATTGTTGTGAAAGATAATGGCCTGAAAAAAAATACAAAAAAGAAACAAAAGTCAGTAAAATAAAGGAAGATGATGAATGAAGAAAGTGGAAAGAAGAGGAAAGGGAAATACCTTCCTCAAGCCATGGCTTAGGGAACAGAGTGGGTTCCCGACGGACATATTGAGAGCCGCTACCATGTTCATCTTTGACTAGACCCTTTGGAGCACAACGTGAGCTAAGCAGGGGTCACCCTGGAAGTCGACAGAAGCAGGGATTTGGTGGACCCCATGAAAATGCTTCCATCTCCACAAGGAAGGGTCTTCACCCTATCCCTGGGAATCGAATCCCGCTGTGCAGGGGCAAAGTAGAAAGACGCCGCTGAAAAGTCTTAATTGCAATAGAAGGGTCAGGAGGAATGATCGGAGGAGAAGCGGTGATAGTCAGAGTCTCGTTAGAAGCAGGAAAATGTTCCATTTGGGCAGAAATCGGAGGCAAAATATAGATGATGAAAAGTTGCTTTATAAGAAAGATGTCAGTGGGAACAGGAAACGAAGCGTCATCACAGGAAAAACACGCATCTCTCTTGATTTAATTAAGCATTATATATATTTGTTTGTTACTTCCAAAGAAGTGCAGGTTCCCGAGAAAAGACAAGATGATAAGGACGCATGCCAATCAAAACTCCAACAAGTAAAACTTTATTGAGTGTAATGGGGGGGAAAATCACCGAAGACGCGTGTACAGAAAAAAACAAATGTTGAGGGGACGCGTGGACCATGAACATGGCAAGATTGAAGGCTAGACGAAAAAATAGAAGTGTCACGAACAGATCATGAAGTAAGTGAAAATCCAGACGAGAACTCTAAACGGGAAGGAACTTGAGAACGGAAAAGAGCACAGAAGCGGGAAACCTCATCAGAACGGGAAAAGCAGACCAATCAACGAGAAAAGGCTGACGAATGACCCTTTCTTTCGAGAACGGGAACAGAGTGACGGGGGACTCGCACCTCCGGAACGGGAAAGACACTCGTCGAACTGTGTAAAAATGGAAAAAGAAAGATAAGAATAAGAGCAGGAACAGACGAAAGGGATTTCAAATGATAGTCAAATGGATGTGATTGGATTGGGTAAGCTGAATGACTGAGGACCCACACTTTCGAGAACGGGAACAGATAAGGCAGATTGGCAGGCCATCAAGTGGTTGTGACTGATTGGCGTCTGAGCGAGACAGATGAGAAACAAGAAAGATAAAGGGGTCCATGCCTAGCAGAGTGATCCCCACGAACGGGTGTAACCCTAGGCATAATGAGTGTCTCCTTTTATATTATTATTTTAATCAACTCATACAATTTGAAAAATCTATACAAGATCAATGTATTAATAAAAACTGGACATTCAATACCACAAAAATCACAATTCAAAGCATTTTAACTAGGGTGCACGCTTAATTTTACCGGTGTAGATAAAGTTCGGGTTTGTAAGTTTATGCTTACACTAGAAAAATTTTGCAAACTAAAATCACGTACATAAAATTCAGCTGGTTTTAACGGCTTTAAGCACGCCATTTATTTATCATCTTTGGATGGGATATTTATTAAGGTTAAACGTGAACTCATCTTGACCATGTATTATTTTTAGCGAATTTAGTCATTGCACTTTAAATTTTGTTTTTTTGTAATTAAGCTTTCTTTCACACATAAACAGTTAAAGTTAATGCACTTAAGCACAAAATTCACATGTTCTTCATTATTCAACATATTTACTATATTTTAATATTTTAATGAGTTTCTCATGTGTTTAAAGTTCATGTAATATTTAACTTGCATAAGTTTTTATTTTTCGGTATGTAACTCATAGGCTCTCATTTTTCTGTCAAATTCAATAATCTAATTCTTTTTTAAGCATCTTTATATAATGATTTTACAATCAAAATTAAATGGTGTTGTTAAAATTGAGGATGCGTAAATACGTTATTTAACGATTTTTGTTTTAGAAGGGTTTTTATTATAAAAACACTTTAAAATACAAATATTAATTTTAAAAAATTGTAATAGTGTGAAACAAAAAAACAAGGTGTCGTTGTCAAGTGTCTTTATATTCAATCTTATTTATTATTTGTATCAGATATGTTTTTAGTTTCAGTTAATTTTTTTCATTATCTTTTTTTAGGTTGAGTTAGGTTAAATGATGAATTTATTCTAGATTGTATCAGTCCAGTTGTGATATTCTAATACAGCTACTAATTCTTATCATTAATAATTTTATTTATAAAAAAATCCTATTTATTATATGATATAGCACGGTTTAAGATATATACTTTATAGTGACACCACAGGATGCAACATTCCACGTCTATTGACTGAATCGAAGGCCAGAAATGGTAGAGCAGAATAGTGGATAACCCAGCGAAGCAGCAGAAACTCTCTCTTTTTATCTACTGCTTCGACATATGGATATATGGATATTGTTTATCTAAAGCCAAATCTCTGTCTTCCCCCTCTGCGAAACCTTCCGAAGAAAACAAAAACCATCAAGAATAACTATTACAAGGAGCTCCGGTTCAGGCTTTGATCTCGCAATTTGGACTCTTTGATACGATCCGGATAATTCTTCAAGTTAAAGCAGCATAGTTGTTGCTTTCCGATTGATCTCATACAGTTGGAGCCCCAAGCTATGACGCGGAGGTGCTCGCATTGCAGCCACAACGGGCACAACTCTCGGACCTGCCCGAATCGTGGAGTCAAGTTGTTTGGAGTTCGATTGACGGATGGGTCGATCAGGAAGAGTGCTAGTATGGGTAATTTGAGTCACTTTGCCGGTTCATGTTCGGGTGCCAATCAAAGTGGGTCGAACACTCCGGGCTCTCCCGGAGAAACTCCGGAGCACGCTGCTGGTGGAGACGGATATGCCTCCGAGGACTTCGTTGCTGGATCGTCTTCGAGCTGCCGTGAGAGAAAGAAAGGTATTGTATCTTGATTAATTTTTGTCCAATTATGTGTATGATTGATAATTTCCGTCTAGAAAACTTTACGAGATTGATCCGAGAGGGTTTTGAAGTGGGAAGGAAATAAGAGAAAAATTATGAGTGGTGATTTTGTGTGTGTGTTTGTATTGGATGCATTTGGAAAGAAAGTAAATGGTTATACTGATTACTGAGATTTCTTATATTGTGTAGTAGACTAGAACTTCTGATTAGCGAATGCCCAGTAGTCTATAATAGATGTATTTGGAAGGAAAACAGAGGTTTTAGTGTCATTACTTAGAAATTCAAATTCAGCTAATAGAGTAGAAAGCGTCAACAAATGTGTTACTTTTTGCGTGGCTGTGTGTATTATCAGTAGTACAGTTAAAGCTTAATCAATCTATGACACATTGTATTGGGTAGTTAGGCATTTTGGGAATGGGAGATGAATCTTTCAGGCACTTCTTGAACAGCTTATATGTTGTTTTGCAGGTGTTCCATGGACAGAAGAGGAACATAGGATGTTCTTACTTGGATTGCAGAAACTTGGCAAAGGAGATTGGCGTGGAATCGCACGAAATTATGTTATATCAAGGACGCCTACCCAAGTTGCTAGCCATGCGCAGAAGTATTTTATCAGGCAAACCAATGTATCAAGGAGGAAAAAACGTTCTAGCCTGTTTGACATCGTCACAGATGAAGTTAATGAAGTAAGTACATCTAAATGACAACAATAACATCAACATATAAATCTTAAGATCACATAAATTCACATTTAACACCCACATGTTTTTTAATCCAAGATAAAGAAGTTTATCAATTTGGGGTCCATCTTTCTGGTGTGCTCTTTAAGGTCGAATTTTGTAGCTATTGGCTTATCATCATTCTGCTACGGATTAAATCGTCCTAATCTGTTACTAACAATATCAATGAACTGAAAGCAAAGAAACAACAGACATAGTGGTTCACATTCAATGTGAGAACGAAATACACTTTATTCCTCCAGGTTTTCACTATAATAAAAGAGAAGGTTACAAGATAGCCTCACGTCTCTCTCTCATTTTTTGCGACCCAGAACCGGCTGCCTGCCCTAATACAGATTAAATACCCAAAATAACCCTGAGTACTAAATACCCAAAACGTAATTGAGATACAAGGTCAATCCACGTATTGTCTACGCGTAGCGCATGATTAGGCTCCACACTCTTAACACAGTCAATTGTTCAAGTTCTATGACTTACGAGTAATTTTATACCATCCTTGTCCTTTCCTTTTTCTACTTTCGGGTATGGGGGGAGGGTTACTGGGAGGATGTTTTGGATATCATGTGCCTACTCCTGTTAGTAACTGTTTCTAACTTAGCTAGTATATCAACATCATTTGTGTGTTTTGTTTCTTTGTGAGATGATGCAACATATTGAACTGAAACACTATATATTTGAGTACACTCAAATATTTGAACTTGAAAGCATAACATATAAATCTTTCCCCTTGTTTTTTTGTAGTTAGATGACACTTTGATGTTACCACATAACTTCAACGATTCACAAGCCGAAACCCAAAGCAACGACCTGTTGTCTGCTCCTCCCGCTACTTTAGATGAAGTATGTGAATCAATGGATTCTACCAACTCAAATGATGAAGAACCTTCTCTTCCAAAGCCAGAGAGCTCAAACTCAAATGCCTCTTACCCCATCGTATATCCTGCATATATCTCACCTTTCTTCCCATTTTCACTACCATGCTGGCCTGTATACACTCCAGAGACCACTATGAAGGAAACACATGAGGTTCTTAAGCCAACTGCTGTACATTCAAAGACACCAATCAATGTTGATGAGCTGGTTGGCATGTCAAAACTCAGTTTAGGCGAATCTATCGGTAATACTGGCCCCTCTTCTCTTTCTCTGAAATTGCTTGAAGGGTCCTCTAGACAGTCAGCTTTCCATGCAAATCCAACGTCTGGCAACACAGACATGAATTCCGCTGGCAGCCCAATTCACGCAGTATAATGGCAATTACTAGTGATACAGAACAAATAGTGTGCAGTCTGGTTTTCAGTTTAGTTATAAATTTCTTTGTTTTCTGGTCATTAGTTTTTAATCTTTTCTTTACCCTTTTGCTTTAACTTTCTTAGTTTTTAGGCTGCAGAAACTTTTGTCAAAATTTATATGAATCGTTGACATATTGAATTGTGTGTATTTGTTCTTCAACTGTCTCATGTATAATAATATTATTCTACTTGAAGTAGGAAGGTTTTCTAATAATATTCAAGAGTGGATTTTTTGGTGTAGAAAGTAGAATAGAAACTAATAGCTGAGCTATCTGGCCTTTCTCCTCTAGTCTCTCTGATCATTTGTATTGTCTAGAACATTACTTTAGACTCTTAGGGGTTGTTTGGTATAAAATTGAGAGTAAAAGATTTTCGGAATAAAATTGTTGGAATATGATTGTACGAATGTATATGTCCGACAAATTAAGATTACTTTGTTTGTTAACGTTTGAGAATGTTATGATTTAATGGTAAGAATGTTAAATTACTTTGTTTGTCTTGATAAAATGTGAAAATGAATGTAATAAGTATAATGGTCAATTTCTAATTTTATCCTTGAACTAAATTATATTTATATATGACTTATTAATTAATTTTTTTCTTTCATGGTTTATTTAATTTATAAAATGTACAATACAATTGTTAATTTATTTATTTCTTAAAACAAAATATTTTTCATTATTTGTAAGGAGAGTAATTTATGAGGAAAAATAATTTTTGAAAATGCATGGAATAAGGATACCCCTCAATTAAAGGGGGTATCAAGATACCCTCCATAGAGGGTATCTTCACATTCTCGCAATGTTAGTACCTTCCAAAAATTTTAAAACAAACATGATATTCTCATTTTCTCCTTCACTTTCCAGGCATCTTTGCAAACTTTAACCTTATACCAAACACAACCTTAGAGGGATTTGGTTCCTCAACAGTTAGCATGCGCTCTGCACCATCCTATTAGAGTTGGATGGCCAGATCACACCTAAGCTGAAAAATTAAGAAATGTGCATATTTATTTATTTATTTATTGGATTCTCCAAATTTGATCGGGCGACTTAGAGTTGTCCAACTGTTAACTATAGACTTCTCAAACCATAAAGAACTCGATCCACCTTGGAGATATTATCAGTTTTCTTAATTCTCATTAGAAGAGAGGAAACATATAGTAAACTAAATTGGAGCAATATATATTTAGAGGTGAAAATTGATATGTTTCTTTTCCCAGCAAAATATAAATGGTTAAATGCAAAATGTATCCTCGAACTCTCAGGAATTTATACCTCTCAACTTTTAAATTTAGCAGATTCACCCCTTGAACTTTAATGATCTCAATTATTCTCATTTACTCCAAACTTTTTTCCATAAGGTTGCTAGTGACATGAATTAGTAGATACACCAATACATTTAAGTTAGGTTGACATCTCTTTGACGCTCTCATCATCTAGTATATCTTAAAATATTATTAAAATAAAATACAAATAAACAAAAATAAATCAGCAGAATGTAAATGAATGAATGCTACAAACATCATAAAAAATGATGAAGAGCAAAAACCTGAAGTAGTACACCACAATGTAGGAGTAACTATATGGAGCCCTAGACGCTAAACCATCTGCAACCCGATTACTCTCCTAATATATGTGGGTGACAACAAAGTCTTTTTAGAGAGTAAACTTAGACACCTATCACATGCAGGGCGTCAACACCAGTGGACCTTACCAGACCTAGAAGAAAGAATGATCACAAGTAGAGCATAATCACTCTCTAAACACAAATGTAGCCGACAAAGGGTCCAAGCATAAATAATGTCGTGGACAATAGCAACCAACTCAGCCTTAAAAGAAAAATAGACTTTGACGGAGTAGGGAAACAACTCTTAACAAAGCCTCTAGAAAATTGAAAAATACCTCTAGGAAGGCTAGGGCTACTGAAAGTCGTTCCGTCTGTGTTAATTTTAATCCAACCTAATAAGGGAGGACACCAAATAATTACAAGGTATGTGGGTTCCTGGAAGGACAACTCTGAACATGAAGTCTCATCAATTGAATACTCTATAATTTTTTTAATTAAACGTAAACATATCTCTTATGTTTCACTTGTATCTCTTCCTTCACCATCTCGTCTTCGTAAACTCAAAGTAAAAAAAATAGTATTAAAGAGGAGAGAGAGTTAGACGGAGGCAAGAGATAATGAAGCAATGAAAATCCCTAAAATAATGAAGATGTGATATTTTTATGTTAATCTCACGAGGTGTCATATGTTTGTGTCCCTTGAACATTGTAACGGAAGATTAATTTAGATTGCGTGTGGTTAAAACTAAAATCTTAATGAAACCCCCACAAGTAAAATTTACACAACAAAGGTTGAAAATTTGTTCCATATTAAACGAACAAAAAAATTGAGACCCCCTCCTCCCACTCCTCACTCTCTCTCTCTCTCTCTCTCTCTCTCTCTCTCTCTCTCTCTCTCTCTCTCTCTCTCTCTCTCTCTCAAAACCCAAAGCAAGCATTTTTCAGTAGTACAGCAAAGCTTCAAAGCGCAAACAGAACCATGAATTGGTTCAATCCGAGCAGAGCTCCCACCAGACCGTGGCCAGCAAAGAGAACACATTCCCAATCCAGATCCCTTCTCTTCTCTCTCCCTCTCATCACCCTCCTAGTCTCCCTCCTCTTCTTCATCTTCTTCTACCTCTCTCTCACCCCCAACTCCTTCCTCAGCTCTCCCAAATCCCAAATTTCCCTCTCTAACTCCCCCCAATGCACCTCCAAACCCCTGAATTCCAGCGAAAAGTTCATGTTTTACGCGCCGCATAGTGGGTTCAGTAACCAGCTTTCGGAATTCAAGAATGCAATCCTGATGGCCGGCATTTTGAATCGGACTCTTATTGTTCCACCCGTTCTCGATCATCACGCGGTTGCTCTCGGAAGCTGTCCCAAATTCAGGGTAATGGATCCCAAAATTATTCGGTTATTGGTTTGGGATCATGTGATCGAGCTCATTCGGAGTCGGAGGTAAAAGGGATTTCTCACTTTCTCAGTTTGCCATTGCTGTATGTTTATAACTTTTGTGCTCCACCAAAGGTGAAACATTGAGTATTCCACTTTTTAACTAAATGTTTGAAAATACCCTTTTCGTTTGCTTATATCAGCAAAACTATGAATTGTTATGCCGTTTGAATTGAAGAAATGATTTAACCCTAACGCATTGTCATGTAAAAGTCAGCTGTCTGGGTAGTTTTAACAGATCCAAGATCAAAATGAATTAAGGCATTGAAAAATATCTTCCACGTAGTTCGAGAAATACTCATATTCGGTGACAACCATCATATATCTTCAATGGTATTCCCTCTCTTTTATTCATAGTTCAACTGAAAGTTACCTAGTAACTTCCACTCTGTGGCAGGTATGTTTCCATGGCAGACATTGTAGATATTTCATCATTACTTTCTTCTTCATCCTTAAAAGCCATAGACTTCAGGGTTTTTGCATACTTATGGTGTGGTGTAAACATGGAGGATGTTTGCTCCACTGACTCAAATGCGCAGACCTCTATATTTGATAGCCTAAAACAATGTGGATCTTTATTATCTGGGTTTGATGGAACTGTAGAGAACTGTTTATATGCTGTAAGTGAGGATTGCAAAACTACTGTTTGGACATACCGAAGTGGTGAAGAGGATGGAGCATTAGATTCATTCCAACCCGACGAACAATTTAGAAAGAAAAAGAATATTTCATATGTTAGAAGGCGCCGGGATGTATATAAAAGCCTTGGACCTGGTTCTGAAGCGGAATCAGCTACTGTGCTGGCTTTTGGAAGCCTTTTCACTGCCTCATACAAAGGTTCAGAGCTGCATATTGATATTCAAGAAACTCCTAGGGATCAAAACATACAGTCTTTGATTAACAAGATTGAATTTCTTCCATTTGTCCCTGAGATCATAAATGCAGGAAAAGAATATGCTGATAAGATAATAAACGCTCCTTTTCTTTGCGCGCAACTCAGATTATTGGATGGGCAATTTAAGAATCACTGGAAGGCTACTTTTCTGAGCTTAGAACAGAAATTAGAGTCTTTAAAGGAGAAGGGTCCTCAGCCTGTTCATATTTTCGTGATGACTGATCTCCCTGAAGCTAATTGGACTGGCAACTACTTGGGTGATTTGTCTAGGGATGTGGAGCATTTTAAGCTATATTTTCTCAAAGAAGATGATGAATTTGTATTAAAGACATCCAGAAAACTCGTGGTTGCAAATCGTGGGTTGACGTTTGGAGCTATTACAATGAGACTTGATGGAACGAATAAGTTGAAGAAGACTTGCAGTCCTAGAAGAATATCTGATGTTCTATTATATCTAGAGGAAACTATATGCAGCTGTGCTTCGCTCGGTTTTTCCGGGACTGTTGGGTCCACAATTGCTGAGAGCATAGAGCTGATGAGAAAGTTTAGAGTGTGTTCAAGTCAATCACATTAAAATTTCTCCTTGGAATGTGGTAAATTCAATTCCATAGAAGTATTTACTGGTTCACTAAGAACGACGTCAAGGACCGCTCCTCCTACTTCAGCTGTATAAGCTTGAACTCTCTAATGTTTCCACGTGACTAATCGTGCAGTGAACCAAGTGATCCCGCCGCTACTTGTTCGATCATGTAATTTTCAGTGAGTTAACGAAAATACAAGTTGCCAGATCACAGATTTTGCAGAATAGGAGTTAATAATCTTCCACAAGGAAGAACTTACCTCCCTTAGGTTTTGTTTTTTCTGAGTTGGAAGTGTATATAATTACCTCACATTTTTTAAGCAGAAAGAATCGCTTCTATATTAATTTACGGAACTCTTCTTTTGTATCTTCTTGACTTGGTACAGGTGTTGTCCCTGTTATTACATATTTGCAGTATCTTCAATATATGGTAGTGATGAAGAAAGCTTTTGAGTTTTGAGCATGTTTGTGCATTTCCCTTCCTTCCCTTGCTGATATAGAAGAAAAAGAAAGACATTGGAGTGGAAGCAGACCCTCTGATGGTGCTTAGCAATGATGGCAGTGGGTGCAGTTGGGTTATATCTGGCCGTTCAGTCAGATCTAGACGGATCAGGTTTGATCCAACTACTTTTACATTAAAATGTTGTTTTTTTCATTTTTTTTTTGCTTTTTCATTAGCAGATCTGGTCCATTTAGATCTAGCTAAACGCATCAGATCTATTTTTGTCTCTGCCATTGAAAGCTCGACGGTAGATAATCCAAATCCAGTTGGAGTGAGCTTCTTGGATTGTCTTTTATGTTTAAATTTTCACAGTACAGCTAGAATAGCTGCAACCAAGAAAAATGGAAAGCCTGTTTGCAAATGATAGCAAGAGAGAATTGTACAATGGAAAGTCTGGTTGGTCATTTAAAAAGGAGTTTTTAGAAAGGAAAAAAAAGTAAAATAAGGGAAGCAAAGTTGATTTCCAAAAGAATTTTAAGCATCTGAAAACGTGTTTCGAGTAGTATTACTAGTATAAACTTTTTGAAGGCTTCATTAAAAGCAATTTTCAAAATTTTAAAAATATTAGGCAGTGGCGAGAGTTTTATAGAAGGGGACAAATTTTTTCACACTCATATTATTTAACATAATAATAAATAAATCAAAAGTTTATACATTTTGGTAATTTGAGATAAATGATATACTATTGGGTTATTTTACAAATTTAAAGAGCAAATAATATCTAATTTGGTAATTTTGTAAATTTGAAGAGTCAAATAACATATAGTTTTATAATTGAAAGGAGACGGATAGTAGATTATTTTGTTATTTTATACATTTTATATAAATTATTACATATAATTTAAAAAATTATAAAATGAAAGGGGCATTTTCCACATTCCTTAACATGTGAAATCTCCCCTAATTGCACGCGTGTTGTATAAAATAGTGAGCAATTCATGTTATATAAATATATATGACTAATTTTACACCGATCAAGTAGTTGATTAAGTTTTAAATGATAAAATAATGTTACTATCAGTTATAGGTTAATTTGTCAAATCATTTTAATGAGTTATAAAACATCAATTTATAAATGATTGTCACATTATTCGGTCATTTAAAACTTAGTCAATCATAACCTTAGTAATTTTACATTTCTTATAGAGGAAGATTAAGTTGTTTATTTGATTTAGATTTTTTCTGTTGAAATTTGTGACTCTTAGACCGAAGTCTAGCAAAATATTTTGGTCAGATTCTGGTCTAGCAAGTGTTAATATTAACGTTAGAATGCTAGATCAGACTCTAGCATAAATTTATTGATGAGGTAGCTTCATTTTTTTCCCATGAAAAATGTCACATTTTCGTTAAAAAAAGTCTTGAGTCCTAATTTCATTTTTTTTTCTTTTGGAAAGCTCCTCTCTCTGTAATTTCTCTAGAAAATTTAGGAATTTTTTTTTGGATAATAACAATGTATTTCTCATGTACTAATAGAAAAATACGTGTTTCACGCGTGATGAAACAACTTATAAAATGTGCAAAACTTGGAAGTGATGTTAAAGTTTTAAGTAAATGTAGTAGCATTGAAAGTTATTTTGAATTTGATAATATTAAAAATGTTATATGAAAATTTACAGCGCTAAACAATTGCTGAGTAATATAGAGTTCATGACTTATAGGTTAGTTAATATTGGTTTAACAATATATTGTAAGACTTGGTAAGGTCCTTAACTCTTAACTTTGCTAGGTTACACACTGCACTATATTATTCTAGTTATGCAGACATTATTAACAATCGTAAAACATCAATTATTTTGGAAATAGATCCTGTTGGGCATAGTACTTCAAAGCATGTGTTTAGATATTTTTAATAAGAAATTAATGAAATTACATTTTTCTTATAATTGTTCTTTTGAATTATTGTTGAATAATTTATATAAATATATAAAAATTTCATATTCATTAACGAGACTATGATATTGTATTAGTACAAGAGGATTAAGATCATAGATGATGAATAAAAATACTCGAACATATTAAAGTATGAAATCTTAAATGAATGGTTGCTAGTATAGATCATTAAGCATTTTGAATGCATGTGATCTAGATCCGGATTACTTATGTGGATAGACATCTTAGTAAATGTACTTTATATAATTAGATTATATAGGACTGGAGCGATGTAGATTAATATCTTTATTAACTTACAATTTATCATAAAGATTTAATACACGTCAAATCTGATGATTGTATGTGGATTAGTCTAAATTTTGAGTAGTCATGAACTCCTATGCATGTCTAATGAATCTCTTGATCCACTCGTTAAGGTTTGTTTGTAAAATAGACTAGTGACTTTTGCTTTGGAGATTCAGTGATATGGATTACTGGGAACATGATCTTACAAAATTTAGAATCCAAGATTTTTTAAAGAAATATCAGTTCCCTTAAGTGTTAATTCTGAAACTGAATGGTTATTATGTTCAAATCATAATACTTATAAATTGACCATTCACTAGTAAATTAATGGTACTTAAGGATCAAGATGTAATTAAAAGGGTAAAACGGTAATTTTGATCAGCTCTAATTTATAATACAATAATGGGAGGACATAACTACATGAAGTGAGTATATTAGTGAACTACACGAGAATACTCCGCAATTATATTCTGTAATTACTAAGAGTGCAATTTCATATTTATAGTGAAATAATAATGCAATCAATGAATAAGATTATTTAATAAAAGAATTTAATTAATAATTTAGTTTATTGGAGTTTAGAATTATGGATCAATGGTACTCGAGTCACCTCTGTACTACACAGTCTAAGATGTGAATATTTCAGGACATGAGAAAATGACTAACTTGTGATATAAATTAAATTTCTGAGACAAGTATATAGTTATGAGATAATTATATGTAATTAATTAATTAAATTATTTATTGTAATTTTTGGCAATTACAATTAAATAATTGTATCGATTAATTTTTGTATTAATTGATAAGTGAGACAACATATTTGATTTATGAAATTAAATAATGTTAAATTATTATTAGATAATAATTTAAATTTGAATCAACTAAATTTGTTACTTGTGAACTAACATGTAAGTTAGTTGATAAATGTGATCAGATAAGTTAATTTTGAATTAACTGATATCTAGATATTTATCTGATTAAAATAAATAATAAATTTAGAAAAAATTTCACGTGACATATTAGACTGCCACATGTCAAGCACTGATTTTTGAATCAGAGATTGACATAGATTACTGTTGTGTCGTACATCACTTCAGTGAAGCGTGGCACACTGTGATGCCTGCTAGCACTATGGTGGTGCTGGGAATCAGTAGTGTAATGACACACTACAGCTCTGCACGGCACACTGCAGTGTCGTGTGGCAAGTGTTATGCTGAGCTATAGTGGGTCTCACTACAGTATGGCGCAAACTGCAGTGGATCCCACTGCAATGTCAAATTTCTAAATATTATTATTTTTAAAGACCTTAAATCTAAGGAGCCTTAACTAGAATAACTATAGATAATATTATATTGGCCTCCTAAGAGATAACACAAGCATCTGATCGATTAATCGTTAATCAAAACTCTGTGAATTCTCTAATTCTCTTTTAAAATTCTGTCTCCAAAAATCATTCTCCAAATCTCTAGATCTCATGTATTGAGTACATCTAGAGATAAAAGTGTCTTTGATTTATTCTATGTGCCCACACACGCCCTAGCGTGTTTGAGGGTTGACTTGAAATATCTTGATGTGGATCTCGTAGTCTGTTGTTCGTGAAACCTCCAGTTCGTTGTTGGTAAGGATACTTGATAGGCTACAGGAGGTATAATTCATATCTTTATATGTCTTCGATTTAATGCATAAATCTATAATGGATCCAGTGAGAAAAAGTATTTTTCGTTAAAAAAAATATTAGAAACCGTGGCATTGCAGTTGTTTTCATTTTATAAATAATTTTTTTTAAAACCATCAAGCCTCTGCCGCGCGCCGCTGCCGATTCCAACAGATTATCCTAATATTATTGACAAGTCTTTATTATATTAGAATAGCCTTAAATGAGAGAAACTTTTGATTTCTATTTTTACCCTTTATAGCCTCCTAAAATATAGTATAATTTGGGTATTTCATTATTTTCTCATTTAATTTGTATAATAATTATATTTTCCATCAAATGACAATTTATTCTTATATTGTTAGTAAAACTAAATAATTTTATAATATTATGAAGTTAGAAAAAAATCTCCGTCAAGATAAAATTTGAGATCTTAGAATTTTATTTTTGAATCAATAATAATTTTTTTGTTAGAAATTTATAAATAAAAACTGTCATAAATTATTATATGGAAACATGAATAATTCATATAAATGAAATTAGAGAACGCCATTATATATTAATTATCTCTTAATATGATGGTTATTTATTAAGAACATGACGCATTAACAAAATAAAATTATTTTCTATACTATTTAAAGAAAAATATTATATAATACAATATAAAGATTATAAACAAGCTAATATATTTAAATATTATAACAAGTTTTAAAAATAGTTCATATTAATTTTAAATCATATGTTTATATTAAATTAATTTAACACGTACGAAATATGTATTTTTTTATTAATTTATAAATAAAAAGTCACAAGAACTCGACCCAAGCATATGTATATGGAGGTTTAGAAGAGATTCTAAACTAGTAAACAACAAACAAATATGAAAATACCTAACTTTCGAGAATGTTAATGATTAGATTTTCTAAGTTTTCTTACGTCTTAAAGAAAGCTTTACATATAAAGCTTTTAAGGTTTTACCTCTAGAATAAATCTAATTCCTATTTAAAATGAAATAATTTAACAACCAATCATTTAAAATAAAATAAAACTAATAAGACAGTGAATTTAAAATTTGAAAATAATCATATCTCTCATGGATTCGTTGGGGTCTTGAATCCATTAATCATATCCAAATTGACTCTATAGAGATTTTTGCAGATTTCAAATCTGTCATGGATCTACTGGGAAATTCTAAATTTCACAATAATATTGCCGACTCTTTGCTTACCGATATTCTGGATCTTTGTAATCCTAGTATGAAGGTGTCTTTTAATTTTTGTTCTAGAGATATTAATATCTTTACTGATTTTTTGGCCGAATCAGGCCTTTCTGTGGATTCTGCTTATGTTAGATTTTTACCCTCTATGCAAACTCTTTCTATCTATTGAATATTCTTTCCTTTCATTAAAAAAATGAAAATAAAAATAAAACTGGGAAACGCTTAAATATATGAAATAGTAACTTCGATACATAATTACATTTTATTAAAAAAAAACATTATCAAGTTGGTACAAGTACAACACCAACTATTTCAAGTTAAATTTCATAATTATTGATTTACTAAAAAAATTATAATATTATTTCAATTTAGTAAAATGAAAAAATAATGCAAAATAAATTCAGCTTCAATTTACACGTAAACCTAGAAGAAAAACTTTGAGAATAAAAAATCAAGCAAGAGATAAATAAGGCAATCAAAAAAATTTCCAAACCCAAACCCCTTTTAGCATATTAGTAGAAAAACACGTGTTTTGTTTGAAGAATTTTAAAATTATTATTAATATTGAAATAAATACATTAGCTTTCAAAATATTATAAATTTAGAACAACAGAGAGACAAAAATAATAATTTTCTCATATTTACAATTAAACTATTACAGATAAAAGGCCGAACATTTCATGCATCCTCTAGAGATTATATATTTACAATCTAATTATTGTAGATAGAAGAAAACTAGAATATGTTGTGCATCATCTCGAGAAGATAAATTATCTACAAGAAAATTAAGAATGCACAACCCTGACAAATTTAATATGGTAAGATAAGATTAAAAGTAACTTAAAATTATTTGAAAAGAGAAAATTATATCTCACAAACCATTGTACTACGGTTAATGGACATTGAAAAATCTTACAGATAGACACTAACTAATTGTTATTGACAAAACTTTAGTCATGATCCCAAATATCTCTAAAATAATATACATATTCCATTGCATTCTTAATAATATAATAATATTATATACTAAAGTTTATAAAATATTAGTAAAAAAATAATTATGAAAATAGAGTTTAAATAACTTAAATAATTAAAAAAACTTAATATATACTATATTTAATGGAAATTAAAAGGTAAAAGAGAAAATAAAAAATTTCACCCATTTAATCTTCTTTCAATATAGTAGAGATGGAGATAGAAATTAGAGATTTTTTTCCTTAGAAAATAGCGACTGATTGTGGAAAAATAGAAAAAAAAAGCTTTATTAGCGAATTCATTTTGCTGAAACAGATCTAAGAGGCCTTGCCTTATTACTTTTTAGTAATTTAAAAAAAAAAAGATAAATGGAATGGTAAGGATGAAACAACGTGTAGTGGTAGTTAGTCTCAGCTACCTCCAACTCCGAGGGGTCTTCTTAGTAGCTGGTGTACTTAATAAGCTCACGTGTTGTGTTGAACTATTATTATGGACCTATGTGCTAATTTTTTTTTTATAAAATTGATTGAGTAATTAATTAATGGTAAAACACAACAATTCTTCATGTTTGGAAAAATTCGAGATAAATTGATACGGATACTTTACAAGTGAGATTAATCCACTAATTTAAACCGTTTTGCTTTTCTATATAGGAATTGATTCCATATCAATGGCACGCTTACCAAATTAATTTTAAGATGTATGATTGGATATTTCGATTCAGGACTTTGAATTCATCATTTAGATTCATGTGTTTATTGCAATTTTTAGACTATAAATTATTATTAGGTCAGATTAGATGTTTTTACTGTAACTAATCTAAAGTTACATATTTCACACGTGTTAAGTAAATTAAAATATATGTAAAATTTGAAATTATTAATAATGTTTAAACAAATACATTATTTTTTAAAATGATTGTAAATCTAAATTTAAATAAAATAATAGTAATAATAAATACATTAGCTTGTTAATAATATTGTTGAAATTCTACTATATAGAATTACTATTTAAATAATATACAAAATGATTATTCTTCAATTTGTTAGACTCTATCATATAATTAAGAGATTGTTCATCTTTTCAAAAAAAATTATCTAATTCATTTATATGAATTTTCATGTTCTGATAACATAAAAAATATTATATAATATCTAATTTTTATAAGTTTCTAACGAATTAATTACTGTTGACCCAAAATAACCATGAAATTCATCTTTATGAATATTTTTATTTTTATTTGCGTAATATACAATACCAATTTTTACAAACTATTTATAAAAAAATATTATCGATAAAATTATATTTTATTATATTAAATGTGAGAATATGTGAAAATCCTCAATTGTACTATGGTTTGAAGGAGAATTGAGGGGTAAAAATGAGAATAAAGTTCCTCCCCTTTAAACCTCTTTTAATATACTAGTCGAAAAGCACTTGTTGAAGAATTTTTAAATTACACAACAATTTCTAACATTATTATTAACTTTGAAATAAATACACTAGCTTTCAAATGTTGTAAATCTAAAACAGAAGAAAATAATAATGGTAATTTTCTCATATTCATAATTAAACTATTACAAATAAAAAGAAATTTGAATATGTTGTGCATCAACTGGAGATTATAGATTTATAATAAAACTGTTACAAATAGAAAGAAATTTGAATAAACCGCGCATCATCTCAAGATAATTTACAAGAGTTTTTTATGTAAAGAACGCACAATCATAACGAAGTTATGTCATAGAAAGATGAAAAGAAACTAAAAAATAAATTATTTGAGAAGAAATAATTAAATTGACAAACTATTCTATTATGGATAATGGACATTGAAAATTAGTACACATTATAAAGCTAAAAAAATCGTAAGTCTTGAATAGTGATTCGATTAAACAATAAAAAAACCTTACAAATAGACAACAACTCATTGTTCTTGAGACTGAAATAATACTTATGATGTAAAAATATCTAAAATCTTATACATGATTATTCACATTGCAAATAACATAATAATATAAATATAAAATTTTATAAAGTATTAGTAAAAGAATAATTAGTGAATATAATTAAATATTAAAAAAATTAATCTCATATTATATTTAGTGGGGTTTAAAGAGTAACAGGAGAAATCAAAAGTTTCACCCATTTAAATTCATTTTAATATGGTAGAGATTAAGATTAAGATATCCTTAAATATAAAATGTTTTTTTACAATATTTATAAATACTACTATTTTTGTAGATGTGACTATTCATAATTTTTTTTGTAATAAAAATAAATAAAAAGATCTATAAATATGAAATATTTAGTAAATTAAATTATATGAAACGAGGTATTCATTATAATTTTTAAATTTTAATAGGAGTAATTTTTATTTTTTGCGTCGCTTGATGAGACTTAGATTGAGATCGTTTGATGAGACTTGGATTGTAATGCAGATTTTTGATCAAGATTTGTAATCCATCAGTCATATGATTATAAATCAAGTCAAATAGTAGATTCCATGAAAATAGAGTATTTTTATTCAATAGATTTAGATTATAAATATAGAGTTCCATATTCATAATCAAAATTTAGTGTTTATTAAATTAAATATTTGAAGATTTATGTGGATCAACCATCCTAAATCTAATATTTTAATCTAGTTTTAAATTTAAATTTTTTAATTCAAATCCTCAGTCTAATAACTTGATAAACACGCCAATTAGTAAATATAGGATCCATATTATAAATCTGGATTTGTAATTTAGATCATGAAATAAACCGTAAACACGACCAAAACATTTATTTTTCATTCAAGAATTTTTAGAACTTGAATCACCATACTCATAATTTTCTTGTAATTGAAGAACTCGAATATATGCTTGTTGATTTATTTTCTTCTCCAATAATTTGTCCCCCAAATCTCAATTAATTAATCAACAAAAAAATTGATTGTTAGACAATTAACGTGTCAAACTTAAATGTATAGCTTTAATTATTTCGTCTTACATTTGGTGGGGATTGGGGTATTTTTAATGCTCATTTCCATACCAACCCTCTAATTTGCAATTGTCACTAGCGTTGCCATAATTGAATGGATCTATGGAAACGTAAAATTCAAAGACCATCTCTAAAGAATGTTATTCCCTTTGTCTTCTTAAGAGGACAAAATTGATCTAAGATTCTTGTTTATGTTTTAGGTCAAAATTTGCATTTTCTTGCACTTAATCAATAATCAATAACGCCAATGTAATTGACTAGATGTGTTTATATATATATATATNTTTATAAGTTTACCACATTATATAGTTATTATATAATTAAAGAATTTGCCAAAAAAAAGGAAAACATGGTGTTAGATGACTAAGTGATATATTGAATATGGCGAGGACAACAACATGTCGTAGAATAAGATATCATGTAGGGCCAACGACCAAGAGTAGCGTATCTACAACTACATTCTCGAGCAGTAGAATGATCGGCCGGACAGAGGCTAAGGTTGTTTTCTTCCCACCGCGTCCTTCCTTGTATATCAAAGATATAATGCGAGTGCACTGGAAAAGAATGGAAATTGCTAAAAAAAAGGAAAACATTATTTTGTTACCGCCCCAAGATTTATTATTATTAATAATAATTTTATTTTCAAATAAAAGTATACATCACGAAACAACACCGTCTACAATCAAAGAAATTACATACGAAAATCGACGCATCGCAACGCAAACACCCACATCAACTGACCTTTGTTTAGCCAAATTATGAGCCATAACATTATTGGCTGAAGGGACATGAAAAAACTCAACAAAATTAAAATAGCTCTTAAGATAAAATATATCATGAATAGGAGACTGAAGGCAGCCATCAACGGAGCATTTGCCATTGAGCATGTTCACCAGATTGAGAGCATCTAACAAACCGAGATGTCCAAGTAGCACCACTGAGTGCATTCTTCTAAAGCCCATAAAATAGCAAGAGCTTCTCCAATAGAAGCATTAGGAAAATGTTCCATCCTTTTAAATCATGCAGCAACAACAATGTTAGAGGGATTGATTAAGCACCAACCTAGCCCACCACTATTGGCGTTAGAAGACCAAGTAACATCTGTGAAAAGCTTCCAAGAATGAAAGCTGCCTCCCATGCTAGGAAACTCCGCTAATGGAGTTGGGCCATACGCCAAATAAGGAAGAGCAGAATGCATATGCGCAGAAATAGCCTCCCCGCCAACTTCAAGAACATCCTTAGATATTTTGTGCAGCACATCAAAAGGAGAAGCCTCAATACCGTTAAAAGTCAAATTATTTCTAGCCTTCCATATATTTCATAATCCAAAAATCATCCAAAGCATGCAAAAAACCCAATTCAACTCAGAGAGGTTACGAATTATCTAGAACACTCAATAAATTTAGTGCCCGGTAAGTCCCACGATCTCATGTTGAGAGGGGATTCCAAACAAATCGCTTGAGAGAAGTGGCATTTGAAAAAAATATGCATGAACATCCTTATGGAAGAAAGAACATAAAGGAGATAAATTCATCCCTCTAACAATTAAATTGGCTTTAACATCTATGTAATCATTAAGAAATTTCGATATAAAAGTCAAAGCTTTGGCCGTACCTTAAGCTTCCATAAACTCTTCCATAGTTCATTTAGGATGTTAGGGGAGCTGGAAGATCCCAAGGGAGCATCGCCTATTACACCATTTCTTTTTAAGTCGCAACCCAGATGATATCCAGACTTCATCGTGTATTGACCTGATTTAGAAAATATTATCATCGTTATCAAATCTGCTAAATGGGATACTAAGAATAATTTTCTATCTTCCTCTC
Organism: Datisca glomerata; assembly: GCA_003255025.1. Lineage (NCBI taxonomy): Eukaryota > Viridiplantae > Streptophyta > Magnoliopsida > Cucurbitales > Datiscaceae > Datisca > Datisca glomerata. The sequence goes on from QANY01008670.1 coordinate 1,309,932, forward strand.
TAAAGTTGTCCAAGACGTTCCCCTCATCCCATCTCCTCCCATAAGGTGTTAAAAGATCTTTAACCAGAAACATGGCATCTCTTTTAAGAGATAAAACTTTGTGTGAATATGGACAGGGTAGCCACGTGTCTTCCCATATCCGAATAGTCTGCCCATTACCAATGTTCCAGCACATCCCATGCTTCAAGAGCTTTCTGTTGGAAATCGCAGTGCGCAACGGAAGGGTTTTTTAAAATTTTTATTGATTGAAAAATAATCGCGACACCACATATCTCAAAAAATATTTTTTGTGAAAAAATAATTTTCCACACGGATTCATTATATATCTATACATTAAATCCATAGACATTCAAAATAAAGATATTTACCTCTTGAACTTATCAAGCGTCTTCGCTGTCTCCTAGTATAAAACAAAGAACGTCCAATTCCACGAAGAACAGACTTGTGGGATTCACACCAGATCTTTCAAACTAATATTCAAACACACTAGGATGTGTGTGGGTATGTAAAATGAATCAAGAACAATTTTTTATCTCTAGTTGTACTCAACACATGAGATCTAAAGATTTTGAGAATGACTTTTGAGACAGTACTCTAATAGAGAATTAGAGAATTCACAGAGCTCTGATTAACGATTAATTAGTCAGATGCTTCATGAGGCCAATATAATATAATCTATATATATTCTAGGTCAAAGTTTATTAGGTTTTAGGGTTTCCATATAGTAATAAATTAATTATAAATGTGTCATATAGTGGGACCTATTGCAGTCTGACGGCAATACAGCGTGCCATGCGGCACTGCAGTGTGCCATGTGCCACCGTAGTGTCGTGTGGCACTATAGTGTGCCACGCAAATCCCTGATTCAAAATTAGTGATTGGAGTGTGACAGTTTGAAATGCCACATGTCAATTTTAAAATTATTATTGAATTAGATAAATATCTATGTAATATTTTAAATAATCATAAATATCAATTAATTCAAAATTAACTTATCTGATAAAAACCTAACAACCAACTTATCTGTTAATTCAAAATTAATTAATTAGTTGATTTAGAATTAAATTATTAACTCATAATAATCTAACATTATTTAATTTCATAAATAAAATGTATTGTCTCATCATCGATCAATTCATAACTAATCGATATATAGTTAATTAATTATAATTTCAGAAAATTACAATAATTAATTTTCAATTAATTAATAACATATAATTATCTCATAATTATATACTTACCCTAAAAACTTAAATTTTTTTGCAAGCTAGTCATTTTCTTATGTCTTAAAACATTCACACCCTAAACTGTATAGTACAGATGTGGCTTGAGTACCATTGACCCATAATTTTAAGCTTCAATAAATCAGATTATTAATTAAACTCTTTAATTAAATAATCTTATTTATTAATTCAATTATTACTCCACTATAAATATTGAATTGCAGTCTTAGTAATTACATAATATATTTACAGAGTAATCTCTTGTAGTCTGTTGATATAATTACTTCATGTAATTATGTCCTCCAATTATTGGTTCGTAAATTAGAGCTGATAAAAATTACTATTTTACCCTTCTAATTACCTCTTGATCCTTAAATACTATTAATTCACTAGTGAACAGTTAATTTATAATTATATTATAAATTTGAGCTCAATAACTATTCAATCTCAGAATTAACACTTAAGGGAACTAATATACTATTCATCATGAAAGTTTGAATTCTAAATCTTGTAAGGTCATGTTCCTAGCCATCTATGTCACTGAATCTCCAAAATAAAAGTCACTAGCCTGTTTTACGAATAAACATTAACGAATGAATCAAAAGATCTAGTAGACATGTATATGAGTTTATGACTACTCAAGATTTAGACTGATCTATATATGATCATCTGATTGATGTGTATTAAATCTTTATGATAAACGGTAAGTTAATAAATATATTAATGCACATCGAACTTATCCTATATAATCTAATCATGTAAAGTACCTTTACTAAAATGTCTATCTATATCAGCGATCTGAATCTAGATCACATGCATTCAAACTGCTTAACGAACCGTAATAGCAACCATTCATTAAAGATTCTAAAATTTTATGTGTTGCAGACTATTTTATTCACTATCTATGATCTTAATCATCTTGTACTAATATAAGATTATAGTCTCATTAATGAATGTGAAATTTTTGAATATTTATATTAATTATTCAATAATAATTCATAGAATACAATTATAAAAAAATGCATTTTTATTAATTTCTAAATAAAATGTCAAGCAAATGTGACATCTCTCTCAACCCTATATTATGCATATGACCCTCAAACTACTTCGCTGGAAGTGTTTTGGTAAAAGGATCAACCAGGTTCTGATCTGACGCTATTTTCATAACAGTCACATCTCTTCAGTGTATGGTCTTTCTTACAAGATGGTATTTCATCTCAATGTACTTGCCCCTCTTGTGACTCCTTGGTTAATTTGAATTAGCTACTGTCCAACTATTCTCACAGTACAGGATTAGTGGCTTATCCATATCTGGAACTACTTCCATATCAGTACAGAACTTGCTGAGCCAAACCGCTTCTTTTGCAGCTTCACAAGCTGCTATATATTCGGCTTCGATGGTAGAATTTACAGTACGGGATTGTTTAATATTTCTCCAAACTATAGCACCTCCACCTAAGGTGAAAACTGATCCAGATATCAACTTTTGATTGTCCCTACCTGATTGAAAATCAGAATCACTATATCTAGTGGGTTTAGGTCTCCTCCTGAATAAACAAGCATATAATTTCTTGGTCTCCGAAGATACTTGAGAATGTGCTTTACCACAATCCAGTGTTCAAAACTAGGATTTGATTGATAACGACTGACAATTCATACTACATAATAGATGTCCGGTCTCGTACACAACGTGGCATACATGAGACTCCTGACTGCTGAAGCATAAGGAACCTTTCTCATTTCCTCTTCCTCGTGAGATGTCTAAGGATAATTCCATGTCTGGTCGGTAATTGACCTTGGAATTTTTCAAGAGAATCTTTCTAGCACATTATCAATATAATACGTCTGAGAAAGTGCCAAGAGCTTGTTCTTCCTATCCCCTAAGATTTGGATGCCTAGAACATAGCTCGCTTCTCCTAAATCTTTTATTTGGAATTTCTCAGCTAACCGCTTCTTTACTTTTGACAATGTTTCCACACCATTTTCCAATAAGTAGAATATCATCTACGTAAAGAACTAAGAAAATCACTTTCTTATCTTTGATGTATTTATAAACACAAGTTTCATCAACATTTTTTCGAAGCCATATGATTTAATAGTTTCATCAAATGTAAGATTTCAAGATCTCGATACTTGCTTCAATTCATAAATGGATTTAAGCAACTTGCATACTTTCTAATCTTGCTCCATTTGCACGAACCCTTGTGCTTGCATCATATATATTCTTTTTTTAAGAGAGCCATTAAGAAAGGCTGTCTTGACATCCATTTACCATATTTCATAGTCTAAACTAGCGATTATGGATAAAAGAATGCGAATAGATTTTAGCATGGCCACGGGAGAGAATATCTCTTCATAATCAACTCCATCCCTTTGAGTATAGCATTTGGCTACTAGTCGTGTCTTGAAAAACTCTACTTTCTGATATGTACCTCTTTTCTTCTTGAAGATCCATTTTCATCCAATGGGCCTGATTTCTCAGGTGGATCTACACAAGTTCCTAAATAAAATTCGAATACATCGATTTCATTTCTTGGTTCATGGCATCTTGTCATTTCTCCTTTTCAGGATCTTCCATTGTCTCTTTAAAAATTAATGGATCGTCCTTATCATTGTCTGATACTAGGACTTGTGCTTCTTATTCATAGAGAATGTGTTATCTTACAACCCTCCCACTACGACGTTGCGTCGGAGTTTCCTGAACATGAACATTAGTTTATATGATTTGTCATCTATCACTTAATGATGAAGATGGTATGATCTCATCAGACGTGAGTTCTTCAAGAACTAATTTGCTATGAAATTTATAGTTTACCATATAGTCATGTTCAAGGAAAGTTGCATTTGTCCATACAAACACTTTTTTGTCCTTGTGACTATAAAAGTAACCATCTCTTGTTTCTTGAGCATAACCAACAAATATATATTTTTCAGACCTTGAGTCTAACTTTTCAGTCTTAAATCTAAGTTTAAATGTGTCTTGCTTACAGACTTGGAAGGAACTACATTCAAAATGTAAGTTGTCGTTTAAAGTGCATATCCTCAGAATGTGAGTGGTAGTGATGAGTAGCTTAACATCGAACTAACCACATCCAATAAGGTTCAGTTTCTCATTTCTGAAACATCATTTTATTGTGGCGTTCCAGGTGTTATGTGTTAGGATAGAATTCAATACTCCAGCAAATAATCTTTGAATTCTAAATCCAAGAATTCACCACCTCGATTTGATCGAAGTGTTTTCAAAGATTTATCTAATTGTTTTCCAGCTTCATCTTTGAAGTCTTTAATTTTTCAAAAGTTTTAGTTTTTCTATGCATTAAGTAAGTATAATTGTATCTTGAGTAATCGTCAATAAAAGTGACGAAATACTCATACCTACCTCTACCTTGTTCATTGATCGGTCCACAAACGTCACTATATACTAGCTCAAGTGGTTCTTTGGCTCTTTGGCACTCTGCAGAGAAATGTCTCATGGTCATTTTACCCTCTAAACATGATTCACAAATCAGAAGATCCAACTTTTAGTTCTCTCAAAGCATCATGTTTTGTTAATCGGTTTATTCTGTCAAGATTAATATGTCCCTACCTATGATGCAGAAGATATGTATCAACTTCTTGAGAAACTTTTTGTTATTTGTTACCTTTTTTATTTGCTACTTTAAATAAATCTGAATTATTTAAATGTCCGTTCACTTGCTTTAAACATATACAGTCCGTTTGAAAATTTTGCATGACAAATATTTGAAACCATTCTTTGAAATAACAAAGAAATTATCATTAAAAAAATATCAAAATTCTGTTCATGCAACAAAGATAAAGAAATTAAATTTTTAGGAAATCCTGAAATAAATCAACATTGTTCAAAACAAGAAATTTATTTTCAAAACTTAAACGGAATGTTCATAATGCTTTTGCTTAAACGAGCGCACCATTGTCAACTCTCATTATCACCTCCCATCAACAAGCTCCTTTGAAGAATCAAGCATATGCAAAGAAGAACATACATGATTAGTGGCCTTGAATCTATAATCTAGGATGACAAATCATATTCCACTAAATAAGTTTCAAGTACAAGTGAATCAAATTTACCTTTATTTTCCACCTAGGAGAGATACTTGTTACAGTTTCTCTTCCAGTGACCTTCAACTCCACAATTGAAATTGGAAGAGAAACTGTAACAAGTATCTCTCCTAGGTGAAAGTCACTGGAAGAGAAACTATAACAAGTATCTCTTCTAGGTGAAAAAGAAATGTAAATTTGATTTACTTGAGTAATCGTCAATAAAAGTGACGAAATACTCATACCCACCTTTACCTTGTACATTGATTGGTCTGTAGACGTCACTGTGTACTAGCTTAAGTGGTTTTTTGGCTCTTTGACACACTGCAGAGAAATGTCTCTTGGTCATTTTACCCTCTAAATATGATTCATAAACCAGAAGAGTTTCAACTTTTAATTCTCTCAAAGCACCATGTTTTGTTAATCGATTTATTATGTCAAGATTAATTTGTCTCTACCTAAAATGTCAAAGATATGTATCAACTTCTTGAGAAACTTTTTGTTGTTTGTTACCTTTTGGATTTGCTACTTTAAATAATTCTGAATTATTTAAATGTACGTTCAGTTGGTTTAAACATATACAGTTTGTTTGAAACTTTTGCATGATAAATATTGAAACCATTATTTGAAATAACAAACAAATTATTATTAAAAGAAACATCAAAATTTTGTTCATGCAACAAAGATAAAGAAATTAAATTTATAGAAAATCTCAAAATAAAATAAACATTATTCAAAACAAGAAATTTATTTTCAAAACTTAAACGAACTGTTCATAATGTTTTTGCTGAAACGAGCGCACCATTATGAACTCTCATTATTACCTCGCCATCAACAAGCTCCTTTGAAGAATCAAGCATATGTAAAAAACAACATACATGGTTAGAGGCTCTTGAATATATAATCCAGGATGACAATCAGATTCCACTAAACAAGCTTCAAGTACAAGTAAATCAAATTTATCTTTCTTTTTCATCTAGGACAGATACTTGTTACAGTTTCTCTTCAAGTACAAGTAAATTAAAGAACCTAAGGGTTACCTTTCTTCTTTGAGTTATTGTCTTTCTTGTCTTCTTAGCCTTAGGTGACCTCTTGGAGTTTTTCTATCATTACCATTGTTCTTCTTCCTTTTATCTTTAGAGCAAAACGACTTTTGCTCAACAACATTTTTCTTGCCCTCTTTGGTCATACTCTTGTTGAGTGACTCAAAAATCTACAATTCATTCAACAATTAGATCATGTTAAATTATAACTTGTTCATGACATAGTTGGTAGTGAATGCAGAAAAAATAAGTGTGAGCGATTCAAGTATAATGTTGACTTGAGTTCTCTTATCAATGGTAGCCCCATGTACTTCTGCATCATGCATTTTTTTGATCATATTCAACACATGTTCACGCATAGAAATATCTGTCTTCATCAAAGTTGTCACTTTGTTGTAAACCATATCTCATGTTCAAAACCATATCTCACGTTGTTGTACTAATAATGGAGACCATAGGTCACATTTACATGACAACATTCTCTCACTCACTATTTTGTAATTAATGTGTTTCTACTTAATTAATCAATTAATTCTAAATTAGTTACTAGTTACAATAACCCTATGAATGTAAAATTAATTATTAATCCAATCTAATTGGCCTAAGTTCATTTAATCTTCTAAAGAGCCTAAGACTAATTTTGGTGAACTTAGAATAACGAACTAATTATATTCATCAAACTTTAATAAAACACTTTTAATAAAGTTAGTTATCCTAAAAGCTTATTAAACGTATGCCTTTAAAGTGGTGTGATAACCAGGTTTAACTAATTAAAACTTAACAATTTACATGCATTTAGTTTCACAAAGTAATTCATATAAACACATTAGGATAATCCTAATAAATCATATTTCTAGAAATGAGATGCATGATTAAATAAAACTGTGTGGGGTTTCATGTATGACATGTCATTGACTAATGCATGACCATGTTATTAATCAAATCAATAAACATTTATGTAAATAAATATAATAAATAAATGAGGAACCGAATGACTATTGAGTATTTCTAAATTTATAACTTTTGAAAAAATAGAAATAGTTATAAAGCGGGCTTCAAGAATACATATTTCGAAAAGTTGCTCCTTCTCCATTACAGGCCGGTATTCATAATCTTCAAGCTTTGATCAAAACCTTTTAATTAAGAATTTTTTTCTAATTAAATAATCCCATTAATGATCATTTTTAAATTAATTAAATTTGATTAGTAAAAAATAATTTAGTCATTTATTAAAATGGGGTCAAACCCAATCAATTAAATAATTTAATTTTTAAAAAAATTAAAACCGATAACTGACTTTTAAAATTACTTTGTTTAAAATTAAAAGATAAAAGATAGGATTATGGGTTTCACGAAGCATCACAAAGATAGGGCAACACGGTATCAGGGTATCTGTGCCCCGTACCCTGGCAATCACAAGGATTACTGCCGGCGGTAGTAGGGGGCACTGTCGGCTTCACCACTCTCAGCGCCACCGCCGTCGCCGGCTACCCAGTCACTCTCGGCGCCAATTGAAAAGTTGCTCCTTCTCCTCTTCTCCTCTTCTCTACTTCATATGTCTCATGCATTCTTCGTCTTCTTGCATACTGTATTTGACAATTTAATATTCAAAATAAAATTAAAAAAATACTATGCCCGAAAATGACTTACACAAGATCTAAAGAAAAAAATAAGAACAACACCTAAACCCAAAAGTCACCATATAATTAACGATTCATCATTAATTATATATTCAAAAAACACAACCATTCATTCATTCATACATATCAAAATATATATTGAATAATGAAAGAAAATCCACACAACATTTAATGTATACATATATAAGACCGCTCTGATACCAATTGTTGGAAATCACGGCGCGCAGCGGAAATGTTTTTAAAAAAATTATTGATTGAAAAATAATCATGATGCCATGGATCCCAAAAACTAATTTTTATGAAAAAAACAATTTTTACACGGGTCCATTACTTATCTATACATTAAATCAATAGACATTCAAAGTAAAGATTTTTACCTCTTGAAGTCTATCAAGCGTCTCCGCTCTCTTCTAGTATAAAACCGAATGTTCAATTTCACGAAGAATAAACTTGTGAGATTTACACCAAGATCTTACAAACCAATCTTCAAACATATTAGGACGTTAATTACAAATGCGACCCACTACAGTCTGCGCCACACTGTTGTGTGCCACACCAATCCCTGATTTAAAATTAGTGATTGGCGTGTGACACTCTAATATGTCAAATGACAAATTTTAAATTTATTATTTAATCAGATAAATATCTATGGATTATTTCAAATAATAATAAATATCAGTTAATTCAAAATTAACTTATCTGATAAAAACCTAGCAACCTACTTATATGTTAATTCAAAATTAAATTATTATCTCATAATAATCTAACACTATTTAATTTTATAAATCAAATATACTATCTCATCATCTATTAATTCATAAATAATCGATATATTGTTAACTAATTGTCATTTTTGAAAATTACAATAATTAATTTAATTAATTAATAACACATAATTATCTCATAATTATATATTTACCCTGAAAACTTAATTCTTTTTGCAAGTTAGTCATTTTCTTATGCCTTGAAATATTCACACCCTAGACTATGTAGTACAGAGGTGGATTGGAGACCATGGACCCATGATTTTAAGCTTTAATAAATCAGATTATTAATTAAATAATCTCATTTATTAATTCCATTATTACTCCACTATAAATATGAAATTGTATTCTTAGTAATTACAGAATATATCTACAGAATAATCTTATATAATCTATTGATATAATTACTTCATATAGTTTTGTCCTCCATTTATTGCTTCATAAATTAGAGCTGATCAAAATTACCGTTTTAACCTTATAATTATCTCTTGACCCTTAAGTACCATTAATTCACTAATAAATAAATAATTTATAATTGTATTATAAATTTGAACTCAATAAGCATTTAATCTTAGAATTAACATTTCACGGAACCAATATATGATCCATCAGGAAAACTTGGATTCCAAATCTTGTAAGATTATGTTCTCAGCCATCCATGTTAATGAATCTCCAAAATAAAAGTCACTAGTCTGTTTTACAAACAAACATTAACGAGTAAATCAAAAGATCTAGAAGACATGTATAAGAGTTCATGACTACTCAGACTGATATACATATGATCATCTTATTGATATGTATTAAATCTTTATGATAAACAATAAATTAATAATGATATTAATTCACATCGGTCTTGTCCTATATAATCTAATCATAGAGTACATTCAATAAGATTTCTACCCACATCAATGATCCAGATCTAGATCACATGCATTCAAAATACTTAGCGAACCGTACTAGCAACCATTCATTAAAAATTCCATACTTTAATATGCACAGAATATTTTATTAATTATCTGTGATCTTAATCCTCTTGTACTAATATAAGATCATAGTTTCATTAATAAATATGAAATTTAGATATTTATATTAATTATTCAATAATAATTCAGAGAATATAATTTTAAGAAAAATGCGTTTTTATTAATTTTCAAATAAAATATATTTACACATGCTTTGATGACACTATGCCCAACACTTTCCACCTTCTAACAAACTTCTCCAACCCCACGAGGGCTTATCACCCATCTTTGCATCCATAAATTTACAATATTTAAAAATTTGCTTTTAAGAAAGCTAAATAATAAAGGGGTTTTGGCAGTTAATAATCTACATCATTGTTTAGCTAACATAGTCATATTAAAGATGGCAAGGTCTCTAAAACAAAGGCCCCTCTAAATTTTGACATAGCTGATTTATCCCATGAACATCAATGGATTCCTTGTTTCTTATGGGAGCTGCTCCACTAATATTTAGAAATATGTTTACAGATATTTTGACAAATAGAAACTAAAATCTTAAAACATGACATGGCGTAACTAAGAATGGACAAGGCTATCGATTTTATCAAAACTTCTTTACCTGTTGAGGAAAGAAACCTCTCAGACCAGCCAATAACTCTTTTAATCATTTTTTCAAGAAGGACCTTAAAAAAAATTTCGTAAGGCTGAAATCTGAGATAATACCCAGATGTTTACCAAGGGAGTGGCTCCTCTTAGTACGACAAAAGGCAGCCAAATATGAGCTTATATATGAATGAGTATTGGAGCTAAAAAATAAAGCACTCTTGTCAAGATTAATTTCCTGACCAGATGCATCACAATATAATGCAAGAATGTTCATTGCCACCATCATCTCCTCCTATTCATTTTACAGAAGAAAAGTGAATCATCGGCAAAGAAAAGATGTGGTATAGACATACCATATCTAGCTGCTCAGAATCCGTTAATTTCGTTAGCCAATTCACCATGAATAAAAAGAGAAGATAACACTTCTGCACAAATAATAAATAAATAAGGTGAGACAGGGTCACCTTGTCTGATGCCACGTCTAGGGTGGATGATGCTTCCCGTGTCGCCATTGATAACAACTCTATAAGTTACAAAGGATATGCATGCATAAATCTATTCACACCATTTTCCAGGAAACCCCATTTTTTTGAAGAGGTATGTGTTTCTCTTTCTTTCTTTGTCTATCACGGATTAATTTTGACCATGTGATTGTATCCTTATTTCAATATATAAATTTGTCCTATTAGCTAGGTTTTTCTTGTCTATCACGTATTTCTCTTGTCTATGTGATTTTATTCATATTTTCATATAAATTAGTCCTTTTAGCTAGGTTTAGGCATGTAGGACTCATAATCGCTATTCATGGGCATGTTGATGTGTGTGTTTCACACTCATATTTTAGAAAATCTTAACTTTAATTTTAATTATTCTTTAAGTTTTATTGTTTGATTTATGTTTATTTTTGTTTTTATCTTGTAGGTTTGATATTCTATTACATTTAGATTGATTTGGAAGTCAAAAATTCAAAAAAATCATAAAAAGAACGGACCTGGGCAGAAGGGCCAGCGTCGCGATGCTCGTAGTACAGAACACCAGTGCCAGGATGCCAGCAATACAGAACGCCAGCGCCGTGACGCTGGTACTATAGAACACCAGCACCGCAGCACTGACTTCTCAGCCTCACGACTCTTGCGCGAGATTAATTTTTTCCTTTCGATTTTTATACCAAATTTACCATTTTCGAATCCTAGGGTATAAATAGAATATCTTAGAGTTTTAGAGGGGGTCTTTGGACGTTTTCTGAATGTGAGATGCAAAGGAGAAGGCTTTTGGAGAGGAGAGCAAGAATACCAAATTCGGAAACGATTTTCAACTTCAATCACAACCTCAAAACTATTTTTTTCTCTTTTTCTCTATGTTTATAAATATTAGTAGAATGTTTTCTTATTTCATTATGTTCTAATTTTTTATCTAAGGCTACGACGTAACCAAACCATGATTGTTCATAAATTTTGAGTTTTAATTCAATCGATGTTTATTCAGTATTATTGAGTGTTATAATTCTTTCTTAATGCTTGTGATTGTCTGACCAACTATTGCATGATTTTGGATTTAATTCTGAAACTGATAAGTGATGATTGAATCTGCTCTTTGTTTATAACACCATTAGAATTTCATAAGTTAGAGATAATTATGAATCTCGTGTAGCAACTATAATTTCTTGTGCTTAATGAGTTTCATTATATTGAATATTGACATAGATGTATAATTTATATTTTTGATTCATTATTATCAATGCTTGAGAAAGATTGATAATTATATTAGAGAAATTCGCTATCAATGTTTTGAATAAACATTAATTGATTAAGAATTGGAATTTAAAGTATGTTTGGTTTGGTGAAATCGAAAACCCTAAAGCTTTTAACTATTCAAATTTTATATTTATCAAATCTTTATCATTTTAGTTTAATTAGAATTTTTAGTTTAGTTAAAAATCCCAACTTTTCGTTATTCTTAAGTAGAATTAAGGTTTAGTTAATTTTAATTATTAATATCAATCAATCATGTGGATGATATTCCATTTTTAAAGAAATTTACTACTTGACTACGATAATGTACACTTGTATTATAAAGAAAATTCGTAATACTTTTTTGGCACTGTTACTGTGGATTGATTTTGTTTACTAATATTGGAGTTACAGATCTTAAATTTCAGGCGTTCTCTGGGGTGTCCGAGAAAATCTGAAAACGAGAATTTGACTCCCCTTAATTTGGAAATTGAGTGAACTTATAGACGTAATAGAAAAGTAAGGAGAGAAGCTTCTAAATGATCTCAAGAAACCTTGGAAGACGTTCGAGAAAATCTTAAAATCGTGAACAACCAAAATAACTGGGCATTTTGGGATTATGTTATGCCAGTGGTCAATGAGACCATGTCTGCCATTCAACGCCCTGTTATTAGTGCCAATAATTTTGAGATTAAGCCAGCTATCATTCAAATAGTACAAGCAAATCAGTTCAATGGTCTACCTAACAATGATCTAAACGTCCACATAGCAACTTTTCTCAAAATTTGTGAGACATTCAAGCACAATAATGTCTCATCTTATGCAATTAGGCTGACATTATTCCCATTCTCACAACTTTGAATGTTCTCTCTGAGAATTTTTTAGCAAAGTTCTTTCCACCAGCTAAAACAGCCAAATGAGGAATGAGTTCACCACCTTTGCCCAATATGATATGAAGTCTCTTTATGAAGCATGAGAGAGGTTTAAAGAGATGTTGAGAGGATGCCCACATCATGGACTACTTGGATGGCTGTAAGTTTAAACTTTTTACAATGGTTTGGGGAATTCAACAAGGGTGCTATTGGATGCAGCAACATGAGGTGCTTTGATGGGTAAAACACATGAGGATGCTTATGTCTTACTAGAAAAAATGACTGCTAATGATTATCAATGACCAACTGAGCTTAATGTACTAAGAAAGACTCATGGAGTTCATGAAGTTAATGCATTTATTGCCCTCACAGCTCAAGTGGCTACAATTTCAAAGCAATTTAGCTCTTTCACTACCAATGCTAGTGCAGTTCATGCGACACAGGAAGTTTATGAATTATGTAATGGACCTCATTCTAGTACTGAATGTCAGGCTGGAAATCCATTTGCTCATTCTCAGTCTTAACATGCTAACTTTGTTGGGAACTACAATAGGAAGAACAATCCATTCTCCATCACCCACAATCAAGGATGGAGAAATCACCCTAATTTCTCGTGGAAGAATAGTCAGAATGTAATTAATCCACCAGTTGCAACTCAACCTCAATTTTAGCCTCAACAACCTATAATTTCTCTGGAAGATGCTATTGCCCAGCTCACAGTTAATACTACTCAATTTATGACAAGAACAGATGCTACACTTCAGAGGTAAGAGACAAGTATCCAGAGACAAGAAACCAGTATTCAGAGTCAAGCTGCGTCGATTAGGAATTTGGAGCTTCAAATGGGTCAGCTTTCAGAATTACTCACACAAAGACCATAAGGTTCTCTGCCGAGAAACACTGAGAAAAATCCAAAAGAGCACGTAAAGGCCATTATTCTTTAGAATTCGACTGTTGAGAGTTCTCAACCAATGGAAGCAAAAATTGAGACAATGGATGATGAATTAGACAAGAGTTCATAGAAGAAGGAAGACAAACCTAAATCCAAAGCTTTCCTGATAATCCTCTACTAGATATTCTACATATTCCATACTCTTAGTGATTCTAAAAGTAGAAATCGGACAAGCAATTTTTCAAGTTTCTTGATGTGTTTAAAAAATTGCACATCAACATTCCCTTTGTCAATGCTTTGGAAAAAATGTTGAGCTATGTTAAATTCATGACGTAAATTATCTCAAATAAGAGGAGTATGAGACAATTGCATTCACTGAGGAATACAGTGCAATATTGCATAAATAAATTACCCCCGAAGTTAAAGGACCCTTGGAGTTTTACTATTCCATGCACCATTGGCAATTCATAATTTGATGCCTTACTCGATTTATAAGAAGCTAGGTGTTGGGGAATTGAAGCCCACAACGGTCTCTTTACAGTTAGCAGATCGTTCAATCAAATATCCACGAGAAATTGTTGAAGATGTATTGGTAAAAGTGAATAAGTTTATCTTCCCAGCGGATTTTATTGTTCTTGACATGGATGAGGACCGAGAAATTCCAATTATTCTTGGTAGACCATTATTGGCTACGAGGATAACTCTTATTAATGTGTAGAAAGGGCAGCTTATTCTGAGAGTACAAGACGAGCAAGTAACTTCCAATTTCTTCAAAGCAATGAAATACCCTAATGAGGATGATAACTGTTTTCAAGTGGATAATGCAGAGAGATATATCAAAGAAACAATTCAGAAAAGCTATCCGGTTTAGCCATTAGAAGCATGTCTAGTTGGGAAAATTGACAAGGAAGATCCAGAGATTTTGGAGTATGTGAATTGATTTTAAGCATCTCCACCAATATTCATCAGGAGGTCGTTTGAAGAATTATGAGAAAGTAAACCTAGACAATTGCCTTCATTGAAAATCCACCAGTGTTAGAACTCAAGTAGTTGTCAACCCACCCTCGGTATGCTTATTTGGAAAACGTCTCTTCTCTTCCTGTCATTATTTTTGCTTCATTAAATAATGAACAAAAAGACAAACTTTTGAGGGTATTAAGAGAGCACATAACAACACTAGGGTGGTCAATCTTTGACATAAGAGGAATTAGCCCATCGCTTTGGATGCATAAAATCTTAATGGAGGATAATTTTAGACCATCAGTGGAACACAAACACCGGTTGATTCCCAATATGAAGGTGGTGGTAAGGGATGAAGTACTGAAGACTCTTGATGCATGTAAAAATCACTTTCCACTTCCATTTATTGATCAAATGCTTGATAGACTGGCTGACCATGCATATTATTGCTTCCTAGATGGTTATTCTGGTTATAATCAATTTTCCATAGCACTGGAAGATCAAGAGAAAACGACATTCACCTGCCCATATCGCACATTTGCGTTTAGATAAATGTCGTTTGGTTTACGTAACGCACCAGCAACATTTCAAATGTGCATAATGGCAATCTTTTCTGACATGGTGGAGCATTTCATGAATTATTTATGGATGACTTCTTAGTTTTTGGTCATTCTTTTGATTCTTATTTGGCGAATTTATCTCTTGTGTTGGAATGATGCAAAGAAACAAACTTGGTTTTCAATTGGAAAATGTGCCATTTTATGTTACAAGAGGGAATTGTTCTTGGTCATCGAATATCATCTAAAGGGATCGAAGTAGATCGTGCAAAAATTAAGACCATTGAGAAGCTTCCACCACCGACATCAGTTAAAGGCATTCAAAGTTTTCTTGGCCATGCTGGGTTTTACCGCTGCTTCATTAAGGATTTTTTCAAGATCACGAAGCCTCTCTGTAATCTTCTTGAGAAGGACGTTCTATTTCACTTTAATGAGGAGTGTCATAGAGCATTTACATTCTTGAAAACAGCTTTGGTTTCTGCTCTTATAATTGTAGCACTGGATTGGGATTCACCGTTTGAGTTGATGTGGGATGCTAGTAATTATGCCATCGGAGCTGTCTTAGGGCAAAGTATTTCATGCTATTTATTATGTAAGCCAAACACTCAATGATGCTCAACTCAATTACTCCACTACTGAAAAAGAACTATTGGTAATCATTTTTGCTTTTAACAAATTCAGATCATACTTGATTGGGGACTAAAGTCATAGTGTTCACCGACCACTCCGCCATTAAGTACTTGATTGAGAAGAAGAATGCCAAGTCTCGCTTGATACGATGGATATTGTTATTGCAAGAATTTGACTTGTAGATTCAGGATAAGAAAGGCATTGGGAATTTGGTTGCCGATCAATTATCTAGATTGGAACAAGCTGAAGTTAATGTTGAGAATGAACCACCGATCAAAGAAACTTTCCCAGACAAACAACTCTTTGCTGTAAGAACTTGTAATCTTCCTTGGTTTGCTGATTTCATTAATTACATGGCTAGTAATGTACTCCCTCCAAATCAATCTAGCCAATAAAGAAAGAAATTTCTTTCAAACGTGAAGTAATATTATTGGGAAGACTCTTTTCTTTACAAGCATTGTCCAGGCCAAATCATTAGGTGGTGTGTCCCAGAGGAAGAGAAAGCAGGCATCCTTCACCATTGTCATTCCTAAAAATATCGTGGTCATTTTGGTACTAATCAAACGGTTGTTAAAATTCTTCAATCAGGTTTTTATTGGCCTACTCTTTTCATGGATGCTCATACTTATGTTGCTGCTTGTGATCGATGTCAACAAACTGGGAATATGTCACGTCAGAATGAAATTCCTTTAAAAAACACCTTGGAGGTAGAAATTTTTTATGTATGGGGCATCGACTTCATGGGACCTTTTCCACCATATTTCAATAACTTATATATCTTAGTGGCTGTTGATTACGTCTCCAGTTGGGTGGAAGCGGTGGAACTGCCAACAAATGATTCCAGGGTGGTCGTAAAATTTCTACAAAAAATATTTTCACCCGTTTTGGAACCCCAAGAGCTATCATAAGTGATGAAGGTACACATTTTTGCAACAAGCAATTTGAAGGTCTTTTGGAAAAATATGGGGTCACACATAAAATTGCCACAGCTTATCATTCTCAGACGAGTGGTCAAGTAGAGATTTCTAACAGGGAATTAAAGTGGATTCTCGAAAAGATAGTAAGTTCTTCAAGAAAGGATTGGTCGAAGAAACTTGATGATGCTATTTGGGCAAATCGAACTGCTTTTTAAAACATCGATCAGAATGCCTCCTTTCTGACTAGTTTTTGGAAAAGCATGTCATTTATCAGTGAAATTAGAGCATAAAGCATTTTGGGCAATTAAGAAACTGAATTTTGACCTACAAAGCCACCAATGTCAAATGACGCCTTCAGCTTAATGAATTAGATGAGTTACGTTAAGGTGCTTATGAAAATGCTCGGATGTACAAAGAACGTACCCAACAATGGCATGACAAGTGCATCATTCGAAAGGAACTTTCTCCTGGCCAAAAAGTGTTATTATACAACTCCAAACTCTGATTATTTCCAGGAAAGCTTAAGTCACGATAGTCAGGCCCATTCATTATAGCAAAGGTGTTCCCTCATGGAGCGGTAGAGCTTCATCATCCAAAAAAAGGAAATTTTAAGGTCAATGGACAGCGGGTGAAGCCATATTTGGATGATTGTATTGATCAAGAAAAGACCAAAATCATGTTAGACTCTCCATGAGCATTGGCATTTTGTCCGGTTGACGACAGTAAAGAAAGCGCTAACGGGAGGCAACCCGAGTTTGTTTTTATTTTATTTCTAATTTCATTAATTTAATTTATTTTAATTTAATTTTTATTTAGGTGTTAAGTAATATATATATATATATATATATATATATATTTGGTAAGCTGAGGCAGTAGCTCAGCATTGTGGCATTGGCAACCCAGTGCCAGAACGCTGGGACCAGTCCGAGGTCAGTAGCTCAGCGTCGCGACACTGGATTTCCAGCGCCGCAACGCTGAGTCGAAGCCCCCCTAAGTCAGTAAGCCAGCGTTGCAACTCCACGCCTTTTGGTATCAAAGCCAAATCTGGTGGGGATAATTACTGTTCATTTACTGTTTATACTTATATTTCTGTATAATTTCAACTGTTTGCCGTCTATTATGGCTGGTTATTGATGTTATTGTTTACTTATTTACTTACATGAATAATTGCTTATATCTAATCTTACTCTCTGCCCAAGTGACTGGTTATTCTTATAATTGATTATTTTTTTGTATTATTTGTTTGCCTAATATGTGAATCTGTTTATCAGAGGCTGGCGTATCAGCTTCTATTTGGTTAGCTTCAGGGACCTAGGTAAGTCCTTTTAGATACGTAAATCCTGAGGGAAGGGTAGTTGTAGAGGTGAAAGGAGCAGAGTGAAGCGTAATAGGAGGTTGTAGAAGTCACCACAAGGTTAATAATAAAAAATATAATATAAAATTCTCAATAATAAGAATAATTTAGTTAGTTGAGCAATGAGTAGATTATTTAGGATTAATTCTTCTCGTAGTAGTAGGTCAACAATAACCTCAATACCTGACAATAAATGATGAACACATTGAATTAGCAGATGATCAAGTAGATCATAGGGTATGGAATATACCTAAAATCCCTAATAAAAATATTTATAAATCAACATGGTCTGTTGCTTCTTTCAAGCCTCAACATCATATAAAAATAATTGAAAAAATATATGTTCTTGGAAAAGAGCATGAAACATGTCAATTACTTTCATCTGATGCAATAAAGCATCATATTCAAGAAGGATATGATTTCCTTCATTTTGATTTAGTCCAGATTGGAGTAAAACCACTCACAAGAAGAGACCTCAATACATATGTCTTATTAACCTTGCGAGATGTAAGATTTACAAATTTTAATGATAGTATTTTAGGATTAATTGAATATTCACTTTGTAATGGTCCAATTCATTTTGATTATTTTCCTGATCTGTCTGTTAGTTTAACAGATCCCCATATTTTAAAATCATTAACTTTAAATATTAAAACTAGTGGTTACCAAGTCCTAGAAGGCACCCAAGCTCTAGCTTTAATCTTTAGAATTCATTACAAAGTAACCAAAACAAATATGAACTTCCAAGCCATCAATAGGAGTCCAAAGAATCAAACCCTATTGATACAATCTAGTCAAAGTAATGCCAATATTAGAGTTCATAAAATAATTAGGTGGTCTCATATTAATTTACCAACAAATTAGCTTTTAACTAATGAAAGTCAACCTACCCAAATTCAAAGACCAATTGAAGATGTAGATTACATCTAGCAGTACATGGATGGTACTGTAAAAATGAACTTTCAATCATCTTCTAGTCCTCAAATTAGGGAGTATAACCAGTTTAGTACCCTTAGGAATTCCTTTTCTGGATCATTCATTGGTAATGATCAAGATATTAGGATTCAACATTTAGAACAAGAATTAAAGAAATTACAAATTAAAAATTTAAAACTTAAAGGTATAGCCACAAGTTCTCAAGTTAGTTAGCTAGCCTCTGATAATAAGTCTGATCAATATGATGAAACTGAAGCACCCACTGGATCAGATTTCCAAGAAACCTTCATTCTGTCAATGCTCAACTTTTAGTTCTGAATATAGGAATCTTGAGTCTAGAATATGAACCAGATTGAGAAGGTCTAACCCAACACAATAATGACCCAGACAATCTAAATAAACGTAATAGATTCAGAGATTCATATGATATGGATAAAAGAAAAGTCATACTTGCTGAATGGAAGGCATTCATGCAAGAATTTAAAATTGATATATTTTTCCTGGATTATGTTGAAGATATTTACGAAAAAAATATCAAATTAATTTCAAAGTATAAATGGGTTAAGGAAGACTCTAGTATAGTATCTACTAGTCATCCTCCTCCTGAGAAAATCATGATTAATCATAAAAATTCCTTAATCACTGCTTCTCCTTTCAAAATTGCAAAGGAAGAAGAACCAAACAAAACAATAGTTGAACAACTCAACTATACTAACCAGAGTCTAATTACAATAGGTAAACAGTTAGACAAAATTGAAACAAAGGTTGAAGTTCTCAATGAACCTAGGCCTAGTGAAACCTTGAAAGAAAAGCCTTTAATAAATCTTTCAGATAAGGCCACTTTAAAAATTATTCCAATTAATAAAAAATTGATAAAATGATTCAAGAATTAAAGAATAAATCCACTGAGTCATCTTCCTCTGTTAAGGTAGTTAACCAAGATAGTAGTTCAGATTCTAAGTTTGAAAAAATTGATGAAATATTTCAAGAATTGAAAGTAATTAACCAAGAAGATAATACTGATTCAGGTAGTCATAGGCCAGAATCAACTTACGAATCATCCACAATAGATAAATTTTCAAATATTAACAATATTGAAAAAACATTTAAGAATTTAGAAATTAATAAATTAGAAAGAAAATGGCATAAGAAGCCCATGCCTCATGATATTCAAATTATTGAATCTTCTCTCGTTAATTAATTTTCTGTTTCTGCAGAAAAATTATATGAATGGAATATTGATGGTCTTTCTGAATAGGAAGTCCTCAGTAGATTACAACACATAGCAATGGTAGCTAATAGCTACATGACCTCTCACAATTTACTTCATGAAGAAGTAATAAATCTTCTAGTCACAGGATTCACAGGAATGCTCCATTCCTGGTGGGAAAAACATCTCACACAAGAATCCAAAATTGTCATTTTTTCAGCAGTTAAGATTGATGTTGAAGGAAACCCAATTATTGGAGAAAATCAGAAAACAATATCTGATGGTATAAATACACTCCTTTATACAATAATTGAACACTTCATTGGTACGCCAAGTAATATTACTTCACGTATTCATGATCAATTAACAAATTTTAGGTGTCCAACATTGAGTGATTTTAATTGGTATAAGAATATATTCTTATCCAGAGTAATGTCAAGGGATGATAATAATCAACTCTTTTGGAAACAAAAATTTATTAATGGATTACCCAATCTCTTTGCCCATAAAATAAGGACAGTCTTTAGTAATGACCTAGGACATATAGACTATAATAGTCTAACCTATGGAACAATAATTACTATAATACAAAAAGAAGGATTAAAAATGTGTGTTGATATGAAAATCAACAAACAAATTACAAAAGAAAGCAAAACTGCTAAATATGAGTTAGGTAATTTTTGTGAAATTCTCTATTGCCCATTCTCAGAAGAATAGAAAAAATTCTCATTTAAACCCTAGAATGTCTCATAAGCCCTATAGGAAAAATTACCACAAACATAAGAATAAAAATTTTGATCAAAACTTTTCTAAAAATAAAAACTTCTCTAGGAATAAAAATTATTTTAGAAAAAGATTTAATAAAAAATTTGATAAAACTAATATTACGTGTTTTAAATATGGTAAAAAATGTCACCTTTCAAATACTTGTCAAGTCAAGAATAAAATTAATCAATTAAAATTTTTTGTAGAAGATAAACAGGAATTGTTTAGGATCTTAGAAATAATAGATTACTATGAAAGTAATAGTGAAGATTTAGGAGAATATGAAACCCCTGAATCCTCTGAAACTGAATCCTCCAGTTCTAACAGTGATTCTCCTAACATCACTATAGAGTGTAGGGATAGTTGTTGTGAAAAAATAAATGTCTTAAATAAAAATGAAGAACAAGAAACTCTTTTGTTAGATTTAATTTATAAAATTAAAAATTCAGAATTAAAACAAGAAAACCTTAAAATACTTAAAAAGGTAATTCTAATGAAATAAAGTGTCAAGTCTAATAATAATAATACTGCAAGTCTTTCACAAACCCTTGAAAAATTCAATAATGTAAAAGGGAAAGATATTAAGACAGAGATAAAAGATTTGAAGAATTCAAACACCGAAATAAAAGAGGAATTAAATCTTTTAAAAATAAAAAATCTAATTAACAAATAGGAATTGAGTGAACCTAGTAAATTACTAATTTCGGATAATGAGGTTGAAGAACTTATTAACTGTCATGATAATGATGAACACTTCATCCAAATCCTCAATCACATTAAAATCAAGAAATGACACATAATGGTCAGAATAATTATTCAAGATTTTGATTTCACAACAATGACTCTTGTAGATTTAGGAGCAGATTTGAATTGTATGCAAGAAGGACTAGTTCCAACCAGGTACTTTAAGAAGACAAAAGAATCTTTGTCTCTACTATGGGTACTCATATGCATATCAATTATGAAATTCTCACAGTCCATATTTGTCAAGACAATGTATGTTTTAAAACATCATTTGTCTTAGTAAAAAATATGACTGACAAAATTATCCTAGGTTTACCATTCATTGCTCTGTTATATCCATTTTCAACAGAGTATGATGGAATAATTACCTATGTCATGAATAAACCTATAAAATTTATATTCCTCTCTTTTCCTCATAATGAAAAATTAAACTCTAAAAGAAAAATCTATCTCTAATTCAATAAATCTCATTTCTTGTAAAGAAAAATAATTATATTTTTACAAGATGAATTAAAAATCAATAGAATTGAAGAACAACTTCAGAGTTATATTCTTCAAAACAAAATTAAAATATTCGAACAAAAAATCTGTAAAGAATTATGTTCTGAT
Organism: Datisca glomerata; assembly: GCA_003255025.1. Classification (NCBI taxonomy): domain Eukaryota; kingdom Viridiplantae; phylum Streptophyta; class Magnoliopsida; order Cucurbitales; family Datiscaceae; genus Datisca; species Datisca glomerata. The sequence goes on from QANY01008670.1 coordinate 1,332,405, forward strand.
ATTCCCAATGCTTTCTGACATAGAAAACAACATACTGTCAGTCTTTCTTATATTAAGGGATTTGATGAGAAGAATATCCCAACAAAGGCAAGGCCTATTCAGAAGTAGCAAATCTTCTTGGGCCTGCTCGGCCTTTTATGTCTAGAAGGCCAGTGAAATTGAACGAGGAGATTCCTTGTTTAGTAATCAATTATAAACCCCTTAATAATGTTTTAGAATGGATAAGATATCCAATACCAAACAAAAGAGATTTAATAAATATACTCATTTAATAAATAGACTCGGAGATGTAGTGATATTCTCCAATTTTGATATGAAATCTGAATTTTGGCAAATCTAGATAAACGAAAGAAATAAATATAAAACATCATTTGTAACTCCATTTGGCCATTATGAGTGGAATGTAAATCTTTTTGGTTTTAAAAATGGTCATAGTGAATTTCAAAATATAATGAATGAAATCTTTAACCAATTTACTGATTTCTCAATTGTTTACATTGATGTTGTACTTATTTTCTCAAAAATGATAGAACAACATTGGAGACATCTTGAATCATTTGTTAGGATAATAAAACAAAATGGTTTAGTTATCTCTGCAAGCAAAATTAGATTATTTCAATCTAAGGTTAGATTCTTAGGATTTGAAATACACCATTCTATAATCAAGCCAATTGACATGATAATACAATTTGCTGACAAATTTCCCAATGAAATTCAAGATAAAACACAATTGCAAAGATTTATAGGATCTTTAAATTACATATCTGATTTTTACGATAAAATGAGGATTGATTGTAAGCCTTTCTTTGATAGGCTTAAAAAGAATCCCTCTCCTTGGACAGATGTCCATACTGATTTAATCAAAAGAATTAAAAGTCCGTGTTAAGATACTTTCTTGTCTTGGCATTCCTATTAATAATTCTTTTAAAATTGTCCAAACCGATACCTCTAAAATTGGATATGGAGGTATCTTGTTACAAAAGATTTCATCAGAATCACCTGAACAAATTGTTAGGTTTACATCTGGACATGGTCTCAATCACAAGTTAATTACAGTACTATTAAGAAGGAAATTTTATCTGTTGTATTATGCATACAAAAATTTCAAGATGACTTGTTAAATCAGAAATTTTTGTTAAAAATGGATTGTAAATCTGCTAAACATGTTCTAGAAAAGGATGTTAAAAATATAGCCTCCAAACATATTTTTGCTAGATGGCAGTCTATACTTAGTATTTTTTATTTCGATATTGAATTTATTAAAAGAATTAATAATTCAGTTCCTGACTTGTTAACTCGTGAATTCTTGCAGGGGCAACAAAAGAGATGGGGTCTAGGCCCCAAGTCTCGGGGAAAATGGCAAAAGGAGAATCCTCCACACAACAATTAGTCCTTAAAGCCCAAATCAAAGATGAGTCTTTTACTCCAAGAAATACCCAATTAAGAGTTCTTGGGTTTACCAAGCCTAATTACCAATCTACTTTGGTCAATCAATTTGATCCATTTGCAGTCTCTAAACCATTTGACCCACAATTGGTCATCAACCAACCACTCACCAATTATAGAAAGTCTTCTCCTTATCATAGGAAAACCCCCAGTAAAAATCTCTTCTATATTGAACACTCATTCGCCCATTTTAAAAATTCAATAGAAATGGCGAAGGCCCATTACCTTCCTGATTCTAATTTCGTCCCTGGACACAAGGACAAAACTCTTAGTTTCTACAAAGATATTCTCCTAGAAACAAAATCAAAAATATCATCTATCATTCTTTCTACATCCTCAGAATAATAACTTTTGAAGAATGAAAAATCCATCCCTCAGGGTTAAAACTCCTTTTAAATAAAAAATAATATAATTATTTTGACTATATTGATGCATGGCAAAAAATTTTCTTGCACCAAAATAGTGAATTTTTCATTCTTGGTTTTTAAATTTTGAAAAAAATTTAAAAATCAATTTACCAAAATGGTTTTCAAAATGGTGGTCAATCCATGAGCCCGTCTTTCAAATATTCCCAATCGAATTACAACAGAACTGCAGCTTATTTTTAAAATTATTTAAACCCTCAACAGTTGAGGCCTCTTTTCCCCAATAATTTATTTTGTAAATAAATAAAAAATTCCATGGATTTTGAAGTGGTAATACGCAACTGAAGGGGAAATCCTCACCAGACAATATTATTTAAAATGGTGGGATAAATTCAGTACATTAAAGATATCTGCTTCCATAAATGAAGAATTAGCAAAATCTCACCCCAGTTAAAGTCTCTCAAGCCTCTAGTGACTTTCTTAAAAATTAAGAAACCAGATAACCAAGCTCCTCAAATTAACCAATCATCAAATTCCTTCCAAAATTCAAAATCTACCACAAGACTTTCTTCAAAAGGTAAAATCAGGTCTAAAAATCCAAAAGAAAAATAAGAGTTAATACAAAAAATGCTCTTTCTCCTTGAAAATAATACAAGCTCTGACTCTGAATTCTCACTAGAGTCAAGTCACCTAATAAAAAATAAAAAGAGTCAATCTCTCTCTCAGAAATTAAAGGGAAAATCTCATGTTTGGTCTCTTCCCCGATGGGCCCATGATCCCTTCTAAGATTCAGAAGACCCTTCTGAGAATGTGGACCTCAGTGAAGATGGATAGGAAAAAATAGATACATCCTTGGCAAAATGCCAATGAAATAATTTTAAAGATATCACGATAACACCAAGAGCACAATGCAGTGATTATCATACTCTTCAAAACAATCAAAGAACAAGTCCGGGATAACAATTATCAAGGACCAGTGACAAATACTCCACCAACAGTCTCAACAAATCATGACAACCACAAAAGACTTCACCTACCAAGATTCTTTGTAATTTGTCATTTTGTAATCATTGTACTATTTACGCTTTTATTAGTCAAAAGTAGGCATGTAAAATGTTTTTACTTTTGTAGAATAAAATAGTTCAGGTTAGTGATGGGTTCCCGATGAACTCCACTTTCCTCAACTATAAATAAGCAGTCTCTCCCTTTTGTGAAGCAGAACTCGTTTTACAACTCTTACTATTTGAGAGTTAAAACCTGTATTGTGAAACGAAGCTTTCTTCTTCTACTCCTCTTTTGTAAATTTTTTTTTCTTTTTCTTCAACGTAAATTACTGAGCAGGAGCACTAATTTATTGTTGCCAATAAACTCTGTTTGTGTAAGATTTTAATCTTACACCCTAATATAGTTTTTGTTTTTACTTTTGGTTAATACAGTTTTTATTGTTTATCTTCTTGCTTCTTAATACCCCATCTTAAATATTTTTCAATTCCGCACCTTTGGTATTAAAGCCAAATGCTGGCTTGCCCACGTTTGCAACGCTCGCATGCCCCCAACTCCTTTTATTTTTTTTAGGTTTTAAACACCCCCACTTCCCTCATACCTCTACCTCATCTCCTACAATCTCTCTCTTCTCCTATTTCATCTCCTTAAATCTTAACCTCACTATCAAATTTTAAAATCTAAACTCTTCATCTCTCCAAAGTTAAAACTTTCTACACTTTATCTCATTTTATTTCCCATAATCTCTCTATTTGTGAGCCCTAGATCTCTTGGCCTGATTTTTTGCCGGAGCTAAGACGGAAGTGGAGGTTGGAGCATTGTAAACACACCTTGATGCATCAACAACGAAATTCTTCTTCCACCAAGGGTTTGTATTTTCTTTATAACAAGTAAGTCTCTAACTTTTGAGATTTGATTTTTGTTGTTGAAAATTTTGAGATTATTGGCAATTGGTTTGCTATTATTCTGAGATTGTTGATTGTGGGAGAGCATTAATTTTGGGTTGTTTATTGAGGATAAATTTTGTCACTTTCTTCACAAGTTTTGGATTGCCTATCAAGTGTTTGATAAAATTTCTTAGAGAGGAGTTAGTAACTTTGTGGTTAATTTGGTTGATGATTGTGTATCTAAGTGGTTTAGGACATAAGTAGAAAGTTGGATTTTGTTGCTTGTGTTAATTTGGCGTGCTATTTCGTAATCTCCATGGCCCCAAGAAATTCTCAACATGGAACCTCAAAGAAACATAAAAGAGCTGAATCATCCACACCTTCTTTCAATCAAAATATCTTTGAGACCCCGGAGGTTTATGAGCGTTTTAGAGAAATTATTCTTAAAAAGCAAGTTATTTCGTAGAGGGGTTTTAATGTCGATGCTACGAACTTTCCAATGATTGATGATATAATGGTGCGAGGTTGGTTAGAATTTTGCCATGCGCATGAGGCTGGTGTAATCCTACTGGTTCAAGAATTTTACGCTAATGGGTTTATTCACAAAAGAGAGTGGTTTTGTAAGGAGAAAATGAGTGTCTTGTTCTGCTAAAGCAATCAACAAATACTACTCTCTACCCAACATTGCGAATGATGACTATTCTAGTTTTGTATAAGGGAATCTGGATCTAGATGTAGTGTTCAACATGTTATGTGTGCCTGGGACGCAATGGCTGACGACAGTTAGTGGGGAACCTAACCACCTCAAAGAAAATACTATGGACGAGATTTCCAAGGCTTGGCATTACTTTGTAGCTGCTCGATTGATGTCGATATCACATACAAGCGATGTCACAAAGGACCAAGCAATCCTAATCTATACAATAATGTCAGACATGTCCATTGATATTGGGCGGATTTCTCCAAATCCATCCTAGATTGCATCATTTCTGAAAAGGGTGGACTTTACATTTCGAGTTTAATTACTGGACTTTGCAGAAATGTTTCTGTCACATAGGAACCTTACGAATCATTAATTCATCCTATGAAGTCCATTGGCACCATGATGATTTACCACTACAAGAATTTGGCTGATGAACCATAACTTATTACCGGAACTTCACACAATCAGCGTAAAAGAGCCATAAACAGTCCATCATCCTCCAGCGTAGCCAACCCAACGGACACCATACTAGCTACCTGTTTGAATGAGCCGCCTTTCATTGGGCACAGAATATGACAAATGCATGATTATAATGTCAAATGCCACACTGCTTCCTCACAAATGTTGAATCAATGCATGCAAAATATTGGGGGTACAATATACCCATTTCCACGAGCACCGATGTTCCCGCCTTTACCACCACTTGAAGATAGCATGAACAATGAGGAGGATAGCGATGAAGAAAGCTGATTTGAATTCAGGGAAGTCCTCATTCTTTAGTTATTTTATATATTTCATATATTTCATATTTTTTTTCTTTCATCGAGGACAATGAAAATGTTAGCTTTGGGGATGGTTTTTTTTGAATTTCAGTGTTTTCTTTTGTTTCAGTTTTATTTTATTTTATTTATTTCATTGTCTTATTTTCTATTTTTGCTTCATTTTCTAAATTAAAAAAATTGGCATTTTTGCTGTAGATGACACTAACACCTATGATGGGATCGTTTTGATGTATTGATGACTTCTAGAAAAAATGATGAATTTTTACTTTTGTGTGTTTGAACCAATTGTTGATTTTCATTGTAGAGAGTCCCGACAAAATGAGCACCTACCCTTGAGAGTTTGATTTTCTTTATGCTTATAGAAGGTTTATGGGATCTAAGGAATCAAAATGATCTTACTAGAACTCTAGAACTAGTTTGATTGTTACTCAAGGTGAAATTATAGGTTACACTTTACTTAGGACAAGGTCATCTTTGGATTGTTTGAGCTTTTCAAGTCAACCTGTGCATAATTGTTTCCCTAGCCATCCTTGTTGAGCTTACATAGCCATTTTTTATCACCCGTGATAACTTTCCAATCTCTTAAAAAGTTTCTCCTCTTTAACAATTATTTTACTCATAGTATTTGAATGTTCTAGAATATGCTTGAAGCTATGACAATTTGGGTGAATGGGAGAAGTTTGATATATTAAAAAAATGTGAATAAGTTTGATTTCATAGCCTCTGAGTTTAATTGAGCTTGTTCATTCATAGAATGAATTTTTGACTATGGGTAAAGATTGAGCCAAAATAATATCATTTATCATACCCTAAACCCTAACCATATATTATAATCCTATGAAAGTCCTAACGATCGTAAGTGATGTGGTTTGCCTACATTAGTGGAGAGTGGCATGAAAAATTGGTTATGAAGTTCTAACTTATTTATAGATTATTCTATCCTCTTTTACAAGACTTGTTTACAGAAACTCATATGACTTTAAGAGATTGGACGACTTAAGGTGACATATACACACACTCGAGACTTTCAAGTTGTAATGTAAGTTGGTAATTGTGTTAAAGCATTACATGATAATAATTCAGAAGTTTTTCTTGGGTTATTGCTATTTTAGAATCTCTGAGGCAAGTTTAGTTAGTAAAAAAACACTACTTAACTCTTTATTTAGCTTTTCAGAATTAGTGTTTATTGTTTTTCTTGTTTGATTTTTTTTTTGTTTTGTTTTGCTTGAGTACTAGCAAAAAGTTAATTTTGAGGGTATTTGATGAGTGTGTTTCACACTCATATTTTAGATAATCTTAACTTTAATTTTAATTGTTCTTTGAGTTTTATTGTTTGATTTATATTTATATTTATTTCTATATTTTAGGTTTGATATTCAATTGTATTTAGATTGACTTAGAAGTCCAAAATTCAAAAAAATCACAAAAGGGATGGACCTAGGCAGGAGGGTCACCGTCGCGACGTTGGCTTCTCAGCGCCGCGACGCTGGCAGTACAGAACGCCTGACTTCTCAGCGTCGCGACGCTGGCGCGGGATTAATTTTTTCTTTTTGATTTTTATTCCAAATTTACCCTTTTCAAACCCTGGGGTATAAATAGAATATCTTAGAGTTTTAGAGGGGGTCTTTGGATGTTTTATGAATGTGGGAGGCAAAGGAGAAGACTTTTAGAGAGAAGAACAAGAAGATCAAACTCAGAAATGATTCTCAACTTTAATTCCATCCTCAAAACTAGTTTTTCTTCTCGTTTTCTCTTTGTTTATGAATATTAGTAGAATGTTTTCTTATTTCATTATGTTCTAATTTTTTTTATCTTGGGCTACGACGAAGCCAAACCATGATTGTTCATAAATTTTGAGTTTTAATTCAATCGATGTTTATTCTGTATTATTGAGTGTTATATCCGTTCTTAATGCTTGTGATTGTCTGACCAACTATTGAATAATTTTGGATTTAATTATGAGACTGAGAAGTGATGATTGAATCTGCTCATTGTTTATAACACCATTAGAATTTCATAAGTTAGAGATAATTACGAATCTAGTGTAGCAACTGTATTTTCTTGTGCTTAATGAAATTCATTATATTGAATCTTGACGGAGATGTATGATTCATATTTTCGATTCATTATTATCGATGCTTGAGAAAGATTGATAATTATATAAGAGAAATTCGCTATCAATGTTTTGAATAAACGCTAATTGATTGAGAATTAGAATTTAGAGCATATTTGGTTTGGTGAAATCGAAAACCCTAGAGCTTTTACTATTCAAATTTTATCTTTGTCTAATCTTTATCATTTTAGTTTAATTGGAATTTTTAGTTTAGTTAAAAATGTAGCAAGGCAAAACTTTACCATTGAGAATAATCATATAAGTATAGTAATAAACTACGTATTCTCCTATAAATTATAAATATCTGAACAAAAAATTCATTATCGCCAATTAAGACACAACATAATCAAGCTTAAGAAGACAACAAAAAACTAAAAAGAAATTTTAAGGTTTCGACAGTGGGTTTCGGCAGTGAAGGTTGGAGTGGATTTCGGCAGTGGGAACACATGGTGGTCCGGTGGCTGCTCTCCTTGTCTTGGTGGCTAGAGTCTTTGCTTGGAGGTTGGAGTGGGTTTCGACAGTGGAGGTTAGAGTGAGTTTCAACAGTGGAGAGACACGGTGGCTACTCTCCTTGTCTCGGTGGCTGGAGTCATGCTCGGTGGTCTCTCACTGTTTTGTTTTGCTCGAAGGTGTAGGCGTTAGTTTCGACAATGGAGTGTGTTCGTGTGTGGGTAATGATAAAAGGTAACATATTTTATTTTGTAGTGATAAGAACATTTATGAAATTTCATATTTTAATTAATGATTATATTTATTGATGGGTCGTATTTATCGTTTCTATTTTATAAGAAATATTGTTACTAATTACTTATGAAACCACTTGCATTTGGCCCATTCTCTGAAGCTCCAAATTGGAAAGCTAAAGGGAATTCACTTATTCGAAAGTATTTATCTCAAGAATTTTCATGTTCCCATAGCATATATTTCACAATATTTCACTTGATAAGTTTCTAGAGAATGAATTACTGTCGACCAAAAACATAATTTTAAAATTCATCAAAATTTATCTTTATTAATATTTACATTTTTATTTGCATAATATTATGAAAATGCTCAATTTTACAAACAACTCATAAAAATTATTATTGAATAAAAATAATATTCCATTATAAGAATTATTTAAATGAGAAAGGATATGAAAAATTTAAATTGTACTATATTTTAAGGAGGCTTTGAGGGTAAAAAAAGAGAATCAAACATTTCTCCCCATTTTAATATAGTAAGAGAAAATAAGATATAAGTAAGTACTTATTTTTATTATGTTTTTGGGTTAAATGCATTTTTGTCATATTCAAAATGTTAAGGGTGTGCATCGTCGGTTTGTTTTGATTTTTAGCAAAAGAATTGGACCGAACAAAATTCATGATCTTGTCATGTGAGGACCAAACTGACAAGTTATGTGCATAAAAATCTAACTGATATGACCGTAAAATAACTAGCCAGTTCGGTCAAGTTTTACAAGAGGCTCATGAAAGAATTTAATCAGACATGTTTTCAGAAAATTTTAAGTTTTTCATGCATTATAATAAAATTCACAATTTGAACACAACATGTAAACTAAACATTGAGTAGAGATGAGAAAAACGAGAATGAGAGAAATTGTAAGAAATCAGAAATTAGACAAATGTCATAATATAATTGTGATATATATAATGGGAGAAAATAAATAGTCGGTTCGGTCGGTTTGGACTAAAATGTAAAAAATTTGGGCCAAATTAAAAGCTAAGTTTTTTTAAATCCTAGACCGAACGGGCCATAATTAGCTAAAAATCGAGCAAATTGTTCATTTTCTGTTCAGTCTGATTCGATTTGATAACTTTTTATACACTCTACAAACTGTCAACAACATTACTTTGAATCCTAAAAGCTTATAAAGTCATTTTAAACAGTCTATTTGAGATTATTTATTTTACAATTATAAAGCTAAAAATGTGGTCAATTTAGAGCTGCCTACAATGCCGTCGGTAATTTATTTCATATGTCTAGGGGTGTTCATGGTTCGGTTCGGTCCGGTCGATTATTTGAGTGAAAATCGAGCCGAACCGTGTGAACCGATCCGAGCCATGATTTATGTATGAACTGAGCTGATTTGAACCGTGAGCCACGATTCGGTTCGGTTTACCGATTCAGCCATTTTCTGTACAATTTTTTAAGTGTATTTTCATTCTTAAACCTGGAATTTTCATGTCTAGCCACATAAAAAAGCATCAAATTTCTCACAAATCGTACTAGGCAACATATAAAGATAACAATAAAATTCAGAACAAAAATTCATAATACAGAAGTCTGTACCAGAACTAAAACACAAGAGCAATATAGAAGTTTAGAATAAAAATTCATAATACAGAAGTTCTGTAACAGAATAAACATAATCATAATACAGTACATATCATAATACAGTCCATAATACATATTACAAATCTATGATTGAGCAGTGTACTGAACACAAAATTCAGAACAAAATTTCAGAATACAAAAGTTCTGTAACAGAACAAACATAAATCATAATACAGTACAAATCATAATACAACCCATAATACATATTACAAGTCTATGATTGAGCAGTATACTGAACAAAAAAATTAGAATAAAAAAATTCATAAAACACAAAATTCAGAACAAAAATTCATAATATAGAAGTTCTGTAATAGAACAAACATAAATCATAATACAGTCCATAATACATATTATGAATCTATGATTGAGCAATATACCGATTAAAAAATCAAAGATTCAAACAAAAGAGCAGTAACATAACAAAGAAAACATGAGCGATAGTTCAAACATAAATCTGAAAAAAAATAGATCTACAGTCAAACACTATAGATCTAAACTTAAATCAAACGTAAATCAGAGAACACGGAGAAGAGAGAAGGATGAAATTCATGAAGGATTACTTGTAGAGCTTATGAGAGAAATCGTGAAGAAGGAGGCTCATAGTGTCAGAAAAACCCCCCTACAAATTCAGAGATGAGGAGGAGAGAAATCGCGAGTCTCAGACTCGAGAGAAATCAAAGATATGAGATTTATATAATACTTATGATATAAAATCGCGAAGAAAGAGACTCATTGACTCAGAGTCTCAGACAAAAATGAAAAAACCCTAAAATTCATAGATGAGGCATTGAGGAAGAGAGAAAATCGCGAAAGTGAAGTGAGAAAATCGCGAAGTCGTGTAAGTATAAAATGAGTAAAACCCTAAAAGTTCAGCTTATATATGGAGTTACAGACCCAATACAACGTCATATTGAAGAGTATATGAGATAAACAACACTAAAATATAAAACGACGTGTTTCACATAGGGATGTTCAGTTCGGTGTCAAAATTTTCACCCTTACATTGTCTCATTTCCCTGCCATTGTGTTAACCCACGCGTCAAGCATCTCCTTTCCTTGAACTGCAATGAAAAATGATGATTTAGGACTGCGATTGGAGGCTACCAAAATGGGAAGAAAAGGTAATAAAGTAGAGGCACACAATGTGAGAAGCTTTAAAGCGACCACATTTTAGGTCTTATAACGAATTCATAATAATAGCAGTCGGAAATAAATATTTAAATTTTTTTAAATAATTTAACAAATAAATTATATATTTTCAAAGTTCATTGTTTAAAGTGTAAAGTGTAAGTTCCTAATATTTCAGGTTTTATTTATTTTCTTAAAGAAGAAAATATTAAATATGTGACATAAATATTTAACCAGAATAAAAACATGTACCGTAATGACCAAATTGAACATAGATGTGAAAATAGTCAAAATTAAAATAATTTTCTCAAAAATCAAATTAATTTATAGGAAAGGGCCAAATTGAACGTCACAATTAAAAAAATTCAAAAAAAAAAAAAGAAGAAGAAAAGAAGAAAACGCCTCGGTAAGCACAACGCTAAATTGGGTTAGCTGAAACTCTTATCTGTGAAATCCAATTTGGGAGCGTATATATAAATAGGTATATACAGTAGAATCCCTGACGAAAACAAGAAAAAGGGTCACATTTTTTTGTACGAAGAGGCCATTGAAGGAATGAGTAGTTTCAGTGCTTGTTTTCGTTTTCAGTCGTAATTCTTCTTCAGGGTTATAGAAATTTTCAGCCTTTCTTGTCTCTGCAAATTGGGTAAACTCTGGTGAATCGAGAAAAATGGAGGGCGTTGATCATCTAGCCGACGAGAGAAGCAAGGCTCAGTTCGATGTGGACGAGATGAAGATCGTTTGGGCTGGTTCTCATCACGCCTTTGAAGTCTCTGATCGGATCTCTCGCCTTGTTGCCAGCGATCCCGTTAGTTTTCTGTATCGTTATTTCCTTATTCGCCGACAATTTCGAAAGTTTCAATTATTTGAACTCAATTATTTCTGGCATCATACTTTGTATGAGATTGATTTACACACAATGATGGTACCTTGGTGCCATATCAATCTTTTAGGTTGTAATTGCTCTGTCTCGGGGTTTTGTTTCTAATACATAACTTACTTACCCCCAAAAAAATTGTTTTCCATCTTTGATTTATTATCGTTGTAGTGGTTTGATCATTATATTATTGGAGGAATTTCTTAGTTGCTCTGTACATAATTTCGGCTCTTAGCTATCTCTTGTACCGTTTGAGTTTTCATTTTCAATAACGTTGTAATTCTTAGCCATCACATGCAATTCAAGCTTGTTTAAAGTTTATCATCCAATGCCAGATAAGTCCTGGTCAATTAAAGAGAAATAACAGATTGTTGTTTATATATTTTTTTTGTTAAAATATTAAAAAATTATGGACTTCGTCTTTGGAAAAGTTCTTTTGTTTTTTCCCTTTTTAGATTTATATCTTTGACAAAGTTATCTTTTCTTGTTTCCTTCCTTTTTTTGCTACACTGATCTTTGTCTAATGTTGAAGGATCATGCATATTTGTTGGCCTATGAAATATGATTTCTTTGTCTTATTGTGTGGGCCGTTGGGGTTGGAAGGGGTTTTGGATTATAATTTAAATATCGGTTTCTGTTAATCGCTTATGATATGATGACTATTTCATGATGATTACTTTTCTGTTTTCATAGGCATTCAGAAAGGATAACAGAGCTGCCCTTGGTAGGAAGGAGTTGTTTAAAAATACACTCAGGAAAGCAGCCTATGCCTGGAAACGGATCATTGAGCTTAGACTTACTGGTATTTCCTCTCTGAATGTTCCTTTGTACTACTAAATGCTACCTTCATTGTTTGCAGTTGTTTTAAGTGGAGTTGCTGTGTTTCTCTCTTACTCTTTTCTTCAAATCACACTAAACCTCAAGTTTTGTCATTACAGAGGAAGAGGCTTCTAGATTGAGGTTTTTTGTTGATGAGCCTGCATTTACAGATCTTCACTGGGTAAGTAACTTCCATTATTGGTTTTACTGTAAGACTCTAAAGGAAACATATTATCGAGATAGATAACAATTATCTTTAATCCCGCTCTTAGCAATTTGCATAATATTTGTTATTTGATCTATTCATTTCATCGGTTTCCCTAGGATTGAAGTACACTGATAGTTGTGCTTCTTAAATCCTCATCGTTTTATCTGTTTTCCTCTGTAGGGAATGTTTGTACCAGCTATTAAAGGACAAGGCACTGAGGAGCAGCAGCAAAAGTGGTTGCCTTTGGCTCAGAAGATGCAAATAATTGGTTGCTATGCACAGACTGAACTCGGGCACGGTTCTAACGTTCAAGGGCTTGAAACAACTGCAACATTTGATCCCCAAACAGATGAATTCATTATTCATAGTCCAACACTTACGTCAAGCAAAGTAAGGAAATTGGCACTGCCTTATAATTTATCTCCAAAAAACTGTTGAATTTGATGAGAATCACATAGTGAGAAGTGTTGGAGTTCTGCTCCAAGAAATTAATTAGCTTATGCTAAAATTTGTCTCCTTGTTCATGCAATAGTTTGCAATAGTTAATTTGAAAGTGGGTTAGGAAAAATGTCATTGTATTTACATACATGTTATTACCTGTTATTGCCCCATATGGCTCTGGTGATTACTCTTTCAAACTCATTACAGTGGTGGCCTGGCGGATTGGGGAAAGTTTCTACTCATGCTATTGTCTATGCCCGTCTTATAACTGACGGTCAGGAACATGGGATCAATGGTATGCACTCGTTAAATTCCATCTTTACAAGTTTTTAATATGTAAATACGTAAAACTGACTTTAGCAGAATGCAACATAATTTTCTCTTTTCAGGTTTCATTGTCCAACTTCGGAGCTTGGATGATCACCTTCCTCTCCCAGGCATTACCATTGGTGATATTGGCATGAAATTTGGAAATGGTGCATACAACACCATGGATAATGGGGTCTTAAGATTTGATCACGTGCGCATTCCAAGGGATCAAATGTTAATGAGGTTAACATCTCTTTTTTTTATTCTCTCGCACTCTTAAGATTTTGCTATTTAACTCTCATCTTTAGACACTTGGTCGTAAGAAGATATTCAAGTACTGTATGTACCACTGAAACTGGAATAATGTCAGCTTCAAAGTTTGTGGCAAATTTTAGGGAATTCTCATAGTGTTGTTACCTAGTTTTATCTTGAGCGCGCGAGTGTCTTCAATTATATGGGATTGGTGTTCTAAGTTTATGGCAAATTTCAGGGTTTCACAAGTTACAAGAGAGGGGAGACTTAGGCAATCTAATGTCCCTCGGCAGCTAGTATATGGTACCATGGTTTATGTGCGACAAACGATCGTAGCAGATGCATCATGTGCTTTGTCAAAGGCAGTTTGCATTGCTACAAGATACAGTGCTGTTCGACGTCAATTTGGGTCGCAGAACGGTGGTGTTGAAACCCAGGTATGCTGTCAGACCTTTCTATTAACACATTTTCACTTTACAGAAAGTATTCACTCAACAGAGTTCCTAGTTGTTTTTCATGTTTTTTCTTTTAATTTGAATATTATATGTTTCAATCAGACACAAGAATTTTAGTTGGAATGTACTGCAATCTGTCAACTGTAATTTCTAGACTTGAGTTGATATAGTTTCTTGAATAGTAAATTATAAATTCCGGAAAGAATCTGAGACAATTCTTGATAAATATTCTTGTATCATGTTGAAGTGGCTATTACAGTCACTTTTGAATTGTGACTACTCAATTCATGGTTAATATTCTTGTTTGTATCATGTTGAATTGTGGCCAGGGAAATATCGGTTTAGGATTATGGAGTGGTTTTCAAGTTAATTTAAGAGGCCGCAAGCATTAAAAGTAGGCTGGCTTTGTTAGAAATTTTGAATTAGAAGGAATAACAAATGAAAAAACCATATGCAGTATCCAATTCAACGTGCTGGAATCCACTTAGGTTGTTAACTTGAACCCAACAAGCCTCACTCAGAATGTGTGCTTTAAATTGCTGATCTGCTATTAAAATGACATTCGGAAGCTTGATCTAAGTACCATTTGTTGAAGAAAGTTAACTGACCTGATTCTAACCTCTTAGAGTAGGACTATGGACGCACGCACACATCCTGTCTGAACTAGGATTCAGGATGTCTACATCTAAATAAAGTAGAACTCCTACGACTTTGATAAAACTAAGATAATTGTTAACTGTTGAACAACTGTCACATTTATAAATTTAGACTTGAAATTCTTGAGGAGATTGTTTTAAGCACAGAAGCTATATTCTTTAAGTAATTTTTTTAATGCTTATGTAAGTGTAGATCAATTAATGCTATTTTCCGCTTCTTTGGTTTAGGTGATAGATTACAAAACTCAACAAAATAGACTATTCCCTTTGCTGGCTTCTGCATATGCGTTCAGATTTGTTGGTGAATGGTTAAACTGGCTGTACACGGATGTGACCCAAAGATTGCAAGCCAATGATTTTTCAACATTACCTGAGGCTCATGCATGCACTGCAGGCTTGAAGTCCATGACGACTTCTGCAACTGC
Source organism: Datisca glomerata (assembly GCA_003255025.1). Taxonomy (NCBI): domain Eukaryota; kingdom Viridiplantae; phylum Streptophyta; class Magnoliopsida; order Cucurbitales; family Datiscaceae; genus Datisca; species Datisca glomerata. The sequence goes on from QANY01008670.1 coordinate 1,347,610, forward strand.
TGTATGTTACTGATTTTGGTTTATCGTCTCTATTTTGATTTTAGATTGATTACCTACAGTGCTGAAGACTTGAAGTCTCTCTCTCTCTCTCTCTCTCTCATGACAAATATGCGCACACAGACAGTCAGAGCAATGCATTGTTCATTGAGGTCACGTTTCTCCAATATGAGAGAGCTGAAAGGAAAGGAAAAGCGTGAAATTTAAGTAGTTACCCAACTAGTACCTAGAAATCTAATTTTTTCCCCACAAAGAAAAAACTGATTAAACTTTTTGCTAATAATATTTAATTTGTCCTCAAATGTCTGTTTCTATTTGCACAGAGTATAGTGAAGTCTTCTGGCTTTTTCCCTCCTTAATTATACGAAGAATCTTCAAAACCACTTTCTTTTGGTCGGGAAATCTGAAGTACTGTATTTATTTTGTTGCTTTTGGTTGACTAAACTTTGGCTGCAGGATGGGATTGAGGAATGTCGCAAGCTATGTGGTGGCCATGGCTACCTTTGTAGCAGCGGGCTTCCGGAGTTGTTTGCAGTTTATGTCCCTGCATGCACATATGAAGGAGACAATGTTGTACTACTTTTACAGGTCAGTGAGCTTAGGACATTATATTTGTCAATTAAATTCATCTGAATCATGGTTGGTATATGAAGCTGAAATTTGGAATATTAATGAGATGCACAATGTCAATTAAGTTAACGGTTAAGCTCTTTTCCAATGTGTGACTAAAGGTAGAAAATTGCAGTATAATGTTGAAAAACTGACTCTTAAACAATATTGCCATTTAGGTTGCGAGGTTTCTGATGAAGACTGTTTCCCAGCTTGGATCTGGGAAGAAGCCAGTTGGGACAACATCTTATATGGGGCGAGCAGAACATTTGATCCAAAGCCGTTGTGATGTTCAAAAAGGTTGTAATTCTTTAAAGCTCCGTAACCACTGCTTAATCTTCCCCAAAAGTATAAATCTTCACTTATTTCTGTTATATTGTGAATGGTTTGCAGCGGAGGATTGGCTAAATCCTAAAGCCATACTGGAGGCTTTTGAAGCAAGAGCATTCAGGATGTCAGTTACCTGTGCTCAAAACCTCAGCAAGTTTGCTAATCCAGAAGAGGGTAAGTAAACCATTTTATGCTGACTGATCATGTGTATCACTAGTAAGGATAGAGGGCAAGGCTTCTCCCTAGTAGATTTTCTAATTTCTAATAATTCATCTCTTTGATTCAGGTTTTCTGGAACTATCAGCTGATCTAACTGAGGCTGCACTGGCTCACTGCCAATTAATTGTTGTCTCCAAGTAAGCTTTTTCCTTCCTCCTGCTCATCAGATTCAGCTCTTCTTTCTTACAGAGTATTCCGATATTATGTTGTGCTGATGAGGACCTTGCCTGATATAAGATGGATCGGTGTTGCCTCCTGTCTGATCTGGACTGTTGGCTCAAAAACCAACTGTCCAGATCAACTCAAGTTTTAAAAAAATCATTTTTAAGCCGATTTGGACAGTTGATTTTTATTCAACAGTCCAGATCAGGCTAACATCACATCCTGTTAACAGTATGTGGTGATCAAAATTAGATAGAGAATCATATACCTGAAATGGTATAGCGAGTGTCTTTTTATGCTACCCTGCTACTTTTAGACTTTTTCCCTCAGCAAAGCATGTTTTATAAAACTTTCGCTGTTGGAATGAATTGGGGTCGTGCTAAAACTTCTCAAGACGACAAATTTAGGTATAAAGTTTTGTCTAACATGATAACTATCTCAGGTTCATCGAGAAACTGCAGCAAGATATACCCGGAAAGGGAGTGAAAGACCAATTAAGGATCCTGTGCAACGTATATGCATTATATCTTCTTCACAAACACCAGGGTGACTTTCTTTCCACTGGCTACACGACCCCTAAACAAGGTTCACTTGCTAATGATCAACTCAGGTCCCTCTATTCCCAGGTTCTACTCCCATCTATAATCTCCTATTGATTGATGCTCTAATTTCCTATCGTGAGAGACTATTCACTGCTGTTGGAGAACTGAATATTCAGTACTTTTTTCATATCATCTACTGTCACGTGCCTTTAAATATAATATTTTTTTTCACATTTTGAGGAGGTAGAATAAACAATTTCTGAATATTCAGTTTTCCCCTATCATGGCAGCTATGATCTAATTTGTAAAAAATTTCAATTTTCTTAGGTTCGTCCTAACGCGATAGCTCTAGTTGATGCATTTAATTATACTGACCACTTCCTTGGCTCGGTTCTTGGACGTTATGACGGGAATGTGTATCCAAACCTCTACGAGGAGGCATGGAAGGATCCTCTTAACGACTCAGTCGTGCCGGGTGGCTACCATGAATATATCAGGCCATTGCTCAAGCAACAGCTTCGTAATGCAAGACTTTGAAGAATATAAAGATGAGTATGCTGGAGAAAAATGTAGTATAATAAGTTTTTTTTTTCTGGTTAATCCACCAGAGAGAAAATCCAGCTCTATAATCATTATTATTATTATTATTATTTATTATATTTTTGTTTGCTGAGTTAAGAAATATTTACAGATTGTAGAGATTGTGATTGTATGATAATATTTTTTAATTTCTACAGCTGCTGTTGTTGACTGAAAGTATCTTCTCTGGAAAATAAATGTTAATTTTATTTAATTTCTTATAGTTGAGTAGGCGAAAATGTAAAATATCAATCAATACAATTATATGTATTTAGCATCTAGAAACAAGTCAAGTACTTTAAGATATGAACATTGGAGGAGAGAGAAAGCGTTATTTTTGTTGACTGTAATTTTAGGGACTCATATGTCACGTCAGTGAAATCATTAAATAGTTAAAAGTTTATAAATGAAGCTTGATAGAAGGATAAATTAATAGGTTGTTGGAGGACGGAATTAAATTTTTTTAAAATGTAATGATCGAATTAAAATTAGAGAGAAATTATGGTCAATTAAAAAAAATCAAAATTTTATTTTTATTTAATTTGCTAAAGTTGAGTAGGAAAAATGTAAAATGCAATTAAGATTAGAAACAAATCAAGTCCTTTAAAATATGAGCATTATTGGGATCAACGGCATAAAACAATAACCTATTATCATGATTATTGAAAATTTTATTTCTCTTTAATATTGACAAACTTTACCTTATTATAAAGCATTTGTTAGCAAAATAAAAACTAAATATTTAAAACAAATAATTGGTTCATGGTTTAAATGTCTTCATCTATTATCTAAAGGATTATCTAAAGGATTATCTAAAGGATGTGTTCGAGTCATTGTAAGTTATGACTTCCATTCTTAAGTTGTATTGTATATTTGACAGGTTAATAACCTAATTGATAGTTCATATATTTTCTCAAAATACGAGGTTTTAAATTCAATCTTTCTAATTTTTCTTTTTGTAAACTTAAAGAAACAAATAAAATGTGGATGAGGTTTGAGGTATATAAAACATCACAAAAATGGTTCGATCCCATATAAAGATTCCTTTTAAACATATTACCTACAAAATTCGTGAGAAATAAATATGAAAGTTGCTTAAAAAATTAGGAAATCAAACATCAATAAGATAATACACAATTAGGTGACAAATTAAAGTTAAAAAGTCCCAATAGTTGGATGTGGGTTTGAAGTTTTTGATCTCTTACGTATATATAGATTTATGTGAACATATAAGTATGATGTGAACATATAAGTATGATGTGAACATAAGTGCTACTAAAATGATATATGTCGTTGTTGCCTGAGCAATATCAGAGACTGCAATTTAGTCAGATATGACTTTTGTTTAGATCTGAACGGATCAAATCTACCTTCACTACTAAGTCGTAATTACTTTTGAGAAAAAATAAATTTGCATTATTATTTTTTCCAGACCTAATCTGGGTAATCCAGATCTAAATGGACGACTTTCATCTGCATGAGCAATGTACATAAACTTGCATGTAGTATGTTATGGAATCAATATTTTAGCATCTTAAGTCATTATTCAAGTGATAATAGTATAATCTTATTATTTTCGACGATAATGTCATTATTAAATATCGTCTTTCTCATACACAAAATGAGAGAGAAAAATGAAAAAGATAATTAAGAAGTTAAGAAGTATATGTTACTCTAGAAATAATGAAAGTTTTTTATTATTTATTTAATACCTGTTAATAAATGTATTACGTGTGTAGAAAACGTGGAGTGACTTCTTCACTATAGTCATCAACAAGGAGCTAAGAACATATGCTTCATTTGGTTATAGAAATAATTGCAGCAGCAACCCACTAGAGAATAATTAATTAATTAATGTATTATGATCACAGAAAAAGCCAATGAAATCCTTCAGAAAAATAGTGGCCGTTGGTGGATGCATATGATAAAAAAAGACATGAGATATTAGTATGTAATCATTCAATAATGATCAGAGTTAAATAGGAAAATGCTAGCATACACGATGTTAATTAACTTAATTAGTTTAAGGAATATAGACATTATGGGGTGGTTGTTACAGATGAGGATTTGTCTTAATAAAACTTCAAATTCAAGTCAAATTGATCAATACTTTTCATTGCCTGAGATAAATTGATATAGTTGATTACATGTTTGATAGACATTGTTGTTTTAAAATATAATTTTGTATGTGAAAGTACTCTTATAAGAAGTAGTTGTTTATGAATATGTTTGAAAATATATGCAATTATTTCGTTAATATATATATATATATATATATATATATATTTTTATAATTATGAATTAAGATAATATTATTATCATATAAAAATATCTCTAGTCATAAATTCTTACAAATGTACCCTTTAACGCTTTCGTATATTCTTGTGAAGAATAAATTTTAATAACCATAACCCATTCTCCTAATAATATAATTTAAAATAAAACCAAAATGACCAAACACGCATTTAAGAAAATTAACCTATTTTTTATGGTAAATAATTAAACATGAGGCTCTTTAAAGAGACATAAAGAGAGGTCAATCAAGGCATTTCTAAAGAAGATATCAAACCCAATTCCTTATTCTAAATTACTTAAAAATGAACATGTTGCCAATTAATTAACACAAAAATCCCTTCTCTACACACTATTGTACGTTTTCCCTCCTTTTTCTTTTATCATTTCCCCCTTTATTAAATCCAACATTCTTTATCTTAATCTTTGCTTCACACATTCTCTCCTATAATATTCCCCACTTCTAAAACACTCTTCTCTTCTAACTCTCCACATTCTAATGAAAGAAGTTGTCCATATAGAGTATGAGACTCAAACCACCTCTTCCTCTTCTTCTTCGTCCTCATCGTGCTTGAAAAAAATTCAATTAGGAAAGAATTATAATGAAATAAAGAAGATAAAGAAGTTTGGTAATGAAGAGAAGCACCCAACATATCATGGAGTAAGAATGCATCAATGGGGAAAATGGGTATCAGAAATAAGGGAACCAAGAAAGAAATCAAGAATTTGGCTCGGCACATTCGATACGCCTGAAAAGGCGGCACGAGCTCACGATGTGGCGACCATAACGATAATTGGCCGCTCGGCCCATCTCAACTTCCCTGAGCTTGCCCATCTTCTCCCTCATCCAACAACCACTTCTCCTAAAGGCATACAAGCCGCTGCGGCTCAAGCAGCTGCCTTTAGCAATCTGGAAAGCCATGAAGCCAAACTCGAAGCTGGAATGGGAACTAAACCAAGTCGACCTCAATTGAAATTGATGGCTCCATGCTTCCCAAGTGCTACTATGACATCCCAAGAATCATCAACTTCGACATTAAGCATTTGTTGACCTTCCTGATCTCTTATTCGATCTAGACAGTCGACTTGACAAATTTTACTATAGAGATGAGTCGATTGATACACTTCTCATGATTGAAGAGCCTTTATCTTGGGAGTATAATTAAAAACACTGAATCAATCAATCTATAAGATATCATCATGTAAGTGAATTGTGTTATGTTTTATAAATTCACTTCTCCTAGCGAATATGATAAAGTGGGTTTTCTTTAATCATTAGATATATACAACTACATATCCATCAGATATGTTCGTGCATTGACGGCCTCTCCTTTTGAACCATTTTTTTCCTCACATGGTTTCTCTACTTTAAACAAAATTAAGGAAAAATTAAATATGATACTGCAATGGAGAAATATGATTGAATTTTATTTATTTCAATTTTTTTCAGCTAATAATTAGAAGGTAATGGAAAACATTAAAAGAAAAGGTATAGTAGAAATGTGCTCAAAAAATTAAAAGAAAAAGTGACATCAAGACCATTAACTTATCAATTTCTTATTTCATTTTAAACTTGATCTTCATTTTTTGTTTGTATTATAAATTTTATTTTTTATTTGTATATTTTATGTAACTATATTCTTGTACATATTATTTATAGTAACGTATTAAATAAAGCACAATTAGAATTTCTAAAAGTGGGTTAGATTCAAATTATATTTTAATTTTTAATATTTTAATTTTATTGAGACAATTTGTTTTTTCTATATTAAAATAAATTAATAGAAAGTTGTATATTTTCTCTATAACTTCTTAAATAACGTCCTATATTCATTCAAGTTGTCAAATTAAACTTGATTAAAAATTAATTATTAATTACTTGTTTTCTTGATCTCATTAAAAAGGTGAATGAATTTAAAAATTAATGTCTACTTTGATCATTATATTATAATATTAAAAGTAATCATCATTATTAAATGACACATATAAATTAGAAGATAATTTTAGTTAGTGTAACAATAAAAGGGGATGAAATTGTAAAAAAAAATGTTCCTCATCTCCTCCCTAATTTTTAAATTATTTGACTTAAAATTTTTTCTTAATTACTTGGTTTTTCAAATTCATTAAAATAGGAGTATGAGTTTAAAAATTACCTACTTTTTATCTTCTTATTATAATTTTAAAAGTAATCATCAATTATTAAATGTCACATATAAATTAGAAGATTGTTATGAGTAATTTATCAATAATTAGACATAACTATTCAAAAATAATTTTTACATCCTCCTTACTTTTAATATAGTATATATAGGATAGCTAAAAGCGGTTTTTAGCTAAACGTACAAATTAAAAAAAATCATAAAATAGCCCAAAAAAATAGTTATTATTAGTAAAATAACTAACATTTAAATAAATCAACTAAAACTCAATTCAACTTATTATAATATCTCACAAATAATTTTTTTGTAAAATTATTATAACAAATGAAAAAGAGAGATTGAAATTAATGAAAAAGCATGGAAAATCTTATTACGGAAGTTATTATAAATGACAAAATACGTAAGGAGATACTATTACAAAAAAGGTTATTGTGGGAATAAAAATATAGTCAACTTTAAATGACTATTGCTTAAATATGTTTAGAAATGGTTAAATAATACTATCTTTTTAAAATGGTTAAATACTATAGAATTTGTAGTATTTAGCCATTTTAGTAGGGTGTTATTGATTTTTAATCATTTTTAAACATATTTAAGGCAATAGCCATTTAGGATTGACCACTTTTTTATACACATAATAACCTTTTTTTGTTAAACTAATATATCAATACTAGTCAACTGTAAGTACGTTGCACGTGTTGAATAAATCAATAATAGGTAATATGTATAAATATATGAATATGACTATACATAAAGTGTTTGATCATTTTCTGACTTGTTATGTCAAATACTAAGAATTCAATATATTAAAGGTTGATGAAGTTTTTTGTTAAAGTGTTGTGTTGCTCTAGAGAGTTAATAACATTTTTAATTAATATCTTAGTTTGACATGCTCCTAGATACTGCAATTTAGTTGTTGATCGTTAATGTGAAGCTGACATCTATTTCAGTTCCTTGTCGTATTTGATTTGATGTGATTATTTCTGCTGTTTGATTTGATGCTTATATTAACTCTTATTAATTAGTTTTTTGTTGCTATTTTGTTGATAGTTTTTATTCCTTAAAAATGTAACAAAAATATTTGAACTATTAATTTTAGTATTAAATTATTCACTTATACAATTCTTTAATGTAATTCAATCTATTTATATTAATTTTTTTCTGAATTTTTTTTACAATTCATATACTATTAATAATTGGAATAGTAAATGTGATTTTGATAGAGAGAATATCATGAGACGTATCAATTCAAAATTTCATATAAGAGTGCATGTGATAAAAATATTCTCCCCTCTTAGTCCCATTTATATATACTATAGACTTAAAAAGGTAAAAAAGATTTGAAATATTAATTTCAATATCAAATTATTCACTTATCTAGTTCTTTAGCCAAATTCGATCTATTGAAACTAATTTGTCTCTTAATTTTTCATAAACAATATATTGTTAGTAATTGACATGATAAATATGATTTTGGTAAAGAGAATATAAAAAATTTATCAATTTAAAATTTCATATAATACTAAAGAAAATATTTCTCCCCCCAAACCCCGTTTAGAAGAAGCAGTTATAATAAATGAAATTTCAGATTTTAAACAAATAATAGACAACGGTTTAGTTTTGAACAACTAATATATCTAAATACATTCTAGATTATATACAAATGTATCAATATTTTCCTTCAAAATCACAACTACTTCATTAATTGCATTAAAAAATGAATATTGTCGATACTTAAGTTATCTTCGAGTTTTTTTCAAGATCTTATCTTTTTCTCAAATTTTTCAGAGTCAATTAATTAAAAATATCTCTATTTCAAATCGTTCACTATCTGATATCTCTTTTTTGTCGTTTAAATTTTTTATATTTTGAACAAATATTATATCTAAATAATCATTTTTACTCTATATTAGTATTAATCGATTTTTCATCTTAAAATACCATATTTTTATTCTTTATTTTCATATTGAAAAATCTAGATTTTATTCTTTCTTTCCATCTAAAAATTCTGAATGCGGTAATTTATTGACTTATGACTAATAATAATCATTAGGAAAATGAACTAACAAAAGAAATAGTAAAAATATTAAAATAATATCAAAGATAAAATGCACGATACATAATGAGTAAATAGATATTGCTCGAATAAAATGAACAATAGGTTTACACTCAAATTAGTAAAAACGAAATATTAGTTAGTAATAAGTCAATAGACATTGAGATAAATATTTATTATTTATTTTTATACAATAATTTTTAAGCCTCTATTAATAATGATTAACTTCACGCTGCAAGTCAGTAACAATATTTATTTATAGAAATTACGATTAAACTATGATTTATACTACTAACGATAATTGAAAAGCATAATCCGAGAAATAATAGTTTTTTACAATTTATAATGATTATTGAGTTAATTATTATATAATAAACTATATTATTTTTTTTGTATTTTAAGCTTCTCGTGCTTCATGTGAGCAATAATATTTATTTACAAAAATTACATTTAAAATAAATTTTAGACTATTAAGTAAATTGAAAAGTAACTCTAAGAAATCTAAATATCATAAACTATACATATATTATATTATTTTCGTAAAAAAATATAAAAAATTTATTCATTATAATCTATTTTACATAAATTATGTTTATAGATAATTTCTTGATTACATTCGAATATACTATCAATGTTAAAATTTAGTAGTTTGTAATCAGTTAATAGATAGTGTCCAGATCTGATTATAATAAAAGTTTGTAATAAAAATACATATATATGTTATCTTAGTTAATAACACTTAATAAATATTATCTAACTCTAAAAAAGTTATAATAAATTGCATAAATAGGTAATTTTATAATTAAGTATTTACTCATAATTTATTATTGGTGTTTATAAAACTTTTTTAAGTGAGTAACAATATTATATGTTCTTCTTAGAATATTTTTTTCACTTTGTTAATTGTAGTATTTTAACTATTTTAAACTTGATTTTTTTTTATTACCGTAACCAGTTTTTGCCATTTTCCTTAATATCTCTTTTAAAAATTCTGAATTAGTTTCAATATAGAGTAACTTTTTGTACTTTCCTTGATGTTTAGTTTTTAAAATAATTTCCCGATTGTAGTAGTTATAAATTTCAAAATTCAATAGCTTTTTGTCTGTTTAAAAAAATCCATAGTTATTAATTTTTTTGTCACAAAATCTTTTAGATATTACATAAATTTCAAACTCCTTAATTTACTTATTAATTGTTCATTTTTTACCATAACTTATATCATGAGCATTACAGTAAATGAACTTACATATTAGGTCGACTATTTTCAAATTCGACTATTCTATTAATATTTTATCATGTCCGGCTATTTTATTAAATACATTTTTCAAATAGTATAATGGTATGTTCGTTTAAAAACCCCTATACTACAAATTCTACAGCTGAAAATACAAGAGCTTAAACACAAGTCTCACAGATCTCCAATCCTTTGGGCCGGGCCCATAAACCACTTAAGACAAGCTTGTCGAGCTCAATGGCAATTTCTAGTAACTACTTCCATATGTTAGCTGTTTATTGAGTGGTTCCCAAAAAAAAACAACCATGTTGGCGAGTGAGATCTGTGTATGTTTATTAGGTCTAAAACTTTCTTCTCATCTTCATCCAGTGTGATAAGCTTGAGCTCCAGTCTCAACATAGGTAGATGAGATACACTGAATGCATTGTGAGTGAATTAGGATAATCGACAATGTCCCCTGATGAATTCGTGGAGTATAACTCATCTGCATACTTTACAACAGAAAAAGTTTGTGTACGTTTTACTAGTTGTCATGCTATAAAACAACCGCAATATAACCAACACCCATCAAGAGATAAACAGTCACATTACAATATCATAATGCTATATTTGGAACTTGAAAAATAAGAACGAAAGGAAAATGTGAGGGTGTAAGTTAAATTGGAGAAAATTTGAAAAAAAAATATTGAATTAGTTGCAAAAGCATTACAAATATAACAACCACCACAATATTACTTAATTACTTAAAAAAGCATTACAAATATAGTATGTGATGCAACTTGCAAGTAAATGTTTAGAAAAAGTTGTCCTGACAAGTTTTGTTGGTCAATCCTCCGTCAACCTTGCAAGTAAATGTTCAAAGATGATTTCCCTGATCTCGTTGAAGCAATTCGTATCACTTGTTTTGTAAGTTGAAGAATTTAATCTGATCGGTACATGTATGGCTAATCAGATTAGTTCTTCGGATAAATAGGTTTTGGATTCAGCTATGTGCCTTTATATTGTGATACCCGAGGATAATCAGTGGAGGCTTGTGATTGACGCTGCTTATTGGAATGACGTTGGAGGTTTGGATTGGGTTCTGTTCTATCCGAATAATTCTATTTGCTGCATGGGTTATAAGAATATTATCCATGTTGAAAATGCTTTGATGACTGGGCTTTGGCTATTCGATGGGGATTGGAGTCGTGTGGTTTATCTGATGGGGCTTCTCTCTGCATTCAGTCGGACTCTTTGGATCTCATTTCACAATTAAATAATGGATTGTCCACTGACACAGTAATTGGTACTATAGTTAAGGATATTATTGTTGCTTGTTCTTTTGGTTGTTTTTCTCGTTTTATTTCTAGGGATTTCAATATGCTTGCGCATCATCTTGCATATCTTGGTTCTTTAGGGCATGAACAGGTTCATCGGGACTATCTTCTTTTATGGGTGTCTGATTATTGTTTTAGTTCTTGTGCTATTTTATTTTTGGTTTTTGGCTAGTACTCTTTTTATTTCTCTGGGTTTTCCACATTAGAGTTTTTTCCAGGAAAGATTTTAACAAGGCTAGCCTAAGGTTGTTTCTAGAGTTTTCGCTGGTTGAGACTCCGCCTGTGATGCTCCTTCTGCTTTTTTTTGTCGGATGGTTTCGGTTAGATTAATGAAGGGTCTTTCTATTGAGGACGAGTATCTAGATGCTAAGGAGGTGTCAGCCTAACTAAGATGTCTTACTGCATCTACTGGTTACCTTCTCCATCTTGAGTCTTTGCTTTTTGTCTTGGGGTATGCCCTTGGTTTTTTGTAATCTCCGTTTGATTAATGAAGGGTCTTTCTGTTGGGGTGTTTTTTTTGCACCCCTTCTCTTTGACAAAAAACCCTTATCTATGTTTCTACGATGGTCCAAGAATACGTTCATTCTTTACCCGTAGAGAAACTTTTGATTCGCTTCTTACTCCCCTTTTAAATTTTCAATTCCTCCTTTTCGTTCTACTTAAGTGGAGCAATCGAACCCTCGACAGGATATAATAAGGGTTTTTATTTCTATATATGTAGACACCTAAACGAACTCATGTAGATACTCATCAGCTCAAGAAAAATCTCTCAAATAAATTAGTTTGTGGCTAAGCTTAAAACAACAAATAAATCATAGAAAAACAATAGTAAAAGGTTGAAAAATTAATTGAATTACTGCCACAGCTAGTTTATCCCTAATTTAAGCATAAATGTCATAAACCTCTTTCCTATACGATGAATTTTTGGAAAATAATATATATATACGTTTTTCCTTCAACCCCTTTTATTAAGTAAGATTAAATTAAAGAATTTCACTTACTCTTGAAACATGTGCGTGCAATATTAAAGTTTAAATTTTCACTAAGAAAAGTCATGATTATTAATTAAGGACTCACAACCCTAATTCAAACTTCTTATATCTAGCAGTCGCTACCATAGTTGGCGGTTTTCTTCCACTTGTTTTACCCAGCCACGTGATTTCAGAGAAGGGTTTTACACTTTCATTCACGTTTCTTCTCTTATTTAAATTATACTACCAGCCAATAATTAAGTTGAAACCGGTAACTCAATTTGTGAGTTTATTTATAAGCCAGCTAATTAATTAACCTTACCTACATAGCCAACAAGCGAAACCAGGAACTCAAATTAGTGTTCTTTTTTAAATAATCCAATCAGGAGGAGTATTGAAGCTTGAAAAATAAGAGGTTGATGGGGATCGAACAATTTCCCACTAATAATTTTTTTTACAATGATTGGCCTCTGAAGAAAATAAATATCCTTTTAATATATGATGTGTGTATAGGGATTTCTGAACTACCATCTGGTCAGAAACTAGGTGAACAATATTGAACCAATTAGGATGAAGAACGTTATAAAATAGTCTGACACACGATAAATCAGACGATGAAGATATTAAACAGCTGGCAGAGACGGCCAAATTAGTTGTTATAATTACCTCTCACCCTTTATCCTCGATTATCTGTTAAATTCAGTTTTAACAATTTTTTTTGTGAAGGATTAGTTGATGAGCCTATAAATATATGTAATGTAAATCTCAATGAGACAAACATTCGAATTATTTAAATGCCACCAATTCTGACGTTTTTTTCTTTTTAACTCTCTACTCTCATTTATTCTTGTCAGCAGTAATTCCTTTACAACGTGCTTTGTAATATTATGTCATACTGAATATTATTTTGTATTGACTAGTTTCTAACCCTTGGCTTGTGTGTTTTTGTCTCCTAGTCTTCTCAAAATCAGTGGAAGACAAAATTACAGTACGGAGTCATGTGATTTCATCAGTGACATGTTACAGCAATTAAATATTTGTCATCTTCATGTCACAAAAAAACCATGTGATTTCAACATATCTAATTGGTTTGGTTAAAAGTTCATATTTTCATTAAAATACTGTCTTATTATGTTTCTATTTCTCTTTTAACCCTAGCTTAATTAAAACTAGACCATTCAAATAATTTCTTTATCATCCTTTTTTGGTTTGTGAATTAATCAAATTAAACATTAAGAAAAATCTTATCTTAATTATAAAGAGTAGATCAAAAGATGAACAATGGTAAAGAAAATGTCTCTGTTTTTGTATATCATGTTAAGAGGAAGATAAATAGTTTATATATATATTACACAAAGCAATCATTAAAGGGATGAGCTAAAAACGGAAAAAAGAGCATATTTATTGTTACACAAGAGGACAAAAGATGCAAAGAATAAAAAGATTTTCTTGTTCAATGATTAGCTAAGATGGATTGTAAGTTAGCCAATCATTGCCCTTATGATTTTTTATTTTTGATAGGCTCAAGCAGCGTGTGCTTGATGGAGGAGGATGAGTCGCTGATGTGACATCCACGCGGGCAAGGGCATTGCTTAGATCGCATGTCCTTCAGTGATTGGTTCTTTGAATGAATAGCTTTCCATGTAGTGTACCGTGCACACTTACGAGGACACATGCATAGAATATCAAGCTCAATATAATGAGCTTCAACACCCCCTCAAGCTAGATGGCATGGGAATGACATGAAGCTTACGACAAAGAGCAATAAAGGAAGCTGGAGGCAGTGGTTTGGTGAGAACATCAGCAACTTGAGATGAGGAAGGAACGTATCGAATGTCAATTGCCTTAGATAGAAGTTTATCACTGACAAAATGCACATCAATCTCGATGTGCTTTGTGTGTGAATGAAAAACAAGATTGCTAGCAAGAGAAATGGCACTCTGGTTGTCGCGCTAGAGAATTGGAAGGGCAACCAGGGGGAAGTTAAGCTCCTAAAGAAGAGAGGTAAGCCATATTACATCACAGGTTATAGAGGTTAAGGCACGATATTTAGATTCAGTGCTGGAGCAAGCCACAACAGTTTGTTTCTTCAAACTCCAACTAACTAGACTGTTTTCTAGGTAGACGCAGTAGCCAGTTGTTGATTTACGATCATCAATAGATCTCCCCAGTCTGCATCAGAGTAACAAATAAGAGTGAATCTGGTGCCAGGGGTATAATAAAGGCCATAGTGTACTGTCCCTTTAACATAGCGCAAGAGTTTCTTACAAGCTGTCCAGTGACCTGTGGTTAGAGCTGATAGAAATTTGCTTAACTTGTTGACAATGAAGGATAGACCAGGTCTGGTCATGGCAAGGTATTGTAAAGACCCAATGAGACTTATTTACAAAGAAGGATAGGGAAAGAGAGTGCCATGAGCAACAAGTTTGGTTGAAGGACACACTGGAGTAAGTGTGCTTTTAGAGTCATTCATGTTGAACCTATGAAGAATGTCTTTAGCATACTTTGTTTGAGTAAATGTAAGACCCGTGGATGTTCTACAAGCCTCAAACCCAAGAAAGTACGTAAGAGATCTAAGCCTTCTTAAAAGCAAACTTTTGTTGAAGCTCGTTGATGGTCTGAGAGATTGCACCAGGTTGATTTGTAGTTACTAGAATGTCATCAACATATATGAAAACCAAGACTGTCATACCATGGGAGCATAAGGTGAACATAGAAGGTTCAGATACTGAGTTCTGAAAGCCCCAGGCCAAAAAAGAGCATTTTAACCTATCAAACCAATCTCGGGAAGCCTGCCTAAGGCCATATAGAGCTTTGTGCAATCGAAAAACATGGGAAGGTTTGGTGTGATCTTCAAACCCAGGAGGTTGAGTCATGTAGACTGTTTCTTGTAGCTCACCATTCAAAAATGCATTATTGATATCCAATTGTTGGATGTCCCAGTCGAATGGGACAGCAAGAGCTATGACAAGTCTGATTGTGCAAGGCTTCACAATAGGACTGAAAGTGTCAAAGAAATCTATGCCTAGTGTTTATTGAGAGCCCTTAGCAACCAAACATGATTTATACCTATTCACAGTCCCATCAGAGTTGTATTTGACTCTGTAAATCCACATGTTGTTGACAATTTTCAGTTATATAGAGGCAGGAACCAAAGACCAAGTGTTGTTGTGCATGAAAGCAGCATATTCAACTATGATAGCAGCTTTCTATGAGGATTTTGTAGAGCCTCAACCAAGGATCCTGGTTCTAAAGAAGGACTCATGGCAGAGGTAAACACCCTTGATTTTAAAGATCATGTTTTAGATCTAGTAATCATATGATGAGCCGGTAGTGGTGTAGGTGCATGTGAAATTGAAGGTGAGGATACAATAATGACAGTAGGTGGGGGAGTAGGGGAAGTTGGGGGAGAAAATGGAACAATATGTATGGGAAAAGAGTAAATGAGACTAGATGAAAGATGAGGCATACCTGAAGAAGTGACTCTGGAAGAGGCATTTGATGAAGGATATGTTGAAGGAAGGCCTGCGGTAGGTGTGGGAAGAACAGTTGTACCAGTTACATCATTGAGAGCCTACATAAGAAAAAGAGCAGAATAGACAGGTGTAGGGGTACATTTATGAGATACATTAGAATTAGAAGTGAGTTGCAAATAAGTGAAGTCAGTTTCATTGAAGGTGACACTCCTACATTCATATACTCTACATGTTAAAGGGTCAAGATAGTTGTATCCTTTATGAGAATGGCTATAACCTATGAAAATACATTTCTTGGAATGAAGTGCAAACTTGTGTGAGTTGTAAGGTCTGAGAAAGGGAAAACATGCACATCCAAATACCTTAAGAGAGGAGTAATCAAGCTGTTTGTTGAACAATTTCTTAAAAGGAGTGAAATGATTAAGAAAAAGAGTAAGAAGTAGGTTGATTAGAAATGTGGGAGTGTGAAAGGCTTCCCACCAGAAGGAAAGAGGTAGGGAGGCATGTGCAAGCATGAAAAACCCTTTCTCAACTATGTCCCTATGTTTTCTCTCAATTTTTCCATTTTGTTGATGGGTAAGGGGGCAAGGGTGTCTCAATTGTCTTATGATGTAAGTGTGAAATTGTTCAAACACAGGGACATCAGATTTAAGTCTTAAGGGAAAGATCCAAGTCAAATGTGTAAAATCATCTAAGAGGCTTAGGTAGTATCTAAAACCATTAGTGGAGAGATGAAGGGAAGGTCCCCAAATATCAATGTATACAATTTCATAAGGATGTTTAGTGATAGTTTGTGATGAGATAAGAGTGGATTGATGATTTTTGCCAAG
This sequence comes from Datisca glomerata, assembly GCA_003255025.1. Taxonomy (NCBI): domain Eukaryota; kingdom Viridiplantae; phylum Streptophyta; class Magnoliopsida; order Cucurbitales; family Datiscaceae; genus Datisca; species Datisca glomerata. The sequence goes on from QANY01008670.1 coordinate 1,364,382, forward strand.
AGAACAAGAGTCACAGAAATCAAACTTAGTTCCATTAAGATGAGATAGTTTTACAATTCTTGAAACCTGACCTAAAACTTGGGGAGATCGATGACCTAAACGTTGATACTACAAGTTGGCACAATTCTTGGAATTGAAAACATAACTTAAAACAGACAGAAAATAAGAAAATGGTTGATCCTTTGCATGACTAAAATGAGTGATAGGGAACTGGTACAAGCCATTCTTAAGAACACCCTACAGAAGGACATCCTTCATACTCTTGTCCTTCACAAAACATTAATCTGAGTCAAATTCAACAGTTATAAGATTTTCAAGAGTTAGTTGTGAAACACTGATTAAGTTCTTGGTGGCAGAGGGCACACACAACATTTGCTCAAGAGTTAAAGAAATAAATTGGCAATGTGAATGACTGACTTAGCAACATGTGTTATATTGGGAAACTCACCATTATCAACTTGGAGTTTACCTTTACCATTGTAATCACTCTTTAGAGACAAGTTGCCAATGTCAGGAGTGATATGAGTGTTGGCTGCACTGTCCATATACCAAGAGGCATCATCAACTAAAGCTGAGGAAGAAACATATGCAGCATGGCTTCTTTAAGGAGAACTTAGATTGCCGAAGCTAGAGTTGGGATGTTGTGTTTGAGATCCTTGAATGTCAGTGAGCTGAAAATCATGATTGAATCTATTGTAACAGGTTGATGCTTAATGCCCCAGCTTACGACAGATTTGACACATGGGTCGTGAGTTTTTTCCTAACCCTACCTCTACCTCTTCCTCTGAAGTTTCCTCTGTTGGAGTTTTGAGGTGTAGTGGACTGGTTTGGATATTTTTGGTAAAATGTTTGGATATATTAGCAACATGAGCTGAGAGGTTACGAATGACAATGTTTCCAGAACTATTGAGATGTTCAAGTCTCATTCATGGCTTTGCAGAAGGAACTGAGCTTCTTGCAAAGATATAGACTCACTCCTAGAGGTGAGGTTCACCACCACCGGATCATACTCACTACCTAATCCCCCCAGGATATATAAGAGTAAATCAGCTATATTTTTTATAATAGTAAGGGCTACTTTTTTGACAGTTTGTAGTTGGAACCTGAGCTGGAGGGTTCTTGCTTTGGACTGGGTGGTGAAGAGCTGATCCAATGATCTCCAGACTTCGTGAGAAGTGAGGCAACTAACCACGTGCCCAAACATAGCTTCAGTGATTGACAAGAGTAACCAAGATAGTAGATGTTGATATGTTCTTCTCCAACTGATATAATCTAGATTCAAAATGAAGGGAGCTTAAAAAACAGTGGTATCACCAATGTGAGGCTTTCTTACGAATTCATCAGGCGTAGGAACAGAGCTAAGAAGATAAGGCTCTAAATCATAGGCCTTTACAATAGAAAGAATTTAGGATTTCCAGAATACATAGTTTGCTCTATCTAAATGAATTAAGAAAGAGAGCATGTTGTTTGGAAGCATACTAGGAAAAAACATAGGGGTATTAGCCATAGTGTTAGCAAAGGGGTTGTTAGTGGGATTTTGGGGAAGATTGATTTGAACATTAGTTTGCTCATTGGCACGATCTTCAGCTCCAATTGAAGCTATTGATGTATCTTCATTTGCAGAAGCCATTGCAGACTGGGAGATGGCTCTGATACCAAGTTGGATGAGATAAAAGATGAACAATGGTTTAGAAAATGCCTCTATTTTTGTATATCATATTAAGAGGAAGAAAAAATAGTTTATATGTATTACACACGACAGCCATTAAAGGGCTGAGCTAAAAACTAGAAAAAAAAGCATCTTTATTGTTACACAAGATGACAAAAGATGCAAAGAATAAGAAGATTCTCTTCTGCAATCATTTGGTAGGCTCGAGCAGCGTGTGCTTGATGGAGAAAGATGAGTCACTGATGTGGCATTCACACAGGCAAGGCATTGCTTAGATAGCATGTCCTTCAGTGATTGGTTTTTTGAATGAGTAGCTTTCCATGCAGTGTACCACGCACACTTAACAGAGGACACGTGCATGGAATATCAAGCTCAATACAGTGAGCTTCAACATAAAGGAAATTTTTGGTATATGAATTGTAATGAAAAAGAAACAGAGAAAGATTGAACAAAGAGTGTTGTTCTGTATTCAATCATATCATTGGAGGTTGTCTATGCCTCTATTCATTCACAAAATTATAATTAATGATAATAAAAATATATTTTGATGGAGAGATCATATAGTCACCTCGGGCCAGTAACTTATCCTATAAATAAGTTAAAATTTGGTTGTTTTATGTGAAGTTTGGGTGAAACATTAATTTTACGTACTATAATGTTCAGAAATTAGTCATCACAGTGGTATTCCAAGGTGACCAAAAACATACACTGAGAATGTAATGAAGCATGTTATGAAGCATGTTTCCATATTAGTTATTAGGTCGTTAATAATATGTACAAAATTTATCTTACCCTTTTGTTGTCATTTTTTGGCATTTGTCCCACACCATTGATGCTAAGTGTGGAGTACTTCTGTTTTTCTACACCTCTAAAATTATGTCAAATTGTAAAATATATGATAATGATAGTAATAGTTTTGGGAATATGCATAGATCAGCTTATATTTTGGGTATGTAGTCAATATGTTCCCTATGATTTTAATTTTGTCAAAATTTAGCAACTACAGTTTGATATGACGATAATTTTATCCTTTGTTCATCTATGTTATGCCCGGAAATAAGTTGTTTACTGAAAAAAAGGAAAGAGAGTTAGTCCAAATGCAACAGAGTTTGTCCAACTAATGGTATTTTTCTAATGTGGCTAACTAACCTAAGTTGAGTCATATTCCTATAAATTCTCCGCCTTGAATCAAGCTTGAGGTAGAACATCCATATACTAGATTTTCCAGCTTTGTTTCAATTCTTAATCTGAAATAGACCTCACATTTATCATGTTTAAGCACTGCTCAAACTTGAACCATTTGACAGTCTTTGTAATCACATCAGGAGGATTCTCATCAGTATATATCTTTTCTACTAATATCCTCCATGTTGTAATCACATCTTTGATAAAGTGCAGCCTTATGTCTATGTGTTTTGTCCTTTCATGGTGCATCTGATTTCTGGTTAGGTGAATGGTAATTCAGTTATCACAGAACACTGTTACATTATTCTGCTAGATACCTCGTTCCCTAGCAATTCCATTTAACCACAGTGTCTCTTTTATTGCTTCTGTAGCTACAATGTACTCATCTTCTGTTGTAAATAAAGCGACTACTGGTTAAGGGGTTACTTTCTAGCTAACAGTACACCCAAATACAGTGAATACATAACCTGTCAAAGACCTTCTCTTGTCTAAACACCTACGAAATCAGAGTCTACATAGCCAACTATTCTTTCTTTTTCAAGATTTGCCTTCTCATACATCAGACCATACTTGGTTGTCCCTTTGAGGCACCTTATAATCTATTTTGCAGCATCTTAATGGTCTTTTCCTGGTTTAGCCATAAATCTATTGACTAAACTGGCTGCATAGGCTAAGTCTGGTCTTGTATAGACCATTGTGTACATCAATCCCTTTAAGAATCTTTTGAATATACTCCTTCTAAGATATGAACAATCTGTCGTTCCCTTTATCTCTACAAATATTCATTCCAAGTACTCTTCTAGCTACTCCTAAGTCTTTCATTTCAAATTCCTTATGTAATTGTGCTTTTAGCTTTCTTATCTCATACATATCAAATGATGCAATGAGCATATCATCTACTTACAATAATTGATACAACTTTGGCCTATTGTTCATACCTTTGTAGTACACACAACTATCATATTTGCTTATTGTGAACTTATTCTTAATTATAAATTCATTAAATCTCATTTCCTTCCCTTGTAGCCATCAGGTTGTACCATGAAGATTCTTTCTTTTAGATTACCATGTAAAAAATTATTTTTACATCCATTTGTTCTAGTTCCAGCCCATATTGTGACAAGTTCTAATAGCAATACGATACAAGTGTGATTCACAACAGGAGAGTAAATTTCAGAATAGTCTATTCCTTCTCTTTGACAAGTTCTAATAGTAATACGATACAAGTGTGCTTCACAACAGGAGAGTAAATTTCAGAATAGTCTATTCCTTCTCTTTGACAGAATCCCTTTTCCACCAGCTTGGCTTTGAACCTTGGCTTTTCTGCACCTAAAATTCCTTTATTTATTTTGAAAGTCCAGCCGCATCCTACTATTTTTTGCCTAGTTGGTTTGTCTACAAGAGTCCATTTGTGATTCTTGTTTAGTGAATTTGTCTCCTCCTTCATTGCTTCAAGCCAGCACCTACTGTTAGAGCTTCTAATGGCTTCATGATAATTTTTAGGCTCATTTTCATCCAAGATTTCAGCCACTGTTAGAGCAAAGACAGTGAGGTCTGCGTAACCAAATCTGACAAGAGCTTTATATTGCCTTTTGTTTCTATCCTTTTTCAGTTGGTAGTCATTTAAACCTTCTTTCTCATCATAGGTTTCTTCATTCCTCAATAGCTCATCAACGAGTTCAGTCTCTGCATGATCAGTTCCTGAAAACTCAGGTTCTTTGTTTGTACTATCATGTTCCACCTCAAAACCAACATTATTTGTGTTGCTTACTTCTAGTTGGTTTGATGGTTTTGGTGTGTACATATACATTTCACATTCTCTGAATCTTACATCACTGTTGAAGAAGCTCTTGGATTTATTTGAATCTGAATACCATAGCTTATATCATTTCACACCCTCAGGATATCCCATAAACATGCACTTCTTGCCATTAGATCTAAATTTCCTTCCTTAACATGTGCATAAGCCACACATCTATATACCTTGAGGTTATTTAGGTTTGGAGGTGATTCTGACCATATCTCTTCAGGTGTCTTAAAGTCCAAAGATGTTGAAGGACATATGTTTATCAGGTAGGCTACTGTGTTGCTGCCTCAACCAATAATTTCTTAGGGAGATTTGCATTGGATAACATGCATCTCTCCCTTTCCAGTAATGTTCTGAGTATTCTCTTTGCAAGACCATTCTACTAAGACGTGTGTGGAACATTATTATGCATGACAATTACTTCATCCTTACAGAACCTATTAAATTCTTCATCAAATATTTTAGGCCATTGGTAGTCCTTTGTTTCTTTAATTTCTCTCATACTTGTAGTTCTATCATATTTTTTTTTCTAATCTTTAAACCTTTTAAAAGCTTCATATTTAGTTTTTAAGATATAAATCAAACTTTTCTTGAACAATCATCAATAATAGAAATGAAGTATTTACCTCCACTTAAAGATTCTGATGTAGATGGACCTTAGAGATATGAGTGAATGTAACTCAGAATCTCATTTATTACGTGAGTTGAGGAGTTGAATTTTACCCTAGTTGCTTTGCCATAAATGAACTGTTCATAGAACTCAAGTTTGTCCAGCTTCTCTCCATTCAACAAACCTTGTTTTTCAAGTTCTTGCAACCCTCTCACTCAAATGACGTAACCTTTTATGCCATAAGGTTGATTTATCAGTTTCTAATGCAGAAACTGATGTCACTACTCCAACCAAAGTACTTCCTTGGAGTACATACATACCATTTTCTTTTATACCTTTCATCACCACCATAGAGTCTTTAGAGATCTTTAGGAACCGTTTCTCTCATTTATAAGTATATCCATTTTCATCTAGAACTCCTAGAGATATAAGATTTCTGGTCAAATCTGGAACATACCTGACTTGAATCAGAACTTTTTCTGATCCATCATAAGTTCTGATTGAGTCTGAACCAGTGATTTTGCACTCTTTATTATTTCCTAGTAGAACTTTCCCACCATCTAATCTTGTGAAGGTCTTGAACACTCCATGTTTGGAGTCATATGGAAAGAGCGTCTAAAGTCAAGAATCCATTGCCTATCTGAATCCATTGTTTCTACAACTAGAACAACTACATTTTCATACCCTTCTTCTACTACTGCAGCAACATCCTTCCCCTTTGCATCTTTCTTCCTTTTGGGATATATCCTTCTAATATGACACTCCCTATTGCAATGATAGCATCTCACATTCTTACCATTCTTTGCATTTTTTGATTTTGCTATTGATTTGCTTCTGTTTCTTGAATCCCTTTTTTCAGTTCTTCCTCTAACAGATATACTCTCCCCAATTAAATATTTATGCTCATGCTTTCTTAGCAGTTCATTAGAGTTCAATGCTCCTACTACATCTTCTAATGACAGACTCTCCCGGCCATGTTTAAGAGAGTCTACAACAGTCTGATATGACTTAGGTAATGACTGTAATAGTACCAAAGCTTTGTCCATATCATCATACTCTACTTATGTTTTTTCAGTCAAGACACACTTTATTGAACTCATCAATGTGATCCTGAAGATTTTTACCCAATATCATTTTTCAAGAGAAGAACTTGGCCTTGAGATATAATCTGCTTGATAAGGTCTTTGTCATATACAAGCTTTCCAGTTTAAGCCAAACTTCTTCCACAATCTTCATCTTGGTGATTTCCCTTAGAACCTTATCACTTAGTCTTGAGATTAGAGTGTTGTAAGCCATCTTCATGATGTCCTTTTTCGTTGCTTCAGAATAACTTGCAAGCAATTTACTTTCTCCCTCGAGTGCTTCATCATGTCCTGGGTTTCCCAAGAGTGCCAACATCTTCATCTTCCAGATAAAAAAATCATTAGTGCCATCACGCTTCTCTATCCCACACTTGGTAGAGGTAGTTGCCATATTAGAGGCTTTCTTGAACAGCTTTAGACAAATCTTAGAATCTTATTGTTTCAAGATTCTTAGAACTTCGAAGTTTAGAACGTTGATTATTTCCTAGGCTCTGATACCATTTTTGTTGTGAGTCTTACTGATATGAACGAGTTGTTTAGGATAAAAACAACAAATAAAAGACATTAGGAGACACAAAGAGTTATACTGGTTTAGTTACAATGTGTGAACCTACATCTAGTTGTTGGTGCAACAAATCTACTATATAAGAGTCAAACTACAAGAGATTACAAGGTATATATGACATAAAGAAGAAAATGAGAACTCTTCCTCACAAGTCTCAATCTTGGGTACAGTAATAGAACCAATGAGTATATTTGTAAGAAAATTATGTATTTGGTTAGTAGTAGATTTTGATATGCTTAGGGGTATGTGCAAGATTCTACTATTTTGGCTATACGGGTAGGTGGGGTTTCAACTTTTTTATTTTTTTAGCTTAGACAAATCTTTTAGTTCTTTTGTCGTGTTGTAGATCTTTTGGCTTCTTGTCTATATACCTGAGATATGTCCCTTCTATAATGTAATTATTTAGGTTGAATGTACTGTCTACCTGAGACTGTCCCTTGACCCGTAGGTTCTGACACAAGGTTAGAATTCTAGCTCTTCTAGAGTGTATCTCATTGATGGCTCGAGCACTCTTTTTAACAAAAATGCCCTTATATCTATTAGTAAAATCCTTAAAAATAAGGCTTTTTAATCCGAACGTCCATCCAAAACAATAAAAAATACCCTAAAATATTAATATTTCTAATATTAAGAAAAACTAATATGGATCATCTCCTTCACTTTCTCTCTCATTGTCCATACTTACCTTTCAATCACACCCACTTTATTAAGGAAACTATCTTCTAATTTGAGCCATCAAATCCTAAAGGCGTATATAACCATTATTATCATGTTAGCTCTGTAGGATCGATATGACACCCTTTTAGTAAGGAAACATAGTTTAAAAGAAAGATTTTGAAATTTGAAAAACAAATTTCTTGAAATAAAGTAATTGATATAAATAAATAATCAAACAATAAATAGTAATTATGTAATTAAATAATGTGCGGAAGCTTAAACCCGTAGAGTAAATAAATAAAATAATAAAGATGCAGGATGCGGAATAGTAAACGTGCAAGTAAGTTAATACAAAAAATAAGGTGCACGATGTTTACTTAAAAATTTGATCGTAGTTTCATCATACACACACATGAAAATATTCACTTTTCTCTCTCAAATTATGAGTAATAGGCAGTTTGAGCTCTAAACTTTAAAATATTGAACTACGAGTCTTAAACTAAATAAAAATTATTATTTAAACTCTGAAGTACTCCATCCATTCCTCCATTAATTTTTATGAAACGACGTGTTTTGTTACTTTTAAAACGACGTAGTTTCACCTTTACCCAAACAAAAAAAAAACAAAAAAAATAGTCTATTTTTTACGACGCCTTTTTATACGACGAGTAGACACATCTCATTAATTATTTCTCACGTCTATAATAGTGAAAAGGAAAAAAATGATTTTTTTTTCCGTCTTAGGAGTAGGGATGGAAAAAAATACTCGTGGGTATTTTGACTTAATGAGTGTGTTTAAAATATTATAAATGGGTATGTGTATTTATTTAGTGGATATTTTTTATCCATTATAAATGGGTAGGGTATGAGTAATACCCAATACCCATTTGGTACCCATTTATTCTAAAAAAATGTACCTCCAATCCCTAGGCAACCCCGATTAATGGCATGTTTTTCATTTTCAACGATTCTACTAAATGGAATTCATTTTCGACGATTCTAAAAACACTGTATTGTAATTCTCATTTTCAGTCATAATTGATAATTGAATTTTAGCAATTTTATAATTTTATAATCGAACTAAGCTGGATAATAAATTGAATACACAAATTAAAATTTATCAATTTTATAATCGAATCAAACCATATTTCATCAATGCTACAATGGAATAAGCGACATTTATCAAATAAAAGGAAACGATCAACTCGCTACAGCGTGCCACGGAGGATTAAAAAAGTGGTGACTGGCGCAGTGCTCTAGCCGCCATTCGAGATTAAAAAGTGATGACCGACGCGATGCTCTATCCCGACAGTCGAGATTAAAAAGGTGATAATTGGCGTGGTGCTTTAACCCGCCAATATGGATTAAAACGTATTGTCTGCTAAGCACCCTAGCTCTTCAAACGAGACTAAGGATCTAGCTAGAGCAGTAATGTCTGGCTAGACTTCAAGGAAAAAAATGATGTCTGCCGAGTATTCCAGCTTGTCAGACAATATCAAGGATCTAGCCAGAGTAGGCATGCCTGGCTAGATATCAAGGTAAAGTGATGTATGCCGAGCACTCTAGCTCATCAGACAATGATACGGCTCTAGCCGACATAAGAAATATCTGTTGAACAGTTCAACTCAAGGATTTATCCAAACCAGAGACGCCTGAATAAGTGAAAGGAAAATAGTTTAGCTTGCTTTCTAAATCACCAGACTAAGAGTAAACTAGCTCATCAGACAAGGATGCGGCTCTAGCCAACACAAGAAATATCTATTGAACAGTTCAACTCAAGGATTTATCCAGAGCAGAGACGCCTGGATAAGTGAAAGGAAAATAGTTTAGCTTGCTTTCTAAATCACCAGACTAAGAAAAGCTTGACTAAAAGGAGGTATGATTGACTAAATGTTAAAGAGTAAACTACCAATTTAAGGGAGGTCTGCCTGACTAAACCTCCCAGTTGAGTACAGCCACTACGACAGGACTACATGACCCAACCTTCTCAAGAAAAGGGCCTCCACTAGGAAGGGAAAGTCCGTTCAAGGGCCACTCAAGCTTAAGATCAAAAGATTTAGCCAAAACAGGCACGTCAGGCTGGATAAGGGAAAAAGGGATGTCTCCCAAGCACTATAGCTCATCAAACAAGGATGAGGCTCTAGCCAACATAAGTAAGATCTGCTGAACACTTCAGTTCAAGAATTTATCCAGAGTAGAGACGCATGGATACGTGAATGGAAAAGAATTTAACTTGCTTTCTAAATCACCAAACTAGGAAAAGCTCGACTAAAATAATGTATGCTTGACTAAACGTCAAAGAGTAAACTCTCAATTTGAGCCAGGTCACTTAACTAGACATCCTAGATGAGAGCAGCCACTACGACAGGTCTACACGACCCGATGTTCCTCAAGAAGATCGCCCCCACTAGGAAGGGAAAGTCCGTTCAAGGTCCACTCAAGCTTGGGTTCAGAGCAACCCCACATCTCGGGGCCACATGACATAAATATTCATAGCTCAAAGCAACAAAGAAGCAACAACAAAGAAAGAATAAGGTCTCGTCCAGACCGTAATCAAAGCTCGACGGAGGTGAGTAATGTTGGGGGAAATGTCGTCAAAGCATGTCCATTGACATATTAATATGAGATTTAGTGAAAATACATTTTTCTTATAGTTATTTTTTAAATTATTGTTGAATAATTTATATAGATATCTAAAAATTTCATATTTATTAATGAGACTATGATCTTGTATTAGTATGAGAGGATTAAGATTATAGATAATGAAGAAAATTGTTAGTAACATATTAAAGTTTAGAATCTTTAATGAATTGTTGCTAGTATGATTCACTGAGCATTATAATGCATATGATCTAGATACGGATCATTAATATGGATATACATCTTAGTAAAAGTACTTTTTATAATAAAATATAGATGAAGCACTAATATGAATTAAAATCTTTATTTACTTACCGTTTATCATAAAGATTTAATACACATCAATCTGATGATCATATGTAGATCACTCTGAATCATGTGTAGTCATGAACTCCTATAAATGTCTACTGGATCTTTTGATTCACTCGTTAAGATTTGTTTGTAAAACATGTTAGTGACTTTCGTTTGGGAATTCAGTGATGTGGATGGCTGGGAACATGATCTTACAAGATTTGGAATTCAAGATTTTCTAACGGATCATATATTGGTTTCCTTAAATGTTGATTCTGGAACTAAAAGCTATTGAGATCAAATTTATAATACGATTATAAATTAGTCATTCACTAGTGAATTAATGGTACTTGATGATCAAGAGTTAATTAGAAGGGTAAAAAGGTCATTTTGACCGACTCTAATTTATGAACCAATAATTAGATGACAGAACTTGGAATAACAATAAAATTAATAAATAATATTATTTAATTAAATATTTTAATTAATTATTTGGTTTATTGAAGCTTAAAATTGTAGGTCTATGGTCCCCAAGTCACTTCTGTACTAAGCAGTTTAGGGTGTAAATATTTCTTGAGAAAATGACTGACTTGTAAAACGCATTTTTATTCTGGGGCAACTACATAATTATGAATTTGAGCTCAATAACATAATTATGATATGTCATTATCTAAAAAATATATAGATATTATTCTATTAGCCTCAGTGTTGATTGTGAGTGAAGAACATAGTTGCTATCAAGGTGATATTTTTCTGTGATTAAAAGTTAATAAAAACTCTTAAAGAATAATCATTGTATTCTTTTAGAGGACTGTCTCACTAAAGTAATCATTTTCAGTAAATCTCTAGATTTCATGTATTGGATACATCTAAAGACAGAAAAAATTTCTTTGAATTATTCTATGTCCCCACACATGTTAGTGCGTTTGAGGATTGGTTTGAAAGATCTTGGTGTGGATCTCGAATTCCTTTATTTGTGGGAACGGATGATCGTTGGTTTGCGAGGACGCTTGATATAGACTACAAGAGGTATATGATTTCTATCCATGTATGTCTTAGATTTTATATATAAATATAAAATGGATCCTATTGAGAAAAGTTTTTAATAAAAGTTTTTATTTTGAAAACCGTTGCGTCGTGCTTATTTACTTTTATCGAAAAAGATTCTTTTGTAATAATTTTTTAAAAGCCACCACTCCTCCGCCGGATGAGCGCTACATTTCCAACAATTGGTATTAGAGTGATAATTATATATTTGTATATTAAATATTGTGTGTGTTCTTTCCTTGTTCATAATATATATTATATGTATGAATGAATGGATGTTTTTTTAATGTATGGTTATATAATAGATCGTTAATTGTATGGTGACTAATGGATTAGGTTTTGTTCTTTATTTGTTTCTTAGATCTTGTGTAAGCCATTTTTTGGCATAGGAATTTTTATATTTTTATTTTGAATATTGAAGTATAACTATTTTGATCGCGAGAAAATAAAGAACGCACGAGGCGAACGTGGAGGAAAACGCAAAAATAGGAATTCCTGGGAATTCCATCGCCGACACCGCTGTAAAAATCAGCTTCGGCAGCGAGTCCGTAGGAAAATTGGCGCCGCTATATCTATTGGTGGCGGTCGGCGGGCAATGGCGGTGGACGGTCGGCGGTGGTGGTGGAACCCTATCATTGGCGGCAATTATTGTTATGTCTAGGAAAGTTTCACAGAAACTTTGATACCAATTTACCCCATCACTGTAAAATTTTATGAAAATTCTAACACTATCTTTTATCTTTTAAATTTTAAAATTAATGTAATTTTAAAATTTATTTTTAATTTTATGAAATAAAATATTAATTAATTGATTAAGTTTAACATAAGTTTGACCAAGTCAATAAATGTTCAATGACTAAGTCATTAATAATTTTTAAAAGATAATTATAGAGATAATTTTTAATGAAGAAAAATAATTTTTACTAATTATAAGGGTTTTGTTCAAACCTTCAAAATTATGAAGATGGATGTCAGGTGGAGAATGAGATATTTTGAAAATCTTGAAGTCCTCTTTATAATTTTATTTTTTTATTTCAATGGTTGTAATTTAAAAATATCCAATAGCCACTCGGTGTATTATTATTTTATTTAATTGTTAAATAATTATTTATTGATATGATTGATAACATGACCATGCATTAGTCGATCACATGTCATAGATGAAACTCTATACAGTTTTATTTAATCATGCATCTCATCAGTAGAAACATGATTTATTAGGATTTTTCTAATATGTTTATGTGAATTGTTTTGAGAAATAAATTGCATGTAAATTGCTAGGTTTTAATTAGTTAAAGTTTGGTAATCACATCACTCTAAAGTCTATAGTAACATTTAGGATAACCAACTTTATTAAAAGAGTTTTACTACAGTTTGATGAATGTAATAATAAGTTAATTTAAGTTCACCTAAATTTGACCAATGAAGGATGAGAATGTTAATTGTCAAAAGAGAAAATATGAGATAATTATGACTTGACGAATAAGTAATACCTTATTGTCAAAGAGAGAAAATATGAGATATTTTAAGTTATAATTAATAAGGATTAGAATGTTCATAGATAGTCTAAGATTAATCTGACCGACCTTAAGGCGATAGATTAATTGTAAGGTTGTTTATCATAGATCAGTAAATAATATATTTATATGTTTAATATGTTGCATTCTTGCATCACGTTTACTTTCTGAATTTTTGGATATCTATTTCAATTATATTAAATTATGTATGTTTTATTTTTTAGTTATTATTATGTCTACCATAGGCAACCCTATTACTGCTTTACTTGTACTTGAAAAACTGAATAGTGACAATTTCATAAGATGAAAATCAAATTTAAATTTAGTGTTAATTTGTGAGAACCATAAATTTTTTCTTACTAAGAAATGTCCAACGAGCCCACTGCCCATGCCCCTAAGAATGTTAGGGACAAGTTTAATGCTTGGATTTAATCCAACAACAAAGCGAAGTGCTACATGATTGTGATCATGAATGATGTTCTGAGAACTAAGCATGAGATCATGGAGACTGCCTATGAGATTATAGAATCTCTACATGTGATGTTTGGACAGCAGTTTGATCAAAGTCGTTATGAGGCTATTAGGAGCTACATGACTATCAAGATGAAGAAAGGTACTTCCGCGCGCATGTTTGAACATGATCAACATAATGTATGAGGTAGAAGTACATGGGGGACCATTGATGAACGAACTCAAATCAGCATTATACTTGAATCACTCACACCTGTTTTTTCTACGTTCACCACCAACTATGTTATGAACAAGTTGCAATTCAACATGACCCAATTGTTGAATGAACTGCAGACTTTTGAGTCACTCAATAAGAGTATGACTAAAGAGGGCGAGACAAATGTTTCCGAGTAAAAGCCTTTTTGCACTATTGTTAAAAGTAAAAGAGAAAGAAAATCAATGGTAAGGGCAAAGGTAATAACAAGAAATGAGAGAAAGCCAAGACATCACAAAAAGTAAAAAAGAATAAGAATGACAACAAGCCCAATGGAAAATGTTTCCATTATAGGGTTAAAGGTCATTGGAAGAGAAACTGTAACAAGTATCTCTTTGAGCTGAAAAAGAAAGGTAAATATGATTTACTTGTACTTGAAGGTTGTTTAGTGGAATATGATTTGTCATCATGGATACTGTATTCAGGAACCCCTAATCATGTATGTTCTTCTTTGAAGATGCTTGATTCGTTAAGAGAGATGGCTGATGGCAAGGACATTATAAGAGTTGGCACTGGTGTGCTCGCGTCAGCAAAAATATTGAGGACAGTCTGTTTACTTTTTGGAAGTAATTACTTAGTTTTGAACGATATTTATTATATTCCTGGATTTTCAAGAATATTTGATTTCTCTTTCTCTTTTGCATGAATAATTATTTAAAGTTTCTTTAATTAATAATGCGTTTCTTATTTTTAAGAATGGATTCAATATTTGTCATGCAAAAGCATCGAACGGACTTTATATGATTAAACCGACTGAACGCGCATTAAATAATTTTAAATTATTTAAAGTAGTTAAACCTAAAAGTAACAAACAACAAATAGTTTCTTATGATGATGATAAACATATATTTGATATTTTAGGTTGGGACATATTAATCTAGATAAGTAAAACATGTTAACAAATCATGGTACTTTGAGAGAACTACAAGTTGGAACTCTTCCTGTATGTGAATCCTGTCTAGAAGGTAAAATGACCAAGACACCTTTCACAGGAAAAGGGCCAAAGAGCCAAGGAACCACTTGAGCTAGTGGATAATGATATCTGTGGACTGATCAATGTACAAGCTCGAGGTGGGTATGAGTATTTTGTTACTTTTATTGACGATTACTCAAAATATAGTTATACTTACCTAATGTATAAAAAGTCTGAAACTTTTGAAAAGTTTAAGAACTTTAAAGCTGAAGTTGAAAAGAAATTAGGTAAATCATTAAAACCACTTCGATCAGATCGAAGAGGTGAATACTTGGATTTAGAAATTAAAGGATTACCTGTTGGAGTATGGCATCTTATCTCAATTCACAACCCTTAGAACGCCACAGCAAAATGGTGTTTCAGAAAAGAAAAACTGAATCTTATTGGATATGATTAGTTCGATGTTAAGCTACTCACTACCACTTACATTTTTGGGATATGCATTACACACGGCAACATACATCTTGAATGTAGTGTCTTCTAAGTCTATAAGCAAGTAAACAATTAGTGGAATGGCTCCAAACCCAATTTGTGTCATTTCCATATATGGGGGTGTCCATATCACATTTAGACCTAAGACTGAACGTTAGACTCAAGGTCAGAACTGTGCATATTTCGTGGCTATGCTCCGGAGACTAGAGGTGGGAACTTTTATAGTCATAAAGATCAAAATGTGTTTGTATCGACAAATGCCACATTCCTTGAACACGAGTATATGAATAGTTACAAATCTCGAAGCAAATTAGTTCTTAAAGAATTAGTATTTGATGAGATCAGACCACCTTCATCATTAACTGATAAAAGAAAAACTACAGAAATCACAGTTTCTATTCAGGAAATCCCAGTACAACATCATAGTGGGAGGGTTGTAAGATAACCTATTCGCTATGAACTCAAGGCACATCACCTAGTATATGCCACTAATAAAGATGATTCATTATCTTATAAAGAAGCAATGGATGATCTTGAAAAGAAGAAATGGAAAGATGTCATGAACCAGGAAATGGGATCGATGTATTCCAATTCCGTTTAGGAAATTGTAGATCCACCTGAAAATGTCAGGCTCATTGGATGTAAATGGACCTTCAAGAAGGAAAGAGGTGCATATGAGTAAGTAGAGAATTTAAGACACAGCTAGTAGTCAAGGTCTATACACAATGGGAATGAGTCAATTATGAAGAGACATTCTCCCTTGTTGCCATGCTAAAATCCATTCGCATCATTTTATCCATTTCGTGAGTTTAGACTATGAAATATGATAAATGGACGTTAATACAGCTTTTCTGAATGACTTTCTTGAAGAAAACATCTATATGATGTAACCAGAAGGGTTCATGAAAAAAGGACAAGATCTAAAAGTATGCAAGTTGCTTAAATCTATTTATAGATTAAAGCAAGCATCTAGATCTTGGAATCTTACCTTTAATGAGCTTATTAAATCATATGACTTTGAAAAAAATGTTAGCGAAGCTTGTGTTTATAAATATATCAAAAACAAGATAGTGATTTTCTTAGTTCTTTATGTTGACAATATTCTACTCATTGGAATGATGTAGAAATTGTCAAAGGTAAAGAAGTGGTTAGCTGAGAAATTCTAAATGAAAGTTTTAGGAGAATCGAGCTATGTTTTAGGCATCCAAATCCTAAATGATAGTAATAACAAGCTCTTGGCACTTTCTCCAGCATCTTATATTGATAAGGTGCTGGAGAGATTCTCTATGAAGAATTCTAAGAAAGGACAACTACCGACCAGACATGGAATTATCCTTTTCAAGAAGCAATGTCCTAAGACATCTTAGGAGGAAGAGGATATAAGAAAGATTCCTTATGCTTCAGTTGTTGGTAGTCTCACTCATGTATGAGTATGTTATATTGTATACGAGACCAGACATTTGTTATGCAGTGAAAATTATCAGTCGTTATCAATCGAATTCAGGTTTGGAACATTGGATTACAGTAAACCACATTCTCAAGTATCTTAGGAGAACTAAAAAGTATATGTTTATTTATTCAGAAGGAGACATGAAGCTCACTGGATACTGATTCTAATTTTCAATTAGACAAAGATAGTCGAAAGTCAGCGTCTGGATCAGTATTCACCCTAGGTGGAGGAGTTGTAGTCAGGAGAAGTCTCAAACAATACAGCATTGCAGGTTCCACTATGGAAGTCGAATATATAGCGGCTTGTGAAGTTGCGGAAGAAGTGGCATGACTCAGAAAGTTCTATACTGATCTGGAAGTAATTTCATATATGGACACGCCATTGATCCTATATTGTGACAACAGTGGGGCGATAGCCAATTTCAAAGAACCGAGGAGTCATAAGAGGGGTAGCACATAGAGATGGAATATCATCTTATAAGAGAAATCGTGCGTCGAGGGGATATAACTGTTATGAAGATAGTGTCAGATCAGAACCTGATTGATCCTTTTACTAAGACACTTCCTGCGAAGACATTTGAGGGTCATGTGCATAACATGAGGTTGAGAGAGATCAATGTTTGCTTTAGGGCAAGTGTGAGATTATTGGAAGTTATGCCCCTCAAAGTATGTTTATTGACATTTTAATATAAAATTTAATAGAAATACATTTTTCTTATAGTTGTTCCTCTAAATTATTATTGAATAATTTATATAAATATCTGAAAATTTCATATTCATTAATGAGACTATGATCTTGTGCTAGTACGAGAGGATTAAGATCATCGATAATGAATAAAATTGTCAGCAACATATTAAAGTATGAAATATTTAATGAATGGTTGATAGTACGATTCACTAAGCATTATCGTTGCATATGATTTAGATCCGGATCATTGATGTGGATAGAAATCTTAGTGGATGTGATTTATATAATAACATTATATATGACAGGACCAATGTGAATTAATATCTTTATTAACTTATCTTTTATCATAAAGATTTGATACACATCAATCTGATGATTATATATAGATCAGTCTGAATCATGAGTAGTCATAAACTTATATACATGTCTACTAGATCTTTTGATTCACTCGTTAAGGTTTTTTTGTAAAACATGCTAGTGCCTTTTATTTTGGAGATTCAGTTATGTGAATGGCTGGGAGCACCATCTTACAAGATTTGGAATTCAATGTTTCCTAACGGATCGTATATTGATTGTCTTAAGTGTTGATTTGGAATTGAATGGCTATTGAGCTCTAATTTATAATGCGATTATAAATTAGTCATTCACTAGTAAATTAATGGTACTTAAGAATCAAGAGGTCATCAGAAGGGTAAAATGATAATTTTGACCGATTTTAATTTACGAACCAATAATTGGATGACAAAATTATGTGAAATGATTATATCAATGGACTACACGAGAATACTCTGTAAATACATTACACAATCTCTAAGAGTGTAATTTCATATTTATAGTGGAGTAATAATGAAATTAATAAATAAGATTATTTAATTAAAAAGTTTAATTGATAATCTGATTTATTAAAATTTAGGATTATAGTCAATGGTCCTCAAATCACTTCTGTACTGCGCAATCTAGGGTATGAATATTTTAGGACATGAGAAAGTAACTGACTTGCAAAAAGAATTTTTATTCTGAGGTAAGTACATAATTATGAGATAATTATGTGTGTTTAATTAATTAAATTATTTATACTAATTTTTTGAAATTATGTATAAATAATTATACTAATTATTTTTCTAATTACGATAAGTGAGACAATATATTTAATTTGTGAATTTGGATAATGGTGAATTATTATTTGATAATAATTCAAAATTTGAATCAACTAAATCTATTATTTGTGAACTAGCAGATAAGTCAGCTGATAGGGATAATCAGATAAGTTAATTTTGAATTAACTGATATCTAGATATTTATTTAATTAAAATAAATATTTAATTCGTAATAATTATCACGGGTTGACATGAACTACTGTAATGCCACGTGACACTACAATAGTGGGCGTGCAATACTGTAATGCCACGTGACAGTACAGTAGTACTGCGTCACATAGTTCCGTGAGGCACTGTGATGGCTCACGGCAACTGCAGTTCTGTGTGGAACTACAGTTGTGCCCAAATTACAGTGGGTCCCACTACAATGGTAATTTTGAAATTAGATATTATTTTTAGTTTATCCATAAAAATCTGATATGCTATCATCTAGAAAATATATAGATATTATCTAGAAAATATATTGATTGTGAGTGAAGAACACGGTTGTTATCAGGGTGATCTTGTTATGTGATTAAAAGTTAATAAAAAAATTCTGAAAGAATAATCATCGTATTCTCTCAGAGAATTGTCTCACTAAATTAATCATTCTTAGTAAATCTCTAGATCTTACGTGTTGAGTACATCTAGAGATATAAAAAGTATCTTTGAATTATTCTACGTGCTCACACATGTCCTAGTGAGTTTGAGAATTGGTTTGGAAGATTTTGGTGTGTATCTCGAAATCCATTTTTCGTGGAAATAGAGGATCGTTTGTTTGCGAGGGCTCTTGATATAGACTATAAAATGTATATGATTTTTATCCATGTATGTCTTAAATTTAATATATAAATATATAATGAATCCTGATTGAAAAAAATTTCAATAAAAAATTTTATTTGATAAACCGTCACGTCAAGCTTATTTTCTTTTATCGAAAATGATTAATTTTTAATAATTTTTTTAAAAGATACTACGCCTCCGCTGCGTGAGCGCCGCATTTTGAATAGTAAAACTTCATCTACCTGAGGAATATTTATTACATGAAGCATAGCTCATGCAACTACAAAATGCTACGACTAAGAAAATAAGTAAAAGCAAAGCTCAAAGAAGAAGTCAGAGATTAAGAAAGTTCATTCTCATTAGTAAGGAGAAAGGATGACAAAGGCAAGCAAACAAAAAATTACAAAAATCTCATCCTCAGTTAAGGGGGCGAACCCCCAAGGGTAATTTAAAAGGAAAACCCCCCTGACTGGGCCGGTAGTCACAGGATTTACACAACTTTCTTGAACACTTCTAAGGTCTCAGGATTTGGTCATTTGACGATCGAGGATCATGATGAATTGGTCTGAGGACCACACCAAGTCAGGCTAAAAGTGGATTCAAACCATGAGCAGCACCTAATCTCTGAGCAGATGACAAAAAAACCTCAACTTCTCCCACAAGGTGAACAAGGAAGAAAGTCACTAGCCCATTATTCGAGACAATCAAGAAGGATACAACTGCAAGGGCTGTGCTTGGTCCACTCCCGATGTGTGTTGTAATAACTAGCTGGATGTCCGAAATGACAGAGGTAATAAAAGGATGTGGGATGCAGCTGAGGAAGTCTCCTAAGGGTATTATTTGGAAACTAAAGGGACTTTGTAACTTTAAGCCGGAATTCAACGCAGACAAATGATTCACCAGATAGGTTTATCAACGGCAAGAAAGGGACTTTGCCTAGATTTTCGATATATTCTTATATATTCATTCGCTCAAAAAATCCTATTTGGTTAATTACATACATTTTGCTTGATAGCACATGCGAATTTTTATACTTGGTATGGAAGGGATGATGACCCTCTTATTAAGAACATGGGTAGCAGTTGGGTTAGATTTGACCGTCTAGTTAAATTTAGACAGATTAATTACAGTACGAGGAAGTGTTTTCTTTTTTTAACAGTTCTTTTAACTAGAAACACTTGCAATATGAATACAACAAAAAAATTATTCAAGTTTTAAAATATATGAATTCTACAATATGAAGTGTTAAATTTTTTTTTTTTACAATTAATCGAAACATTTAAGCTTAATTATTATAACTCTAATGAAGGATTTATGAATTCCATGCATCGGGTAAAGTACCACGTAATCCTGTGATTATCATTTATGATTGCGGGCGATATTGTAATCATTCAGCTGGTGATTTGAAAATCAAATTGGTATTACATTAAGCTAACTAACTTCTTTATGTTGTTATAGGTAAGTTACTTTTTTGTAGTTAGCTGATTCGGTTAAATTAGTTTAATTTTGATTATAGACAGGATTTAAGCCCTAAGACCAGAAGAAGCTAGTAAGCAAGTCGCCAAATTGTAATGCTTTTCAATATTTTTAATTTATAATTATAAGATAGTACAACTTGTGATGTTTAGTTAGGCTTCTTTGAATAAGTGAGTTGTTTCTAGTATATCTTCTAATCAGCTGTATATTTTTCTTTTATTTTTTCCAACTAATTTTCAAAGATGCTTTTTTAATTTGATTTTTAGTCATCAATCAAATGGGTAAATCTATAATCTATATTATATATAAAAATTATAGAACTTGGAGAAATATTTTTAATAATATTACCCCAAACATATCTAAAATTTCTTACAATATTTTTAAACTGAAGATTAAAAATGCAAAGTCATAGTCGAGTTTTTCAACCACTTTGTTTAAATTATCATCTTTAAATATATTTTCTCCTCGTTTATTTATTATATAAAATATCAAATGACAAATTATAAGCAAATGATAAGTCTTAAATTAACAAAATGATAAGACTGCTTTTAAAAGTCTTGACTCAGATATTCTTTATTTACTAGTTTTGTCTATATTACCTAACTTGAGAGAAATATGAGTGTATACTTGTATACAGATAAGGTATTTGGTTAGTAGTGAATTTTGATCTGCTAAGAGCAATATGTGCAGGATTCTACAAATTTGGCTATACGGGTTGGAGGGGTTTCAGCTCTTTTATTTTTATAGCATACTTAGATAATAGTTTTTAGTTCTCTTGTGCTGTGGAGTTTTTGGCTCTCAGTCTGTATATACTTAAGGTATGTCCTTTGTATATGTGTAATTATTTAATTTAAATATATTAACCTCTTTTAACCAAAAAAAATTTGCCCTCATATCTATTAGCAAAATCCTTAAAAATAAGGCTTTCTAATCCAAACGAAGTCTATAAGAACATACCTTAAAATATTAATATTTCTAATGTTAATAAAATTTAATATGAATCCTCTCCTTGACTTTCTCTCTCCTTGTCCATACTTACTTTTCAATCAGTCATTCACCTCTACTAGTGTTAGTCAAGAGTTATCTTCATGTCATGACATTAAAAATTATCTTTTAATTTAAGTCATCAAATCCTAAAGATAAAGACGTATAAAACCATTATTATTTATTATCATGTTAGCTCAAAATTATTCTATTAAATCTTTAATTGTCATCTAGGGAAGAAAATCATAACATAACGATGTTTACTTAAAATTTCAGTCGTAGTTTCATCATACATACACATACACACACGGAAAAAAATCATTTTTCTTCTTCAAACTATGAGTAACAGATAGTTTGATCCTCAACTTTAAAATATTGTACAAGGTACTTAGCTTACTAAACAAAAATCATAATTTAAACTCTGAAAGAGTTCATCAATTCCTCCATCAATTTCGACGAAACGATGTTGCTTTGTTATATTTAAAATCACAGAGTTTCACCTTAACTCAAACAAATAAAAGATCATCTATTTTTTAGGACGCTTTTTTATATGACGAGTAGGCACATCTCATATGATTTTTTTTGTCTCGGGACCCATAGAAATAGAGAAACAAAAGTGCTGTCGAAGGTTTTAAGATTTATTTACTCTTTAGTTCTTGTTAGTTGGACATGCATGAGCAAACTTCCATGTGTACGTCTCTCCATCACTATTTAACTGAATTTTTCATAGAAACATCAACCAATCAGGTTGGCGGACGTGGCCCCACTAAATCAAGCACGTGACTCTGGTCAAAATTAGTTAATTATCAGAAAATGGAAATTACTATAAATAATATTTTTTTGCCTCGAGATTCAATATATTCCTAATATATCTATTCCCTTAAAAAAATTCCTTTTTGTCAATAACATACTTTAAATGGAAGTGATCTATCCTCTTATTAAGAACATTGCTGATTTGATCAGATTTGGCTGTTCAGTTAAATTTCAGATTTGGCTGTTCAGTTAAATTTAGATGGATTAATTATAATAGGGAGAAGTATTTTCTTTTGTTAACTGCTTTTTAAACTATAAACATTTGCAATATGAATACTACAATAAAAAAAATTATTTAAGTTTAAAACCATATGAATATGTTAAAAAAATTCTATTTTTGCAATTACTTGAAACATTTAACCTTAATTATATATTATAACTCTAATGAAGGTTTATGAAATTCCATCGGGTAAAGTAGCATGCAATCTTATGATTATCATTTATGATTGCAGGCAATATGTAATCATTCAGCTGGTGATTGGAAAACCAAATCGGTATTACATTAAACTAACTAACTTCTGTATGTTGTTATATGTAATTTACTTTTCTGTAATGAGCTGATTTGGTTAATTAGTTTAATTTTGATTATAGACAGGATTTATGCCCTAAGGCCATAAGAAGCTAGAAAGCAAGTTGCCAAATTGTAATGTTTTTCTCAATATTTTTAATTTATAATTATAAGATAGTACAGCTTGTGATGTTTAGTTAGGATTCTTTCAATAAATTAATTGTTTCTAGCAGCTAGTATATCTTCTAATTAATTGTATAGTTTTCTTTTAGTTTTTCCAACTAATTTTCAACGATACTTTTTTAATTTGATTTTTAGTCAGCCAATCAAAGAGGTAAATCTATAATCAATATTGTAGAACTTGCTGAAATATTTTTTAGACAATATTATCCCCAAACATATTTATAATTTTTTTATTTTTGAACTCAAGATTAAATATTCAAAAGTCATAGAAGAATTTTTCAATCACTTTGTGCATATTATCATCTTTAAATACGTTTTCTCTTCATTTATTACTATGTAAAATATTAAACTATCAATTATAAATAAATGATAAATCTCAAATTAACACAATATTTCTGTCACTAATTATTTAAGGCAACAGAGATTACAAGACTATCTTAAGACTTAATAAAAAATTTGTATTAAATAAATTAAGTGAGTCTTATTTATATAAATAACTTTATTTACTCTATTTTACTCGAATTATATTTTAATATGGTTGTATATATGGTTTTATACCTCTACATGAAAAAAAGTTGTGAATGAGTTAAAAAATATTACGGTCAATGCATTGCACATCATATTTGATACTTGACTAGTAATATAAATAAATGGGGATAAGGGGGGAGAAATTTTTTTTGATAAAATTTGTCTTCAATACTTCACGAAGTTCCTTAATTGACCTTTATAATTTTTTAGATTGAATATTACTTTCAACTAAATTATTAATGACATGTTTAACTTCTTAAATAATATTGTTCAAACTATTTTTAGAATACCTAAATTGTCCTCTACATACCAATAATTAAATATTTTAAATTAGTGTTATATTATGTTAAATAATTATTCATACCATTTAGTATAATTTTTGACATGAATTACTTCTTCTACAATTGTTTGTCAGATTATATTACATTTTAATTGAATATAATCAATTGTATAATTTAAATTAAATACACTTAACCAATTTTGAAGCAAATATATATATATATATATATATGAACAAACTATAATATATTTTATGATTTTTCACAAACACACAATATTCTATTTGTTTTTCACGTATCTTTAACTATTTTATGTTCACTACTTTTTTCATCTTTTAGGATATACATTAATTGAATTGTATTGCTAAGTTTATCGCGTGGGATGCATGTCTTATGATGGAAGTCGTTGAACTGTAAACAATGCACTAAGCCACAGGATTTTAGTGAGAAAATTAACAATATGCTAACAATCTCAATGCAAGAACATAATATTGTGACGGTGTCTTAAAGAGAGAACTGAATGAGAAAATGAGGAGAAATACAAAGATAAAATTATATGAGAAAAAGTAAATATGATTGAAATACACAAGAGTGTTCATATTGGAAGCAAAAATGGAGTAAATGAGTTGAAAAGAAAAAGAATAAAAGAGCAATACTTGAACGTCTCTAATTAATTAAAGGAAAAAAACATTTAATGTTTGTAATGCATATATGTGTAAGTTTCTATTCATAATTAAATCAAAGATAAATAATAATTATATATACTACGTGTAATGCACATGTCCTTTATCTATCATATTAAAAGGTAGAAGACCTGAAGAAACGATTGGACAATTCTACCCATTATTTTTTACTTATCCAAAATACCCTAAATATTTATTTTGGATGATTTTATTGATTAGTATCCAAAAGATACATTTCTTAATCACTACCCATTTTTTATCTTCTATAAAAGGTATCCCCCGTGTAAGAATTGTGTAAGCACAGTAAAAGAAAGAACACAAACTAGAAGGAAGTAGAAGAAGAGAAGATGAATGGTGGAAGTCAAGCTCAACTCAGTGCTTTCAAAGTATGAATTTCATACTTAGATTCTGAGCCTTTTCAACTATTTATATCTCATCACAAAGCTGTTACAATCTTCTTATATCAGAAGTTACAAGGCTAACATATAATGGAAGCTAAGAGAGATACGAGAGACCTAGAGATCAAGTAGGATGAAAATTAGTTTGACAGTTAGAAAGTCTGTTAGCATCGCTTAAGTGATATCAGTAATGCTGAGGCTTTACTGTGCTGAGTTGATACCTTAACATCCCCCCTCAAGCTGAAGGATGAGTTTCTCACTTAAAGCTTGTCCTTGACGTAGCAAAACCTTGGTGAGGAAATGGGTTTTATGAGAAGGTTTGTTAGTTTATCAACTAATGGTACAAATCTGACTTGGAGTTGGTTTTTCTGAACTTTGTTGCTAGGTTTGACAAAAACATGCTGAGTAGAAGGATTCTTTACATTTGGATACAATAATAAGTAGAGCCCATCTTTAAGGATTCCTTGCAAAGTGATGTTCCCATGGCCTTGTCCTTTACCAAGAAAAAATTAGCATGAAATTCCACATAAACAATATTATCACAGTTTATTTCAGAAATACTGATAAGGTTTTTCTTTATGTCAGGAACTCTAAGCAATGAATTAAGTTTTAAAGAAAATGAATTGGAAGGGAGAATGGCTGAACCTATATGTGTAATGTGTAAACACTTACCATTCCCCATAGCAAGCTTTTCATGTGCAGTAAACTCATGTGCAAAGCTCAGATTCCCAAGCTATGATATAACATGGTTGATAGCAACATTGTCTGCATACCATGCTTGGTCATATATTGAGTAAGGTGAAGCAATGAATGCAGAAGGAGATACAATGAAGGCACAAGGACTATCAGAGTTACCTTGAGTCAGTTTGTTGCCAGTGTTTTGGTTATTGAAGCCACATTGTGTACCTTTCTCATCTCTGTAATAACATATGCTAGCTGAGTCCCACATCTTACCACAAACTTAGCATATTATCTTGTCATTTCTTCCTTTCTACCATCTCCACTTCATCCACCAAAACGTCCTTTGAAACCTTGATTGTTACCTCTATTAAAGAAAGGTTGACCATTACTATTGTTTTGCTTATAGTGATTTTGAGAACCATCATTAAAGAATGATTGGTTCCCAAATGGAGGTCTCTTGTTCCAGAAACTTAGTCATGTTTACACTCATTCTCATTTAAGACTATTTGTTTTTCTAGTCTGATCTCATGACACATGAGCAAAGATGGAGTTTCTTCTATAGAAATATCATCTTTTCTTGATGTTATATTCACTACAACAGAATCATATTCTTGACCTAGACTATTTAATATGTTCAACATCAAATCTTGATCTGAAACAATACACCATGCTGCCCCAAGAGCATCTGAATTTTCCTCATTTTCTTACAAAATTAAGTAATCGAGGAGTTACTTTTTGTTTCTGCCTGCAGGCTTTTCTTCAAAAATATCAGTTTTTCTTTGGACTGGCTTGTAAAACTTTTCTCCAGTGAATTCCAAACTTCATCTAAAGTATTGTATTGAGTCACAGTTCCTAGTATGCCTTCTGTCATCGAGGCTCTGAGCCAAATCAATACAAGTTGGTATTTTCTTAACAAAATCATAAACTCTGGGTTAACACTGTCGTTTGCTAGGGTTTTCTCTAGTTTCTTAGATAATCCAAGAAATAATATCATCCAAACCATGATCAATGATGGTTGTTAGGACTTGTGGTTTCCAAATCACATAATTTTATCGAAAGAGAGCTACTAAGAGTGTTGTCGAATATGTTGCTCAAATTTGATCCTGAGCTATTCCCACTGTTGATGTTGCATTTGTTTCTTCCCCTGTGGTCACCATTGACGTGAGTTTTAAAGCTCTAATACCATGTAAATTTTTTGCAAGCATGGTAAAAGAAAGAACACAAGCTAGAAGGAAGAAGAAGAAAAGATGAATGGTGGAAATCAAGCTCAATTCAGTGCTCTTGAAGTATGAATTTCATACCGAGATCTCGCGCCTCTTCAATCATTTATATCAGAAGTTACAAGACTACAGATAATGGAAGGTAAGAGAGATAGGAGAGACCTAGAGATAAAGTGGGATGAAAAACAATTTGGCAATTAGAAAGTCCGTCAGCATTGTTTAAGTATTATCAGTAATGTTCGAAGCTTTACTGTCACTACGACCAAGCCCAAAAAAGTCGTCGTAAAAGCCTTTTGCGACGAATAAAAGTTTGTCACGAACTCCGCCGCTTTTGCTTCGTCAGTGAAAGTCTTTCGCGATGAATTTTTGGATCTCGTCGCATTAGCCTTTAACGACAAAAAAAACTGGTCGCGAAAGGCTTTTGCGTTTAACGACAAAAAAAATGGTCGCGAAAGGCTTTCGCGTTTCGCGACAAAAAAAATTTACTTTTCGCGACCAAAAAAATTGTTGATGACATTGCCGACTTGTGTCGTTTAGATTTTTATCAGTGCATTAGTTTTGTTAAGAAGAGGAGAGAGAGAGAGAGTGTGTGTGTGTGTGTGTGAACTAGAATCGCGCGCGCTTACCGTAGAGGTAGAGGGGATTGTTCCAGAATTGGCTGTTCCATTAAGTCTCTGAACTAGAATCGGAACCCTCACATTGGTTGTCTGCAAGAACGCAGTAAATAGATAGACGTTCAACCTATTTCAAACAACAGCAAGCCAAGATTTATGTAACTTGTCCAGATATTAAGTAACAAGACAGCCGGTAGTAATCAGTATAGACAGAGACTATTGAATGGCATTTGTAATAACGTCATAGAATTAAACAACAAAAATAACCTATCAATTTACCAACTTTTGTAGTTCGATTATTATATTTATAATCACAAAGCCTAATATATAAGTTGATTCCTCAAATACTAAACAACTAACAAGTACCTTCAAAACAACATTGGTTTATACAATTGTGGTCACATCCCTTTCCTTGACGTACAGTTAATAGATAAAAGTAGGTAGCCTTCCAACTTGCTAAGGAAAAAATAGTTGAAAAGTACAATATAATTAGATTTGATTTGGTTAAATCATTAGCAGGATAAACAAATTGCCTATAAAATGGGAAAAATCACCATAAAGGGTTGGGCATCTTACTTTAAAATGGTTATAAACTAGAGCCAAGAATGGTTTGGTAGAGCCACGAAGAAACAACATATATCATATAGTCCAAAGCGAGAAAAACAACAACTCAATCTCAACTAAATCAATGGAGATAATGTAAAGTGAAATGAAGGAGAAAAACACGCACCTACAAATTCCATTCAGACCAACGAACTTACTACCATGGCAGTCGTGATTCCATTCAAAAAATATTTCGACGAAAACCAAAATCCACAAAGAAATGGACTGTTGAATTATTTTTTTCTTACCGAATCCATGAATCAACCAGCAAAGTGAGGCACAGAAGAAACAAAAGAGGGAAGGAATGAAAGTGGGATCATTAAGAAAGCACAATTATTTCTAGAGGTTAGAATAGTTCAAAAAAGTACATTTTGAGCTTCAAACACCATTACAAGAGTCTTGGACTGATTTTCGAAATGAAATCAAGCAATTATGGAAAAGTAATAAGGTCTTAGTATGACAAAAGAGGTACTACAGGTACATAATCTCTTTGGTAAACCTTGAAAGCAATTATCTCATATGGTTCAGGTGTAAACAGAAGACACAAAATTGAATCAAAACCCAGTACAAAAGTTTCCAACTCAAAATTAGAAACACCCAAATTGTTTAATTATAGATAGAATCTCATAAATAAAATTTGAATCTATCATACTACAATAATTTGACTAGTTTCAATCCTTTCATGGAGCCCAGACATCTCACCTAGCTAATCATATATGTTCAGGGCTCATGTTGGATAGTTTGATATTTTTCCACATAGTAATTGACTATAAATAGATCATGGAGGATGCTTTAGTGGCTTATTTCCATTTCATCGAAACATGATGATGACCAATTAAGAGAGAAACATCTAAGTAGAAAAAAAAAATTAGAGCTTTAAATCCGTGTAAACCATGCTTTAAATACTTGGTGGACATGTATGATAGTTGGCGTAGAGAAGCATGTTAATATTACCTTCCTTAATTTCCTCCAAAGAAGCAAAGAGAGCTTTCCTCCTAGTCTTCTTTAACCACTGGAAAGAAGAAACATAAAAGGCTCACTTCAATTTCCTATTTCTATCTCATTTCACAAGTCTTTCTTATTACCCATTTTTGAATAAGTTTTTATAACAAACAATATCTAAAGTACACCACTGCTCTTTTAGATCTCATACACATTTCACAAAAACATTATAAATCCTCTATGTCAGAAAACTGAAGGAATTAAATACTGTATAGAAAACTATTTCATTGCTGCAACTAGCCAAGTCACAAAGGGTTAGACATATGACTATTACATTCCCACTTAAATAACTTTAGGACCATAAATAAAAGGAACTCTCATACCAAAACCCACAACAACACAGAACAGAAGAAGAGAAGATGGGAAAGGAGAAGAGAAACACGAGAGGAGCCACGAATTGATGGAGGAGCTCTCTGTCACGGATGAACTCAGTCGAGGAGGAGCTATTTATCGCAGACAAACTCGATCGCGGAGGATCTTTACCGTAAAGACTGACGGAGACGGACTGATTGACGAGGTGAGAAAGGGAAGCATGTTTTTTCGAGGGCTTGAGTGGGGAAGTAGAGAAATGAATTAAGGGAAGCCTACTATATTTTTGGTGAGGCCTTTAGCCACCAAAAATTTATTTGGTCGGTAAAAACAAGACTTTTACTGACGAATTTAAAATTTCATTGGAAAAATTCCACAAAATTTCGCGCGCACTTTTTTTTTCAGGTAAAATATCCAGCCTTTCACGACCAATTAAAAAGTTGGTCACTAAAACAAGCTTTTAGCCACAAATTTATTTTTGTGGCCAAAAAGTTGGTCGTTAAAAGACCATTTTCTTGTAGTGTATGCTGAGTTGATACCTTAACATCCCAAAACTCTATCTTCCAAGTAATTCAACCCAACATTCTTTTTCTTCTAAATGATTCGGTAAATGCATTATGATTTATCGTTCATTTAAAATCTTCTATGATTTAGTAAATGCATTATGATTATCAGGTAATTTAAAATCTTCTACTTACATCAATTTATTTTATTTATTCTAATATTAAAATAATTAAATTCATAATACTTATTGCTTTCTGTGTTTCTCTTTCTTCTCAATGGTTATAATCGACAAATGTATACTGATGATGAGTTAATTTAAAATCTTCTACTTACATAATTTTTTTAATTTATTCTAGGAATTAAAAAATTAATTTTAAATACTTCTTGGTTTATGTGTTTCTCTTTCTTCTTTTGATATATTACGGAAGTGCCAAAGTCCAAAATTGAAGAAATTACATGGGGGAAAGGACGCAACGAAACATAAGAACTAGTATTCAAAGACCCTAACTTAGCCAGCTTATGAGCCATAACAATATATGATCTAGGGACATAAACAAATTCAATGGACTCAAACTGACTCTTAACAAATAAAATATCATAAATAAGGGACTGCAGGACATTATCAATAGAACTTAGACCATTTAGCATATTTATCAAACTAAGAGCATAAGAAAAAACTAAAATTGAATTAGGACGCCACTGGAAGCATTCTTATAAAGCTCACAAAATAGCACAAGCTTCACCAAGTGCAGCATTGATCACATGGTTGAGTCTTTTGTAACCTGCAGTAAAAATTTTATTAGAATGGTCCAATAAGCAACATCCCAATCCACATATATTTGAATTAGGAAACCAAGTAGTGTCTGTAAATAATTTCCATGCTGGAGCAATAACCCCATAATTGGTTCTATTTGGGAGAGAGGCAAATCTAGGTGCCATTAATGGGACCAAATTCTGCACTTGCAGCAATCAAACCATTCTCTCCTTCCTCACTTAAATTTTAGAACCTCAAGAGGATGGCTTTAATTTCGTTGAATATAAAATTATTTGTCTCCCAATTTAAGGAAGGAAGATTATTTATGATCTAAGCCCAACAATCCATAAAATCATATCTAAGAATATCCAGAGATTTCATATTAAGAGGGGATCCAAACCAAATAGCTTGGGAGAAGAGACATTTAAAAAATATATGCAATCTATCCGCAAATTCTTTATGGCAGAAGGAGCAAAATGGAGATAAACTCATTCCTCTAGAAATCAAGTTAGCAAAATTATTTAGTGATTTCCAGATAAACGAACGAAACTTTGGACGTACCTTGAGCTTCCACAAGCTATTCCAAACTGTATATTAGTTGTTGGAGGAGCTAGACAAACTTGTAGGATTGTGAACAATTGCACCATTTCGTTTCAATTCACATTTCAAATGATCCCCGGATTTGACCGAATAAATATCAGATCTTGAAAAAAACCATTTTAAGTTATCTTCTTTTCCAAACCTACTATAAGGCAAACTAAGGATAATATTTTTGTCTTCAATAAAATTTGCATAAATTTTATCTACATCTCATCATCTCCCATCAGGCCATAACAAATCTTTGACTAGGAAAAATTATTCTTTCTTAGGAGAAAGAACCTTAGAAGAGAATAGGCGGGGTCAGCCCAAATTCTAAATGAATAATTATTGCCAATATTCCAACAAATGCCATGTTTTAATAGCTTTCGCTCTTCCATTAAGCTTCTCCCAACCCCATGAGGGTTTATACCCCATCTTTGCGTTCATGAATACATTATACTTAAAATATTTACTCTTGAGAAAACTAAAGAGTAACGGGGCGTGGCCGGTTAATAACCTACAACCTTGTTAGGCTAGCATAGCATGATTAAAAAGTGCAAGTTCTCTAAAACCCATACCCCCTTCTATTCTTGGGACAAACTAATTTTTCCCAAGTACAACAGTGAATTCCTTGTCTCCTAGGAGAGTTGCTCCACCAATAATCTGAAATATGCTTACATATGGTATGGCAAATAGAGACAGGAACCTTAAAGCAAGACATAACATAATTAGGGATGGCTAACGCTACTGATTTAATCAAAATCTCTTTGCGTACCTTAGAGAGGAACCTCTCACACAAACCATAAATTATCTTCATGGTTTTGTCTAGGATGTCCCGGAAGATCTCTCTCTTGGATAAACTAAAGTCTAAAATTATGCCCAAATACTTACTAAGAAACTTTCGTCTCTTGATTCCTATTAAATCAGCCAGATCCGCACAAATAGCATGAGGAGTATTATGACTAAAAATAAAGCACTCTTGTCTAGATTAATATCTTGACCCAATGCTTCACAATATAAAGACAGAATTCTTATTAATATGGTAAATTCCCTCCTGTTAGCTTTACAGAAAAAAAAAAAAAGAGAATCATCAGCAAAGAAAATGTGAGAAATAGAAATGCCACCCCTAGTAGCATGAAAACCATTTATCTCCCTAGTCGATTCAGCATGAATTAAAAGCGACGACAAAGGTTCCGCAGAAAGAATAAATAAATAAGAGGAAAGAGGATCACCTTGCTAGATTCCTCGCCTAGGCTGAATAATGATTCTTGTTTCTCCATTGATTACCACTCTATAAGTCACAGATGAAATACAGAATAGATCCATTTGCACCATTTTTTCTGGAAAACCCATCTTTCTAAGAGTTTCTATGACAAAGCATCATTACAACCTATCATAGGCTTTAGACATATCTGCTTTAATGGCCACCTCCCAATTTTTACCAGTTTTCTTGGTTCTTAAAGAGTGCAAAATTTCATGTGTAATAAGAATGTTATCTGCTATGAACCTGCCTGGAACAAAAGCGCTTTGGAAAGGCCATATGATCTTGTTCATAACCGATCTAAGCTTGTTTGTAAGCACCTTAGATATGATCTTCTAAGACACATTGCATAAGCTGATCGGTCTGAGCTAAGATATATTTCTCATATTTTGATTCTTAGGAATAAGGACAATATGAGTCATGTTGATGTCACTACGTAGAGTTCCTGAAGAGAAAATATTCAAGACTAAAGCAATAACGTTTTGCTTCACCAAATCCCAACACTGGTGAAAGAATGCCGTTGAAAACCCATCTGGTCCAGGTGACTATAAGTTTTAATATAAAATCTTCTCAATGGTTATATTTTGGATAAATGCATATTGACTATAAGTTAATTTAATATCTTCTACTTGCAAAGATATTATTTTTTTAATAGTAAAATAATTAAATTCCATATACTTATTGTTTTATGTGTTTCTCTTGTTTTTCAAGGGTTATAATTAATAAATGCATAATGATTATGAGTTAACTTAAAATCTTCTACTTACATTTTTTAAATTTATTCCTGTATTAAAACAATTTAATTTTAAAAACTTCTTGCTTAATGTGTTTCTCTTTTCTCAATGGCTACATTTTAATAACGCATAACCATTATAAGTTAATTTAATATCTTCTACTTACATGAATATTATTTATTCTAATATTAAAACAACTTAATTCTAAATACTTCTTACCTTTTTATTTGTATTTTTATTACTATTATTAATACAATATAAGATCTTTTGTTCCTCATCCCATGAACGAACAAAATGTTTCTCATTTATATTCAATTACAAAAAAATTTAAATGCTTAAACTTATGGTACTTTCTTTCTTTAGTAATTAGGTATGCCTAAAAAAATATAATTATTTCTTGCTTAGGAAATTGTCATGACTACTATTTACGGTTGGACAATATTATTTTATTGTGTTCACAGTCTTGTATACCTTATATATGTATATCGAAGGAAAACAATTATTATTATTAATTTACGTCATATCATAACATAAAGATGTAAGTTGTTTAAAAAAAGTACACAATTGTTTAATTTTGTATTTTAAATTAAAAAAAATGATGATATAAATATCTTATGAAAATATAATTGGTTAAACCACATACGATGCACATAAATATTTATTAGTTATATTTAAAGATAGTAAGCAATTATGTTTCTTATTTGTAATATGAGATATATTTGCTAAAATATGCTCCTGATTATTTTTGGAAATCATATGTAATATGTTGTTTAATTAAGAACACAGAATATGCTGCCAAAAAAGTCAAGAACTCAAGGATCTAATAATTAGCCAGTCTACATCAATTAAAATATTCTTTAAATTCTTTGACTTTATATAAATAAAACCTTTGACAAGAACCCTGTCGTACCAAGACTAACCTTTCAACTCACATCCGAAAACGAACATAGATTAATAGGTATGCATGCATGACATGAAACTAGATAACTTCCTTTTCGAGGTGAAGATGAGACATATGTTCTATAAATCCAGATCCTTCTATAAATCTGAACAGTTGAATATAAAAATAATAGTCTATGTCTAAAATATTTAAATAATAAGAAAAAAAATTTGTGTTAGATATGAACTATTTTCCCGAATTTGTGGGACAAAAGTATTATGAATTAAGTATCATTGTTCGTATAAAATTAATAATTAAAAGCCATTAGTAGTAAATTTAAAGATCTCAATTTGAAGATACATTGTCAGTTCAGCTTCTTTGCCCATCTTCTTAATTTGGTTGAGATCGATAAATCTATTATGATTAGGAAAAATATTGTGTAGAATCAGAATTAACAGTGAATTTTTTTACAAGTAACAAAAATATATTTTCAATGATCAGTTAAAAGTATAATTTTACGCTAACATCGCTTTTGATTTTATTTTATTATAGAAAGGCAAAAACATCCAATTTTTCTGCTGAGAAGTTGGATTGGAATCATGAAAAAGTCAGCCCACATCCATAAGGTGTGGAAAACAAAAGCAAAAATAGATCATTGATGAAATGACGTAGAGACAGATTACACTTTATTTGGTTGAAATAGTGTAATATATTTCCGTACTTCTATCATTACAAGCCTCATTGTAGTGTTATGAAGAGAGAGAGGGCCTCAAGTGTGGGTTCGTTAAGAAGTTGAATATTTTTGCAGAGCTTGAATGTTTAACCCCCTCACTAATTTTTTAAAGATTTAGTATATTTATATCATCTTATTTATCATTCAATTATCTTTGAGTTTTAGCGACAACATAAATGCAATAAATGAGACATCGGTGTGATGATTAATGGACGTAATATTTTATTTAAGGTAGTGGAATCAACTCTTCCTTTACCCATTTTCCATACTAAAAAAAGAAGAGAGAGAAGGGAGTTGATAAAACAAATAATCTATCTCTGCTCTTTTCTTAATTCCTCTCCCTTTTTATTAGAGCTGATCACGATTCGGTTCGATCGATTTTTTGGTAAAAAATGAACCGAACCAAAACTTCAGTTCGACGAAAAAATTGAATCGAACCGAACCGTGAATGTTAAAAGAATTTAATTGCGAGTTTCGGTTCTTCAGTTCTGTATTATTAATTAAAAATAATTTTTTAATGATATTATTTAAAAATTAATATAAAATCAAAAATTTGTTACAGTTCGGCTCGGTTCAGTTTTATATGAAATTATATATAAAAATAAAAAATATATTAATTTAATGTTTCGGTTCGGTTGATTTGAAAACCATCAAAAATCTGAACCGAACCGAATACATATAAAGAACCGACCTAACCGGTCATTTTCGGTTTGGCTCGGGACAATTTTGAACACCCCTAACTTTCCACCTATAATATCTTTGTTAGAATGGTGCAAAAAGAATTTCCTAATGTTTGTGTGCATGAGCACGCTTGTGCGTGCCTGTCTACGTACGTGTGAGCATGCCTGTGTGTGAATCAAATGTTATATCATAATTATAGCAGAAAAATTACCTTAAAAAAATCTACTTCTATTTAGCTCCACGTGCTAGATCATGAGTCTGGGAGACAAAAGCAAATTTGTTGTAGTTTTTTGAAAAATGAAAACATATACCTCAGTCATGCCCTTAGACGCTTAACGATCAATTTCACATAAATATGAGTAACTTTAGACCGTATAAGTAAATAATTAAACTTTAATTGACTGTTAATTATTTATAATTAAGTTAAACATATTTTCTCATTATTAAAATAACTTGATAAGTTAACTCATAATGATAAGCATATCACTTGATCAATTAAAATTTTAATCTATAACTTGGTCGGAATCATAAAAAAAATAATGCAATTTTTTTTTAATAACTACTTAATTTATTTTATAATAGTACTGATAGGAACCATTATATTGAAATTAAGCAATAAACTAGAGAAGTAATTGTGGGAATGGTGAACAGAGAAATTATCCCACGTGGTCTTCTATATAAAATATAGGTAGTTGGAATATTCCTTTACTCTTTCCTTCACCCCTAAAGAAGGGTAGATATGACCGCTTTTCCTTTGACAATTTTTGTTTTCAAGTCAAACAGTGTCCTCTCATTCTCCCTTCTTTTAAGCTTTACAAACTCTCTCTGCTGTCGTCTCACTCATGATCTCATCACCAAATTAACTAAGTCTCTCTCTCTCTCTCTCTCTCTCTCTAAATGGCAACAAAGAATACAGAAGGATCTTCAAAAAAGGTGATGAGCAAAGGAGCATGGACAGCTGAGGAAGATACAAAACTTGCTCAATATATTGAAATTCATGGAGCTAAGAGATGGAAAACAATAGCTACTAAGTCAGGTTAATTAATTAATTCTCTACAATTATTTTCCTTTTCTTTCTAGTTAATTTCAATCTTAAGCTCAAAATTCATTAAAGATAACATGTCTTTTAGCTAAAAAAAGCCTAGTATATTTGTTCTTGTTTTTAATCAGAGTCTCATTAAATGGGTTCTTATTTCATTTTTTCCGGGCAGGTCTGAATCGATGCGGGAAGAGTTGTAGGTTGAGATGGTTGAATTACTTAAGACCAAACATTAAGAGAGGCAATATAACTGATGCAGAAGAAGATTTGATACTTAGACTTCACAAACTATTAGGCAACAGGTTAGTCTAATTAAATTTGCAATGAAAATGTGTAAATAATTAACAAATACACATTCTAATTGACCCCTCTACTTATTCTCTTTTTGGGATTAGTCATATTCATAACAGTCTAGACACCGCGAGTTATAAAAAGAAATGTGCGTATATATTATTCATGAAAATGATAATCTAAAACTTTCATAATATATTACACCCTAAAGGCGATATAAGCTCTATTAGATGAGAAGATCGAGTATACATGTAAATTATGTATTTTACTCATGGATATCGTCGATCGCTTGTCCACTATGCTACTAATTACGTCTAGGTTAATAAACTAAAACAAGTGAAGCGGTGTGAAAATTTGATGCAACTGTTTTCTTTTCAGGTGGTCATTGATTGCTGGGAGACTTCCAGGACGTACTGATAATGAAATCAAGAACTATTGGAATTCTCATTTGAGCAAAAAAATGAAACAGAAAGAAAAAGCACCAGAAACTTCAACCGCTCAAGAGACAGAGGCCGAGCCTCGAAAAACTTGTGTCGACGAACAACCCCAACAAGGCGGGGGGAAAGGAAGTGGGAACTCAGACATCAACTTTGATGTAAATGAGTTCTTTGATTTCTCAGCAGAAGGGTCTTATGGGTTAGAGTGGATTAACAAGTTTCTTGAGCTTGATGAAGAACCTTGGCTCACTAAAGAAAATGTGAGCCTTTTGTAGTTAGAATAAATATTAATTTCTTCATCAAAATTAAGTGAAAATATAGAAGCTGATCAAACTTGGTGACTAATTCTTCTGTTTATGAAAAATCAATTATAAACAACCTGCCCAAGTAATTTAGGTCTTTTTCACCATAACCATGCATTAATGGTTTATTTTCTTTTTATTTTTTGACAAATTACAAACTCGACGAAAATAAAGGGTGTGTTGAGATGAACCCGTAATTTGGTTGTGTATATACGTGGACTCAACTATCTGTGTCGATCACCATCTGTCCGTTAACTTCTTTTAAGAAATTAGCTGAAGACGACTACTAAAAACCTAAGATAAAACAGTTGGTTTAATTATGATCATAACAAAAAAGAGGTACCTCAGTGCTGTCTCGATATCCAAGACCGGTTTTATACATGTAGATATAACAAATATTTTATAGTTACAGGTACCTCTTTTCATGTTGCAATACATGAATACATTTAATTTGCGTTAATAGCTACACAAAATCGATCCTTGTTCCTATACTTTTCTACGATTATGATTTGTTTTTTTGTAATTAAATATATTGGTAATTATGATTTGTTTTTTAATCTTAGAAATAGTAATAAAAATTGACTTTTAAACTCATAGCCGTAGCAATTGGGACGATTTGAAAACGACTCATCGATAATAATTATTTTTAATAATTGAATTTGACTTTGTATGTCTAAATTAATAATTGAAACTTTTTAATATAAATATTTAATATTTGGTTTCATGCATGGCATGTAGAACCAAGGACGAGACTGGAAATGTTTTTAAAGGGGTAATTTTCTTTTCGACATCCTTGTTATTCAGTGTAATAATTCAAAAGTGTATTTAACATTCTTTACTATACATTTATTTCTTTTAAGTGAAGGTTTTTTCTAAAAGAATTGAAAGCCTAATAGGATAATTTAATTATACGATATGATAATTTAAGGAATTTGAATAGGTAAATAGTATACAATTTAATTATTTTATATTTTTGAAAAGGGTTATAGTATACAATTTAATATTTTTACTAATTTAAAGGGGCATAAAAAATACAAGTCAAATTACCTACAAATTTGAAGGGAGGCGAAAAAAAATACTATTTGTATATATAATATAGTAAAGCTTATAAAACTGAGGTGTCCATATATTCATCAATAAAATCCAATCCTACTTTTTAAGGGATTGATATAAAACAATAAAAATTATTAACTTTTATTTTAACATTAAAATTGGTTTTGTTAAAAAAAATCATCGGTAAGAGGTACTCTGTGAGATATGTATATAAGACAGTACATAACACTTTTTTAAGTTGGAGAGGACAAAATTGCGAAGTTTGCTACTCTAGACCACAGCATAATACTACACTTAAGCTTTGCTAGTCTAGAATCTAGACCAAGGTACGTAGACAATAATTCTCATTCGTTGTTTGGTCCTAGAAATTCTTATTTACTGCAGTTTCTGTAGAAAAAATATAAATGCTTGAAAATGGCTTATTCAAAATTGTCAATTTTTTCATTCATGTGAAGTATACTTTAGTTATTTCTATTAGCTGTTAATACAGATGTTAATAGGTAGAGTATGTTGGATAATGTCATACTTACTCTCATATCTAGAAATATTTTTCATTCTAATACTCATGAAAATTTTATGGATAGTGTATGAGGATATCCATTTAG
Source organism: Datisca glomerata (assembly GCA_003255025.1). NCBI lineage: Eukaryota > Viridiplantae > Streptophyta > Magnoliopsida > Cucurbitales > Datiscaceae > Datisca > Datisca glomerata. The sequence goes on from QANY01008670.1 coordinate 1,403,770, forward strand.
GTATAGGTAACTGGTGAGTTTTTCCTACCAAACAATCTAGAATTAATTGGCAATAAGTTTCAAAATAATGTGAAACTATGTCTAAATATTCATGTTCAAATCTCACAATAATACGTCAACTTACGAAAATCAAAATAAACATAATTTAAAACACATTTATATTTAGGTATTGTAAACTTCTAAACTTAAACTTGCTCATCATCATTTTGGCTTTTCTTTTCTTCTTAAATGTTTTCTGTTTGATCCCAACACTATTATATATATATATATGCTTATGTGGGCGCGCTCGCGTGTGTCTATATATATGTGTGTGCGTGTATGGATAAATTAGAATGGATATACCCTAAAGTCGCACCCAACTTACACCCTCATGGGTTTTTTGTATATTCATACCCATCCAAACCCATTTTAAAACTTCCATATATCCTATCCATCAGGATCGGATATCCATAGATACTCAAATCTGTTGGTAATATTGTCACCCCTAGTTGTTGAAGCTTTCATGAACTTAAAGCACCGAGAAACAATCATTTACCAAGTTGTTAAATTATAATTACGACAGATATACATCATTTTATGTTTAATGTGCCTAATTTTTGTCCAAATGTGTTTCTAAGGTACAGTACATTCACGAGTTTGTAAAATTTTTGATAACACATACCTCAAGCAGTTATGTGCGTGTCCAAAAGGATTCTGGTAAACAAATTGTGATAGGTAAGATTTTAATAAAAATCAATCTTAACCCCTAACCACGACTCTAATAATATAAGAAAATTATGTTTTACTAAATAAATAGGTAATAACGGGAATCTTTATGCATCTATTGAATCTTGTCACAAACAATTTTGTGAAATAAAAGTTTGGTGAGAATCCAAAAAAATTTCCAACAAAAATAAGGTTTATGGGAGAGGTGCAAAAATCTTTAATTATAAAATTTGAGGGAAAATGGATTATAAGTTACCAAAATAATAATATAATTTCTGATTAAATGTCATCTTGTAGTCACAATTTCAAATAATATTCTACGTACAAAAACCTCAAAATCTCAAACATTCTTTGAAGGTGAATTTGTGAGGATTTTATATGCATGTTTATTGTATATTTTAATTACTAATTGAACTCACAATTATTTGACATATGATTATACACTTGACGAATTTTTTGCTCAAGCAACACATTATTATTATTTTTTAAATGTTTCTAATTACAAAAGAAAAATTCATTTTCAATGCTTCAAAACAGAAGTTACAAAACTACTTATAAAATAATTGCTAATTAAACTAGTATTTGAAAAATGGTTTTAAACACATGATATAAAAAAAGGATAATTTTATCATCCAATCATGGATGTTGGGTTATTGTGACCCTTAGATTACATTTGGAGCAATCTAGGTCACATAAAGCTCAGCAGGTAGCAGGTTTTTTTTTTATGTTCACCAAATACGTACTGGGGTTCACCAAATACATAGTGGGCCCAATTACGTAGTGGGGTTCACCAAATACATACAAAAGCATAATTCTTGGAGTGGTTCACCAATTACGTAGTGGGATTCATCAAATACGTACAAAATAATAATTCTTGGAGGGGTTCACCAATTACGTAATGGGGCTCACCAATTACGTAATGGAGTTCACCAACTACATACCGGGGTTCACCAAATACGTACAAAAGAATAATTCTTGGAGGGGTTCACCAATTACGTAGTGAAGTTCACTAAATACGTACAAAAGAATAATTCTTGGAGGGGTTCACCAAATACGTACTGGGGTTCACCAAATACGTAGTGGGATTCACCAAATATGTACAAAAGAATAACTCTTGAAGGGGTTCACCAATTACGTAGTGGGGTTCACCAAATACGTACAAAAGAATAATTCTTGAAGGGGTTCATCAATTACGTAGTGGGGTTCACCAACTACGTACCTGGGTTCACCAAATATATACAAAAGAATAATTCTTGGAGCGGTTCACCAATTACGTAGTGGGGTTCACCAAATACATACAAAAGAATAATTCTTGGAGGGGTTCAACAATTACATACTGGGGTTCATCAATTAAGTAGTGGGGTTCACCAAATATGTACTGAGATTTAGTGGGGTTCACTAATTACATAGTGGGATTTACCAATTACGTACAAAAGAATAATTCTTGGAGGGGTTTAACAATTACGTAGTGGGGTTCACCGTACAAAATAATAATTCTTGGAGGGGTTCAACAATTACGTACTGGGATTCACCAATTACGTAGTGAGGTTCACCAATTACGTAGTGAGGTTCACCAAATAAGTACACAAGAATAATTCTTTGAAGGGTTCAACAATTACATACTGGGATTCACCAATTACGTAGTGGGGTTCATTAATTACGTAGTGGGGTTCACGAAATATGTACAAAAAAATAATTCTTGGAGGGGTTCACCAATTACATACAAAATAATAATTCTTGGGAGGGGTACACCAAATACGTATAACCTAGTAGGCGAATAACCTATTTTTAGTCCCTAAACAACATCCTGAAGGTGATATTCGCATCGTCAAAGCCAAACGCTAGTTTTATACCTCCAATAGCTTGTTTCAGTCCCCAAACGCCAAGTACAAATAGGCGATCATGAGTCTCCCTCCCAATCACCACTTTTTTGCTCCTAACGCCATTTATATGGCTCTAATCGCCATTATTCATAATTTTCCTTAAAATTGATAATTTTGTAGTTATTTATTGTACACCGGAAAAGTCATTGATAAAAATAAAAAAAATCATTATTTCAATGCAAACATTTATGATGCTCACTTATTATGTGAAATTAGATTGGATTAATTAAGGATTTTCGATACAATTGAACACTTATTCATAAACTCGTTAAAAGTTGTCATTGATAATGTTGTTGTACTTTTGTGGCAAGTATCGAGCGAGATGGATTTTTACCATATATAATTATAGTTTATGATGTTATGATGGTCGGTAAATCTTATTTATCGGTTTGACGAACATGTATAATTCTCAAGGTCAGAATTTATCTATAAATCAAACATATCCACTAAAAGTTTGAAATTGAATATTGAAATTTGAAATTTTAACCTTTTCTTTTATAAATTATAACACCATAAAATTTTAAAAACAACCTATTTACATTTTAATTTATAACATATAAAAACCCTAAAAATTAAAAGAGAGAGGAGTTACGAAAATGCTTAAAATTAAGACCGAAACAGTTTTCGGGCCTCTAAAAATACTTAAAACGGTATTTTTAGCCCCGAAACTGTGCTGCAATAGGTAAACCCAATCACATATATAGATCTCTGAATAAGTTTCGATTTGATATCTTACAGTTCACGTGGTTCCACCCGAATCAAAAGTTACATCCTTCAGAAGTTGACATGCGCGTGCCACGATCCAATAGGGAGTATTATGACCAAACATATGTGTGTCTGACGTTTGGGTCCCAAGCGCCAGTCATGATAGGCGAATCGCCAACCATGACTGGCCCGTGTCACTAGGACACGAGCCAAACTCCTGTTACCATGGCGTTTGGGGCCTCAACGCCACCAGCATGCCCCAAATGTCAATCATGGTAGGCAAATCGCTAACCATGACTGGCGTTTGGGGTCCAAACGTCAGTCTTGAATGATGATTCACCATGTAGTGATGGCGTTTAGGTCCTCATCGTGCTGTTTGGGTCTACTTATTTTGGTACACTTATTTATTCTCAAACACTTAGTCATATTTTCACTTTTAGGCATACATATTAATTTAACATAATTATGCCTTTCATGTACCTATAAATTCTAGATCTCTCTCTCCCTCTTATAAAATTATGCCTCGCATTTATCTTTTTCACACACTTAATAAATTCATCAACATATAAAAAATTTAATTCCAATTCTCTTTTTAAAAAAATCTCATTCATTAGTAAATTTTTTTTGCTATTTTTCAATTACTATTTTCAGTTGCATCATTTTTAGTCTCAAGGATCAAGTTGCAATACATTTGTCATCTCCGATATACTCTTCGTAGATGCCCTTCCATTTCTTCAAGCTCTCTCCGATAATATATATATTGTCACTCACCATTGCTACAAAATATATCATATTTATAAAGGCTCTTCCATTTCTTAGTCATTTTTAGACATTTAATGATTATACATACTTAGTAATTTTTATACGTAGCCATTTTCACACACTTAGCAATTTTCAGACACTTAGCAATTTTCACACACTTATTTATTTTCAAACACTTTTTTCACACATTTTACCATTTTCATATCCTTAACCATTTTTACACATCTGGTCATTTCATGTACTTAGTCATTTTCACAACGTAATCCTTTTTGCAACTTAGTCATTTCACACACTTAGTCATTTCATATAGTTTTTCATTTTTATACACTTAATCATTTTCACACTATCACTCATTTTCACACACCCGGTCATTTTCTTACACATAGACATTTCATGTACTTGGTAATTTTTATGTATTTATTCATTTTCACTCACTTAATCATTTTCATATACTTAATAATTTCACACTTAGTCTCTTTTCACACCTTAACCATTTTTTCATACTTAGTCATTTTACCCTCGATATCAAGTTGAGATGCGTTTCTCATTTATAATTTCTTCTCTTCAGAAGTGAGAGTTTCTCCTCTAGACATGTCTCATGTCTTAGATCTCTTAGTCATTTTCACATACTTGATCATTTTTATATACTTAACCATTTTCATGGACTTAACTATATCCACACTTAGTCATTTGCATATTCTTGTCTTTTTCATGTAGTTGTATTGAAATCCTTAGTCATTTTTACACACTTAAGCGATTTATATGCAAATAGCCACTCACTATTGATACAAGCTCATTTTTTACACTTAGTCATTTTCACACCCTTACTCATTTTTACACACTTGGTCATTTTCACATATTTTCATATTCTTACCATATTCATGTAGTTATTTTGAAATACTTAGTCATTTTTACACACACGTAGCATCATTTTTACACGCTTGATCATTTGTAGAGGTCGTCCCATTTCAAACACTTAACCATTATACACATTTATTAATTTTCATACACTTAGCTATTTCCACACTTTACCTTATATAATTATATTTTCTATTATCATTTTCACACACTTGATCATTTTAAATTTACTTAGTCATTTTTATTTCTTCACTTAATATATACTCTTTGTAAAAGTCATTCTATTTCATCAATTCATATAAGGCTTTGGTGAAGGTAGTACGCACGGTTGCTCAAAATTTTGTCTCAAAATTTTTGATTTGTCAATACAAACATTAACAATATTGAATTCAGCACAACTATAAATGAATATTTCTTTTGATACAAATCCCTTCTAGACCCTCAAAAAACACACTTCAATATGTACTCTATGTCTTCAAAGGTTGGTCATTCAGTTTGGCCTCTTAATTACAAACCTGCATTTCAACAATATTCTAAGCAGACATATAATAATTGATATCACAAATTCACAAGACCTCCCCAAACAAATTTAAGAAAGAACTTTAAAAATTGACAACCTTCATTTTATAAAGGACATACATACCTCAAGAAGCCATTTGAATCACAGAGTCAACACTCTTAACAATAGAGCCTGCAATCATATGGAAAATAATATTACCGGGAAGAAAAATCATGAACAAGCAATATCACTATAAAATTATCAGGTAGGTTCTAAAAAAAGACCACCAAAAGTCACGAACACGAACCATTATCAATACAGAACCTTACTAGAGCTATCACTGAATCAGAATAATTAGCATGAATGCCATCCACCTGCCAAAATAAACATATAGTATAAGCTATTGAACATACAAAGTTCAGGAGGAGGAAAAAAGGGAAAAAATTAACTGTGGAGAGATTGAAATTAATCAACTGGAGGTGTTATAATGTAACTGAATATAGAACCAAAATAACTTTGATTATCAATACCAAAACAACCTTATTTTGTATTTCAAAAAGCAACTTAATGTTGTCCTCTGTGATGATGCTTGGTGATCTTCCGTGCAAAACACCTGAAATTGTTGCTAATAATCTGGACACAAACATGTCAACATAAATTGCTCGAAAAAAAATCAACAAAAGTTTACTATTAATTAAACAAAGTACGGATATTATCTCATTCCACACTGTGACACTATATTGGCAAAATAACTTTTAGAGAAATAAACAGAGTCTACTCTCTATATATCCCTTTAAATAAGAGACAAACAGAGAAGGATAAACTATCACAATATACCATCTCACTAGATCAATGTCTGACAATCAATAAATGTCTACCACCAACTTTGTATAAAGCAAGGAGTTTACCTGTTCAATCTTGTATAAAGGAGCTAGATGGTTGTTAGAAATTGTTTATCCTTGAAAGCCTTACTCCCTGGCCCAGCTCATAGCTGTAACAGAGTAAAATTAAAAATGACAGAAATTTAGACCAAACTATGTATGTAAAGGGAGATAACAATTACTAGATATAACTTCAATTTACATAGTAATAACTTGCAAACATTCATGATATTCACTTATATGTGTAATTAGATTGGATTAAGTAAGAATTCTCAAAACAATTGAACACTTATTCGTAAACTCGATAAAAGTTGTCATTGGTAATTACTAGACATGGTTTCAGATGATTTTACGTGATATCCACAATTCTTTTCATGTTTCTCAACACAAATTAATTTGTTCCAAGTTAATTATATCTTGTATCTCAAGATAATATCAAAACAGATAAATAAACACTAGACAGATTAAAACGAAACCAACATGGACTCAACATTCACCAGCATATTCTAGACTTTTAATTACTCTGATACCCAATTACTTTTAATATCATGTGAGACGACCAAAACATAAATGATAAAATATATATATATATAATTGAAGAGGATTGTTGATAGATAACGCTCTCTGAATTTTTAATACAAAAGTACTTTAACATTTGAGGCACCTATAATTGAAGTACCAAGAGTGCACTTTAATCATCGTAGTGAGACAAGACATTCTGTACTCCAATTTTTAGCAAATCTGTTGGAAATCTACATAGGAAAAGAGTATTAACTAGTGAAACAATGATGTAAATTAAAGCATCCTGGTAATGTAGAGAATATATGTATAGATTGTCTTACCAAGGCTATATAAATATCCTTGATAACTTAAGCAAAAACAAAAAGTTGAGTAATAAAGAGTTATCGTCCATGCTAATAAAGAGTTACCTTGATTAATGGTTCTGGGTAATTAGGACACAACAGAGGATATGATCAAGAAAGCTACACAATAGGCAAAACCATAATATTTGAACTCCAGTTCGATTTATGAAACTCAAACAAACATAATTTAGCACTCTAAATGGTTGAAAGATAAGAGTTTCAAAATAAATACCCATCTTACATATGAGCAACCAACTTAACTCATAGCACGCCAATCTTTAAGGCCCTCAATATGCCCAAAATGTTGGCAATGCACATAATCTCTTCCAAGGCCCTTTTTAATTTGACTTAAATGGGAAAAGGCCATCATGCTATAAGATGTGTGAAATAAATGTAAAAGATTCAGCGCAAGTCTAACATGTACATGATTACCTTAAGAAATATTATGGTCAGACGATTCTCCCAGTTATTAAGGGTTGAAAGTTCACCTGGAATGAAAGTTTTCCTGCCATAATGTCAATTATGAGAACATTTATTCATAAAATAAGACATGTCTAAAATATCTAAAGAAATAAGTTAAGTCAACAAGAAAGAAGAAAAAGAATATTGCTGTAAATCACGATATGGAAAATTTGACACAATACAATATCAAAACAATGTGCATAAAACCTGGCCATAACCAAAAAGGAGGAGTCCAAAACCCACAAATTATTAGACTTTCACATGATAGAAATTAGACAATTGCATGCCAGGAATATGACCACATCGTCTTTCTTTTTGGCCCATTGTCTATAACTTGTATTTTGGGCACTCACACATCACCCATAAATCATTTCTCTGCATCAAAACAGGCAAAACAAAACACTCTTTTGGCTTAAATTTAAACTAAACCCAATAGTGGATGCCAACATATAATTTCTTCATGCAATAAATTGCTTCCACATATTATGTTAACATTTTTACTAATTAACTTTATAGCTAAAATAACCTACACCATAATCAGTGTAATGAGATCATACTATCAAAGGACATATGTTTGCATGCCTTTGAAGATAACCCATTGGACTAGCTTCACAGATTCCACTACTCTTTGAACAAGGTGTAGAATAGAAATTGAACAAAGATCAATACCTTGAAGCTCTTGTTAGCTATCCAACGATCTCAGCCGCTGTCTCTGTCATAGACTACGTCCCCACCGCTTGGTCTCAGAAAACCCAATTCAAGCAAGCATCCTCGTTTGACTCGCTGGTTGTCTCGTATAGTGTAGAGAGTTTACGGTGGCTAGATAAAGAGGAGAAAACCTGTGAGATAAAGATTGAAATGAGAAGAGGCTTAAGAGGCGGAGAGAAGCTCACCTGTAAGAGAGATGGAAACATGAGGTTGAGAGTGAGAATGAGGAGAGTCCGATGGAGGCATAACCAGAAGGTGGAACTGCTTGGTGGAGTCATCTGAGGGATGGCGAAAGTGTTGGCTTTGTCCGCTTGCCCTAGAATTTAGGGTTGAACTTGAAGGGGAGATGATGAAAGGAATAGAGGAAAAGTGGAAGTCCGGTTTCAAGGCTAGAGACTAATCAATGGTATAGATTTATTAGAACAAATCCATGTTAATTGTCCCAGCATCAATGCCGGGAATAATTCCTAGCATTGAAGAGTTTATCAAGACAAAAGTCAAAGAGTAACAACAATAAACATAGAATTTACAAATCCAAGCTATCCTCTTTGTACAACAAATTTTCCAACAATAGAACGTACCGTTGGCAGAGAAAACCCTGCATTAATATATAATTGAGGACCCAACAATAGATGATCTAAGCACATTCTGATTCGCGCGATACTCGTTTATATAATCATAATGTAATTGAATTATCACGTTTGTTTGGATTATTTTTTAAATTAGGATGTAATCTTTTGAATAAAATGAGAGCAATTTTAGAGGAGAAATGAAATGTGGTCATTTTGTTAGAAATGGAAACATGATCATTTGACAAGTCTGTAGTAAACATGGTATCAAAAAAACTCAAGCACAAGTAGGCATATACTATTTATTTACGTGACAAGGATCAAACAAAAGATCGGTATGCACATGACAGAAGGTGTTGAGAAAATAATCTTACATCGGTTAAGAATACGTCTTGTGCTAAAAATATAAGTTTCGGACAACCCTTAACTAATAAGCTAGTATTTGAATATGAGTTAGGTCGCAAGAATTTCACAAATGTTATTACTTGATACATATTTTGGTATCTAAAAATAAATACTTATTCAAGAAACATCAATCCAAGTCTCTCCAATACTTCAAAGTACAGGAAAAAAAAATATATGCTTGATGATACATTCAACCGTTTCATGAAAACATAGATATCAACTAGTTTTTAATTAACACATTGTGATGCTAACATATAAAAGATTTTTTAATCACAATCACTCTCCAATACTTCAAAGTACAGGAAAAAAAATATATGCTTGATGATACATTCAACCGTTTCATGAAAACATAGATATCAACTAGTTTTTAATTAGCACATTGTGATGCTAACATATAAAAGTGTTTTTTAATCCCAAGCACTCTCCAACACACTAGAATCACTTAGATCACTATAATCGTTTCATATCTTGAGTTTTAGGTTACCCTAGGGAATTAAATCGATATGTGTAATGGAAGAGAATTGAATATCTACATATGTAATATTATCGTATTTGGCTGGAACTTGGAATATTTTCAAGACAAAGATGATTAAATTTTGAGTACAATTAAAATAATTACAAAGACATTCAAAATTAATAAAAAAAATATTATATATTTATAAATATGTTAATTTTAATGCATATAATTATAATATAAAAATATTAACTTCATGCTTAAATTTTTACTAACTTAAAAGTTCACAAGTTATTTGTGCTAAATAATTATTTAATTTGAACATTCAACTATAACTTTTTTTACATAACGAAACTTCTTGAAAATAAAATTACTCTCTTCCCTCCACATTAGAACTCTCAAGGGTGGGTATGTTGAAACTTGTAACATATACAAACAATTGATTGGAAATGCAGGTGAGATGATGGCATACAAAGAATATACCCATCTACTGACTACTAATATATATACACACACACAATAAATGTCATGTTAGATCAATGTAAAAAGATTGATGCTGGAGCTTTACAAAAGATAAACAAAAAGGTCTACAACCAACAGTCATAACTCATAAGCTATGAGATAAAGATACCTATCCAGTTGTTCAGAACATAAAATATTTATTATGTCAGACCTGCATCATGGACTACTTCTCATCCTCCTTTTCTTCCTGTCAAATGTCATGCAAACAAATGCCTATTTTCAATTCCAGTTGCTTAAATCTCCAAGCTTGCAACCAGCCTCAAGGCCACAAGTGCTGTACAATATCCTACTTGCACTGTAAACAATCCATAACCCGTTAAAAAACCGAACCTAACCCGGCCTAGAGTTTCGATTCAATCAGCTTCTCCATCCAAATTATTCTGTACATTGCGAAAGAGGCAGGATCCTTTAATAAGAACCTAAAACAGCTATTGTGTGTCTGGAATTTGAACTTGGTGTAGTCTGTTGAACCAAATTGAGTGAAGAATCATGTGGAACAAATCGTATCTTAATGGTTTTGGATTCCAAAGAAAATGCTTTTGAACCATCTTCACATTTATTTGCATGGTAAGATATCTCCTTAGGGGAATAGCCAATAAAATTTCCTTCAGCTTGGGAATGTCTTTTTCAGCCACAACCACAGAGAAGGCGCTCCAACTGAGCACTTCACTAAAAGGAAGCACAAAATTATCTGCGATGATTACTGGGACACACTCATAATAAATTGCCTCAATTATCCTTGGACTGTTCACTTCATATCCCATCGGGCAAATACAATATTTACTCGACTTCATATGTTGAATATATGACATCTTTCGAGAGACTCTAACGGGCAAAGGTCCATAGATTTTCATGTCTTCGTCCTTATCACGCCAGTATTTGAGAAGCGTTGGGCGAACTCTACCATGCATGTTTCCAGCAAAGAAAGAAAGGATTGGACGCTGTGAGACTCTTTTTCCACCAACATTCCTAAGAGGTCTCCTGGGTGTCCTTATGGTTGTCTCTGGCAAGGAAACATCCTTACCTGCTACAAAGATTCCTTCAGACAAGTCAGCATTGCAAAGAGCCTTTATGGTGTTTTTACCAAGTTCGTTATGCTCGTTCACAGTGTAAGGCCCCTGAAGATGGTTGAATAGACCAGGAGGTAGTGAGGAGAATAGTCATGTCATAGAAACTTGAATTAACTGTGATGTTTATACAAACAGATAATGAAATTGCAGATGAAATTGTTTGGTGCCAAAATTCAACAGGAATATATACCTTACCTCTCATTCTCATGGTACAAGTTAAATACTTAAAACGCATGCAGTAACTAAAGCCCTACAACCTACAGCAGACCACAGAGTCGAATATATTACTAGAACTTAAGATTAAGGAGTTTCCAAGAACGAATAAGTTTCAATCTTTATAGACTCTTTAGGGAACTTCTAAGAAGAATTCTCCCATTTTTCCTTAAGCAATGCCCGTGAGGCTCCCAATAAAAAGGCCATTCGACTCAAAAGATTTCTTCAAGTCGAAAACATGCGATCTCAACTTATTATGATTTTTATTATTGTTTTAATTAGTAGTTTTACTGATAGCCTGGAGCAACTACTGTAGTGAAACTGTAGAGACAATGTAAGACAAAGTGTGCTAAGAATACATTCAAGAATGTATATGAGAGACAGAGATGGAGAGCTAGGCTACCATACCCAATCATGGCAAGCAACAAGGAAATGATCCGATCCATGTGAGCGGTTCCAGAAGGGATATTTTGAAGCAATCATGTTCACGTAGTCCCTCAAGAATATCGCCAACGGCTTCATGTTATGAGAGTTGGGCACATAAAGTGCCATCTGCAGCTGGCGAGCACTATATGGCAGATAAAATAAGTGGGCCTTCTCAGGGTCCTTTGTGACAAACTGCCTGTTCTCCTCCATCAACTTCATAAACCACCCTTCAGAAGCATAGATTCCCCTGAGATGTGGGTTGTGAAAAATGGGTCTTGCTCCATCAGGGTATATGTAAACTTTCAGTATCATTTCCATCAGTTCATAACTCCTGAAATAGGAAATTTTTTTTGGAAAATATCATCAAGCAGAGTATCGAATCATATAAACAGAAAAAAGGCTAATGAATCTGATGATATATAATAGAGTTGGAGAGACCAGCAAAGACAACCACAAGAAAAAGCAAGAACTTTATAACTGATCATATATTTAATATTTCATCATTCCAATACTTTCGCAGAGTTGATAACCTCTTTGCTCAGATAAAGATTAGACAAAAAGTATCCTATAAGCATAAAACAAATATCCAAAAAAAGACTACCAACAAGCATGAACAAATAATCTATATGTTATATAGAATACCTTCTGAAAGTAGAAATATTCTGGAATAAGGGGGCGTACAGGTCAGGATCATCCATTACCATCGGAGCATGCTCAATCTCCTTCTTTGCATATGCAAGCCCCTCATTAGGTGCCAAGGACCATATGTATTTCTGAAAATATGTATTACACAGGGTTAAGACTAGAGCTAGTGTTGTCCTTTATCTTAGTAACAAGAAGAGGTCGGAATGTGTAACTATTCTACCAGCAATGAATATGGAACTCTTCTAAGTGGAGGAGGAGGAGGAGGTGTAACTTTTGGCTTGTCATCTAGTCTGACATTCTTCTTTCTCCTCCTAGATACAGATTTTCTTCTTTGTGAAGCTCCATCTCTCTCCGACTTGACTGGGACCAATTGAACTAACTCATCAGACGAATTCTGTGAGACAACAAGGGAAGCTGAAATGATTTGTGATTGTTCTCCTCTTGCCTCCCTAAGGACTTCATTAACTGGGACGGTACCATTGGATTCATGTAATGAAACTTGCACGGAACCATTCAAAGAGGCATATCCTAAAGCTGCAACTGGTGGAGAGAGGAACCATGTGTTCAGTGGATAAGGAAGTGTAGACATTTGAAGAACAACACCAGCTACTGTAAGAACGGCCCCAACAAAAACTAGTTTTATCCAATCAATTCTATAACCCACACAATGCCGAAATATGTCTTTCATCAGAACATGAGCAAAATGCCGCGAAAGTTTCTTCATCTTATCATATTATAATATCTGAACCTCACTAGTCCATGAAATACAAGTCTTAGTCCCTTCGTCAATATATGAGCAAATAATTATGCTCCTCTCTTCCATTAATTGTGACCCAAATTGTAATATTTCAATCATTTAATTGACTATTGAGGCTAACCCAACAGTATGAAACATTTCCATGCTTGAGTAGACTGAACTTTGCTGCTTATTTCACCATATCAACTCCACAACGCATAAGATAATGCACGCTTGACATGCTATAATAAAAATAAGAAAATTAAATGGTCAGAAAAAATAACAATGACCACAAACTGGCCTTCAATAACCTTCCGTCACAAATATAAAAATGATAGTTGGTAGAGGATAAAAGGTATACAACTGGGCGATTCTTAGGAATTAAATTTTCAGGAAAGCCTAAAGATTTCAATTATTCAATATATTGATAATCCTAGGACTAGTTTGGTAATAGCTTTTATGAACAACAAATTAAATTTGGCAGTTCAAGCATGAAACTTAGTTACCTTGGTATTAATAGGATTGATGAATGATCAAATAAAAATGTACTAATTCTCATGATAACCAGCAACGTCCAAAAGCAAAACATAATCACTTCTGGACTTGTGTTTCAAATTTTAAGATTTATAGGGTAGTGATCAAAGAACATAAATACAAGCAACATATACCTACCATCAATACATCCGAAGAAAATGGAAAGCAGAAAAAGGAAAAAGAAAAGTTAAATTATAAGCATAAATCAAGGAAAAAGAAAAGTTAAATTATAAGCATAAATCATCAAGGAAAAAGAAAAGTTAAATTATAAGCATAAATCAGGAAATAAATTGAGTCCATGCACCATCAGACCCTATTCCACATGCCTTGCTTGTAAATAGGCCAATGACAATCTTGAGAAACCAGTAGACCACTCATAATGATTTTGATACATTTGTAAACTCCCAAGAGCTATGCACCAAAAATTATCATACGGAATGAACCCAAGTTATCAGTATCTGGTTAAACTTTTCGTTTATCTAAGTATAATTGAAAACAATTGAGGCAACTCTTTCCTACTTCCATAAGAAATTAAAAGTCAGATCGTGCACCTAACATGTAGGTATTTAATTTTGAAGTTGTGGGCACAGTTCCAGCAATACGGTTCCCCCATATAGCTGATAAACCAACTAAAAAAATAAGAAAATCACGAGACCAAGCCATTGAACTTTATGACGGTTGACAGGGATGCATCTCAGAAAAGCCATGTTTTCTCCAATACGTTATCCCTGGAGATTATACTCTTTAACTCAGGGTACAACGTCTCTATACCGATTTATAAGGAGCAATCTACTTTAAGACTATAACTTCCATGAACTGATTTCTCAGCTGCTTAACATCTAAACTTTACCTACATCATAATTTACTAAAGCAAAAACATAGGCATGAATCGAAGAATCTGCTTATGAGGAAAAAAAACAAAGAAGTGGAAGATAAAACGTTAAATAGAAAATTATCATTGCAATCCTTCTCAGACATACCTCGATAAGAATAGCATGAAACAGATAAATTAAGACCGAAATGATAACTGTACGAATTGGAAGAAATCCAGAGGCAGGACGTTAAGCTAGCTACGGGGAAGAAACAGCGGAGCGAGAGAGCGGGAATCTAAATGGTGGGAAACAGAGAGGCTGCGAGGAAACCGGTAACAGCTCGGGTATATTTAGCTCTAATTGATAACTTTTATAACTAATTTTACACTCATTTTATAATCAAATCTATTAATTTTTAGCTTCTTCAAAGGCCAAAGATCAAAAGGGTCAGACTCGTGGACCAAATACTTTTAGCAGTGTCAACTTTAGAAAATTGAATTTTCCATTTCCTACAATTTTTTTTGTCAAGGGAATACAAAATTGGGGTTTGACTTTTTAAAAACCTCACCTATAATTATTTGATTAGAAATGTCTAGTTATTTTTTATAATTTTTTATTTTTATAAAATAATTATATCATGCAAAAAAAAATTATGTTTATTCTTATTTTGATGTAAAATCAAGGGTGGGTAGTTATCATGCCGGTATGGTATTTCAGGTACCTAACATGTGTGACGGTGGTATTTAAAATGTGTTGAATATTGAGATATCAATACATTTTACGTGCCCGCAATAGGGTAGGTACTACAAAATCCTAACATATCATATTCTACTATATATAAAAGTGAGAATGTTGAGAAAAATATTTTTTGGCAACTTTATCCTCATTTTTTTATAAAAATTATAAATTACCCTTTAACTTAACATCTAATATCATCGTAGTAATTAACTTATTTAATAAATTAATTAATATACATTTTTTATATTTTAATGACACTAACATTTTAATGACTGTAATTATGATTTATTATAATAATATAATTTATAGTATAATTTACTTTAATTATACATAGGGAATGGTAAAGAAGTATTTTTTGGAAATGCAATAAAAAGTGAAAAATAACTGATGATGCAATATACATGTTTAAATAATTCATATACATTTCTGATTGACTTGATAAGGTGGTTGCGTTAAACTAAAACTTTATTAATATTTTTATTTAAAACTATTTGACATTAAAAATTACAGTGAACTTAATAAAAGTAATATATATATATATATATATATATATATATTTACACACACACATTGGATTTTTCAACGAAATCATTGAAATAACAAAAAATTATAAGTTGTTGTGATAAATTTATATGGTCGATCATTAATCATTATGTAGAGACTAACAATATATAGTATTTATGCTAATTAATTATTGAATTAATCATACATTTTTTTAGTAAATTAATTTACTTATGAAGATAATTTTAAGATTCAATTTCTTATTTACATTAACGAATCTAATATTGAGTTTAGCCAGGCGCATCGCACGTGGTGCTTAATTGACTAGTGTATTGTAAATGCTTTAAATGTGTTGTTGATGATACATTGTTCAACATTTTTTAGATAATCACAGTATCATACTAGTCGATAGCGCAAACTTTTTTGTAATATAACAAGTTCTTTAATAGATTCACAAAAATTTTAAACTAATGGTAAACTAATTAAATATTGAATTTTTGTACAAATCAAACGGTATTGATGAATTTTTCCAAATAATTAAACCCTTACACATACCTAAGATGTTATGGGTTTAATTCAAATTATCTAAATCGCATAAATCTATTAACTTTAAAACATTAAACTGATTAGGGTAATTTTTCTACACGGCAGGTATGTGCTTATCCCTTTTTGATAATCAAGTGTCCTTATTTCTCTTTAAAAAACGTATTTATTTTTCCTTTAAATTGATGAATTTTTCCAATTTTATTAAAGTGGTAGGTGAATCTTAGAAACTGTGAAGTGTGCGACTCACCAATGAACTGGCAGAAAAAGATATAATGAGAGAATCAATTTTGTAATCTGTGTAATGCAATTATGTAACAAAACTCTTCATAGTGAATTGATTATTTTTAGCTACTGGATGTATGCTCACAAGCTTGTTGACTGAATCAGGATAATTCTTGTTTCTGAAACTTCTTCTTCATTTTTCTTTCTTCTGTTATTATTTTTATCAGAGAATTTGATTGTTCTGTACTCAATTGATTTAGATTTTGTTATACTTTTCACAACAGAACAATATTCTTTTGTTTCAACTAATAATCTATATTATATATAAAAGTATAGAAGTTGGAGAAACATTTTTAGACACTGCTACCCCTAACTATTATTTGAATTTTCTACATTATCCTTACAATGTTCTTATTATTCCAATTATTCATATGAAATATTTTTTTAATATTTTATATTCATTATCTCAATTCTTCATATGAAAAGTTTTCTTATCTTACTATATCTAAAAGTATAGAAGTTGGAGAAATATTTTTGGAGAATACTACCCTTAACTATTTTTTGAATTTCCTACATTATCTTTACAATGTACTTATTATTTCAATTATTTATATGAAAGATTTTTTTTAAATATTTTCTATTTATTATCTCAATTGCTCATATGAAAATTTTTAACTACTTTATTTAAATTATAATCTTCAAAGACGTGTTCTCCTCATTTTTAATTTAAAATCTTAAAAGACTAATTATAAGTGAAAATTAAGTCTTAAATTAACTCAATAATTCTTTAGTTAATATATATTTATTGTATTTTCATGTCTAAAATTTACAGAACTAATTGTAAGCAAAAAAGGTCTCAAATTAACCTAATATGATTTTAATTAATATTTATTTTTTATCATTTTTATGTGTATACTAATCTAGTGAGAACTGAAAACAATAGTGAAAATTACAATTTCATTGATCAAAAGGAATAAAAATATTCTATATGTATAACTACTTATTTTATCTTGTCTTACTATAGATAAAAGTGAGTAAAACTATTTTTGTATAACTTTCTCCTCATATTATTTTTGTATAACTATTTTGTATGACACATTGTAATTAAGTTTTTAATTAATTAATTATTGGATATTATTTTTTATTTCAGATTAGATGCTCAATTAATCTTTTTACATCACATTTTATAATAGAAATTTTGAATAAATGTAAATTATGATTAATTATAATAATATAACACATAATATATAAACAAAGATGCATAATGAATTAAAGAAGAAAATTCTAAAAAATTGGTAAAAGAGAAAAATAATTTACAATTAAAGTTGAGTAAAATGCATTAATTCTCGTCTGTACAAATTTCATATATATTTTTTACAACTAAGAAAAATAAGTTATATATAATAGTAATATTTATAAATATATTCAGGTGCAACATACGTCTTAAAAATTAATTTATGATAAAGCAATAAATGCTAAATCATTATTTTTAAATTAGAAAATCATTTTGGGAATGATAGATAATTTATAATATATGAGAGAGCAACCAATGCTAAATCACAATTTGTAAAATTATAAGGTTATTTTTGAAATGATAAAGAATAATGGTCTACAAAAATATATACCTAGAACTATCACTAAAATATTCTAGAGCTTTGTGGAATTGACCATTTCATGTCTATAAATGAGAATTGCATGTATCATGCAGAAGTGTGCTTGAGAACCGGTGGAAATTAAGACTATCCCAAGCCTAAAAAATGACATATAGCCTAAAGTAAGAGCATTTCGACCGCCTCTAATATGTCTTATATGGTCTTTTTAACTTTCAAATTAAATAATTTCAGTCGTTTAATTATAAAAATGTATATCGTGTATAAAAATGTAGAAGTAGGAGAAATATTTTTAGACAATACTATCTCTAATTATATTTAAAAAAATTTATATCATCTTTTAAGTGTATTTATAAGTTTTTTAACTATTTTATATTTATCATCTTAATTATTCATATAAAAAGTTTTTTTTACTACCATCTTTAAAAATGCTTTATCCTCACTTTTAATCTAAAATCTTAAATACTATACAAGCAACAATTCTCAAACTAATGTAATATTTCTTTAGTTGATATTTCTTTGGATTCATTTTTATGTGCATACTATATTTTGGACTTGATTGTTTGAATTATCTGAAAATGCATGTTTAAGTTTCATGCTTTATGTTATGGGGTTTTCTAAAAGTAGAATAATTTTGTTTCTTTTCTTTCATTTTAGATATTTATATGTGATTGGTATGAAATTTCTTAACCGCTGAGGATTTTAGTTAAAATTTGAGTTTTTGGTATTCGAGTTTATTTGTTTATTATATTTTACCTTAAAATTTTCAACCCCACCCCAACCTAACCCATGAACCGTCTTCTTCATTATTCTATTCCATATCTGCTCCGTCGGATTTTTTTATGTTGCTCTGTCAAATCGTCGTCATTCTTCTTCCTAGTTGTTACCATCTGCATCACGTTATTAAGGTTTCTGGTCCACTGTGTAATAGGAAACCTAGGTATGGATGAATCATCCCCTAATCAAAACTCATTTTCCATGATTATTCCCGTTTTTTCTGAACTGAGCTTCAGATCCAATTTTTCCTAACTTTGATCGAAACTTATGCAAACGATGATGGTTTAATCGTCATTCTCTTGTTTCTTGATTTTGTTTATACGTGATTTTATCAACAGCCTATATGGATAAAACATGTCTTTGCCATTAAAATTCTAAAAAAAAACACCAACTTTATTTATAATCCCGTAAGTAGAAGTCTCCCTCTTAGCACACCAGCTCACCCATTAGAACAAAGATTACACCATTAGTACCCAGTTGTGCAAACAAATATTTTAGGCTCACTAATCTCTGCTAAAGTCCCTAAACCAATCACATCCACGATATAATACAGATGATCTTACTTGATCGAATAGCAACGTAGTGCACAGTGAATTACTAGGCGTATATAGTCCAAGAAAATAATGCGACAGTTTGATTTGATCATTCCTTCTTGAGACACATCAAACTATATTATGGTAAATGTTCAACGATAACAAATGCAGATAAAATCAAATTCAAAAAGATTTTTACAACCCAATTATACTCCCCTACATCAATTTTCATATATAAAATATTATAGATAGATAAGTAGCATGCCACTAGATGATTTACGATATTCCTTGAGCAAAACTCAAATGACAAATTGTTAAGTACTAATTTTCCCAAGCACCAAAAAGAAACATGCAAGATATCCCAAAAATAAAGCTTTTGATAGACTAATAGCACTAGTAGCGCATAACATTGTATCACTACAGGACAAATCACATGAAACATTGAACAATATTTTTCTATTGTCTATTAAACAGCCAATGCATAGTTTTATGTCATTTAAAGAAATAGAAAAAGAAAAAGATCAGATAAAGAAAGCACATTTACAGCTCTTCCTTCTAAAAATGTGTATTCATTCAACTTTAGCCATGTGCTCCCGAATGTTACACAAACGTAAATGTCTTAACTATAAATTTTGATGCTTGACATAAGAGATCATGTGGAAAAATTAGGGGTTTGCACATACAAAGAACAATGTGGTCCAAATTGCATCATTTTGATTCAAAACCTTCTTACCATTTTGACAATTGCATCTTTAGTATATTGTAAGCCTTCAATTCATCTGGTCCAAATTTCAATGGCTGAGAATCAAACCTCAACTCCATGGGGCACAAATCATAAAAAATCTCTAGCCCAATTGTCTCAGATTTATTAACGGAAATAAGCTTCCCCTCTAGTACTTTGAAAATCATCGTATCAAACACATCATCCCTGTAAATTGAGTTGTTTGTTACATCATTTGCAGTAGAACATTTAAAAGTAGGTGTGTGGTATGAATCTGACAACTCAACGACATATCTTCTATGTCGTCTGCAAGAGAGATGACAATATCATCATGAATATCCTCGCCAGGATGTGATAAAACAATTTCACCAGCCACTCGCTTAACTTCATTGAATTGCTCAACAAGTTATAACTCCAAAGAAAATCTATGAATCCCTCATTCTTTAAACACCTATTATGTAACTCATGTAAGGTAAGCAAAGAAGGAAGATGAAGTAATGGACCAACAAATGCATCAAGGCGTAGAACTTTATTTGATCACTTATTGCTTCAACTTGAAGGGTTCCTTACGAAGAAATGAGGTAATTGTAATAAGTTGGGAACAGCTAAAAATTCAAAAGACGCTTCAATGGATTCAGAGTAGTTAGAATATGCGAGTTGTAAAAGTTCAATCGGCAAGCCTGCCAACAATCTCCTCAATGCAACTTTGTGTATGTTTGACGACATACTGATATCATTGAAAACAACAGCAATTGCAAGAGATGACCTTAATCGACCGAACCCACAAGCCTCTAACTTTTTACATTGAATTTCATGAAATCCTAGGCAAAAGACTCATTTGATGGAACATTTTTCAAGTGATTTTTTTGCAAGTGAGAATCCATGGTTTCAGCCAAATTATTATTTAAAAATGCCATAAAGTAATCAAATTTCAAGTACTTAAATCTTCTTGGAAATCTATATTCCTCATCAACCATGGAGTATAGTAAATATCACGATGATTCAACATGAGGTTCTCTAACATCTTCAGGGAACTCCAAGAGGCATAATATATTTGTGATTCAAGTGTCCTAGAAGATGTAAGCCTTATCAGTGTGAACCACCATACTCATTTGGCTCAAAAGAAACACTCAGATGTCTTCGTCTAAGATGCATAAGCCCAATATTATTTCCTTCTTCTATTTTCACTCAATCCACTTAAGAAATGCATCCTTCAAAGTCTATTTTCTTACAAGATAAGTACCACATGAGCACTCATGACCAGATAGTAACAGAGATGATGGAAGTTCCCATTTATAAAAAGACCTATAAAGTTCTAAAATTTTTGAAGTAACAGAATCACTGGGTGCTTGCAAAGGAGGTCCATAGCAAAAGACATTGAATTCACAAGTCCAAAAGGATCTCATAACAATGCAAGACCCCAACTCAAAAGCACGCTTATATTTATCATCCATTGTGTATGCCCTCAATTTGGACAATCTAAAAACATCAATGTAGCATGGTTTATCAAGATTATGAGCCCAGTAGCATTGACTTTCGCACATTACATAGAAGCAAAAGACTGTCTGACGTCAAAGTAAAATAAAAGCCATCATAACCTACTTTTGAATATACAATGAACTGTTCCTCTCTAATTGAAGCATGCATATGAAACATTTTTATCTTCAGTAAAGAAGATACATTACACTCGCCCTACCTTAATTCAATTAAGAAAACTATAACAGAATAGGTGACGATTAAAATTCTTGGATGCTGACTAAAATCCTAACTTAGCCATTTATAATTATTGGGGCCACTTGAACCGTCCCATGATAC
This sequence comes from Datisca glomerata, assembly GCA_003255025.1. Classification (NCBI taxonomy): domain Eukaryota; kingdom Viridiplantae; phylum Streptophyta; class Magnoliopsida; order Cucurbitales; family Datiscaceae; genus Datisca; species Datisca glomerata. The sequence goes on from QANY01008670.1 coordinate 1,425,945, forward strand.
TTTCAACTTACTCCCCTTAAAGTGCACATTGAAATTTTGAGTATTTGTCTCCAAAAAAGTTTGCAAATCAAATAAGAACAATTCACCACTTTTTAATAAAATCACACTCTCTTTTGGAACATGCAGACTCCAACAAGAATTTATAATTGAGCAAGTCTTAAAAACCTTATTGCCAATATAAACTAAACTACTATCTCTGAATGTGAATTCGCTCCTCCATTTTGTATAACAAACCATTCAACAGAATACATTGTAAAGATCAATAGATAGCTAATCATGACAAAGAAATTATCTCCCAAAGTAGATGATTCAAAACTCATATTGGAAACTGGGTTGACCACAATCCCACAAATATGGTAATTGAGTCTGCTTTGAATAATGAAAACATCGCCATTACTGTTAGACCGAGCCTCTAAACTCGAGCTCGTAACTGAAATCCCCAAAAACCCAACTTGGTCAAAATTCAGACCAGAAGGAAAGAAGATAACGACATTGTTGATATTATGGCATCGAAGGAATTGGAGGCGGTTGAAGCATAGAGTGGAAGCAACATGTTTAGGGGGTTGTTAGTTGCCTAGAAGGGAAGCAATGATGGAGGAGGTTGAGGGAGGGATGGAGGTGGAGGTGTGGAGGAACCTGCAGAGATTAAGAATAGGGGGAGAAGAGAGGAGAGGCAAGAGAGAAGTAGAAGAAAAGAAACGATTATTGGAGAGGTGAAAATAGAATTAAAGATGAAGGGACCCAAAAAAGGTTTAGCAGAGGGACCAGAGAGGAGAAGAGGTGGATTAAAAACCACGTCAATATGAAATGTGGACTTCTAATCTTTTCCTATGGTTGAGTTCATCGCCACATTCAGCTAAACCCTAATTCAAACAATCACACCACACGAAAACTTGGCAGACTCTAGAATCTACACCAAATCAAGATATGGAAATAGGAAGAAGATACAAGAGTGACTTCATTAAGTGGACAAGTTAAGGAAATAAAATTGGCATACGACATAAACATAGAGGAGAAAATGGCCATGACTTTGACTTAAGTTTCAAATGAATCTGAGAGCTAGCGATCAAGAGTTAGAATGTGAGAGAAAGAGAGTTCTAGAGGGTTTTAAATACTTAAGTAAAAATATATCGTTTAGAAAAATGAAATATTTTACTTAGTGATTCTGGTCGTGAGTGCTCCTTTACAACCGCTTAGTGATTCTGTTGATTCAAAAATTTCAGAACTTTACATGTCCCTTTTATGTATGGGAACTTCCTTTATCTTTGTTACTTTCTGGTCGTGAGTGTCGCTGTGGTACTTGTCTTATAAGAGAACATACTTTAAATGATGCACTTTGTGAGTGGATTGAGTGTCAACAGAAGAAGGAAATAATAATGGGCTTAGGCATCTTAGACGAAGACCTCTTATCGTTGATTTTTGAGCCAGATGAATATGGCGGTTTATACTGAATCAAATAGATACTATGCCTCTTGGAATTCCCTGAAGAAGTTAAAGAAAATGCATGCTAAATCATTGTGTCATGATTATTATTTACTATACTCCATGGTTGATGATGAATATAGATTTTCAAGAAGATTTAGATATCTGAAATTTGATCCCAAAGTAGATACTAACAAAGACGAACGAAGTTCCCATTCATATAAGGGCCCGTAAAGTTCTGAAACTTTTGAAGCAACAGAATCATTGGGTGCTTGCAAAAAAACACTCATGACCAGAATCACTAAATAAAATATTTCATTTTTCTATCATTTTTCTAAAGGATATAGTTTACTTAATTATTTAAAACCCTCATGAACTATCTCTCTTTCTCTCTCTCTCTCTCTCACACACACACACGCAATCTGACAATGACCGCTAGCTCTTAGATTAATTTGAAGCTTGAGTTGAAGCCATGGCCATTTTCTTTTATGTGTTTGTGTCGTCCGACAATTTTATTTCCTCAACTTATCCGCTCAATGAAGGTACTCTTGTATTTTCTTCCTATTTTCATGTCCTGATTTGGTGTAGATTCTAGAGTTTGCCAACATTTCATGTGGTGTGATTGTTTGAATTAGGGTTTAGCTGAATGTGGTGATGGACTCAACCACGAGAGAAGAATGGTAGTCCATCTTTCCTATTAGTGCGACTTTTAATCCACCTATTTTCCTCTCTAACCCCATGTTAAATCCTTCTTGGGTCCCCTCATGTTCAATCCTATATTCACCTCCATTATTCATATATTTTCTTCTCCTTCCCTCTTGCCTATCCTCTCTCCTCCTCTATTCTCAATATCAGCAAGTTCTTCCACACATTCACCTTAATCCCTCCCTCCACCTCCTCCACCATTGCCTCCCTTCTATACAACCACCTACCCCACAACGACGCCGCTTCCACCATATGCTTCAACTGACTCCAATTTGTTCGATGTCCCAATGCCAACAATGTCATTATCTTCTTTCCTTCCGATCCCAGTTTAAACAGAGTTGAGTTTTTGGTGGATTTAGCTACAGGTTCGGGTTTGAAGGTTCGGGTCGGCGATAATGGTGATGTTTTCATTTCTCAAAGCGGACTCAAATACCAGATTTGTGGGATTGCAGTCAACCCAGTTTCCCATTTGAGTTTTGAATTATCTACTTTGGGAGATAATTTTCTTGTCGCGATTGGCTATGTATTGGCCTTTACATTGTATTATATTGATTGATTTGTTGTAAAAAGAATGGAGGAGTGAATTCACATTCAGAGAGAGTTAGTTTCATTTATATTGGCAATAAGGTGTTTAAGACTTACTCAATTATAAATGCTTGTTGGAGTCTCCATGTTCTTGAAGAGAGTGTGGTTTTATTAGAGAGTGGTGACTTGTTCTTATTTGATTTGTAACATTTTTTGGAGAACAAGACTCAAAATTCTAATGTGCACTTCAATGTTGAAAGTATCATGGGACGGTCGGGTGACCCAAAAAATTATAAATGGCTAAGTTGTTATTTTAGTTGGCATCCAAGAATTTTAATTGTTGCCCGTTCTGTTGTAGTTTTCTTAATTTATTTAAGGTTAGACAAGTGTAATGTATCTTGCTTACTGAAGATAGAAATGTTTCATAATTATATTTCTACTAGAGAGGAACAGTTCCTTGCATATTCAAAAGCAAGTTATGATAGTTTTCATTTTCCTTTGGCATGAGAGAGTCTTTTGCTTGAATGTGATGTGTGAAAGCTAATGCTTCCAGTGTTGTAATGGGCTCATAATCTTGATAAAACATGCTACATTGATGTCTTTAGATTGTCCAATGGATGATAAATGCAAGTGGGCTTCTGAGTTGGATTTTTGCATTGTTATTGGATCCTTTTGGACTTGTGAATTCAATGTCTTTTACTATGGACCTCCTTTGCAAGCACAAAGTGATTTTGTTATTTAAAAAATTTGAGAACTTTACGGGTCTTTTTATGTATGGGAACTTCCTTCGTCTCTTTTACTATCTGGTTGTGAGTGCCTTTGTGGTACTTGTCTTGTAAGAGAACAAACTTTGAAGGATGCACTTTTCTGAGTGGATTGAGTGGTAATATAATAAGGGATTAGTATTGGGCTTAGGCATCTTAGATGAAGACCTCTCAGCGTTACTTTTTGAGCTAGCATTTTACACTGATAAGGCTTACATCTTCTAGGACACTTGAATCATAGTGATATTATGCCTCTTGGAATTTCCTAAAGAAGTTAGAGAACTCCCACGCTGAATCATTGTGTCTTGATGATTATTTACTATACTTTATGGTTGATGAGGAATATAGATTTTCAAGAAGATTTGGATACTAGAAATTTGATTACCTTATGGGATTTTTAAATGATATTTGGCTGAACTTATAGATTCTCACATGCAAAAAAATCACTCGGAAAATGATTCATCATATGAATCTTTTTGCCTATAATTTCATGAAATTCTTTGTGAAAAGTTTGAGACTCGTGGGTTCGGTCGATTAAGGGCATCTCCTACAATTGTTGTTGTTTTCAATGATATCAACGTGCCATCAAACATACACGAAGTTGCATTGAGGAGGTTGTGGGCAGGCTTGCCGATTGAACTTTTACATCTCACATATTCTAACTACTCTGAATCCATTGAAATGTCTTTCAAATTTTTAGTTGTTCCCGACTAATTACAATTACCTCCTTTCTTCCTAAGGAACCCTTTAGGTCACAGCAGTAAGTGGTCAAATAAAATATGGCATCCTGATGCATTTGCTGGTCTAATACTTCCTCTTCATTCTTTACTTACCCTACATGAGTTACATAATAGGTGTTCAAAATTTGAAGAAGGTGGGATCTAGAGATTTTCTTTGGAGTTAGAACTTGTTGATCAATTCAATGAAGTTAAGCGGGTGGCTGGTGAAATGATTTTATCGTATCTTGACAAGGGTATTCTTGGTGATCTTCTCATCTCTATTGTCGAAGATAGAGAAAATATGTCACTGAGTTGTCAAAAGCATAAACCTTTTGGTTCATCCCACACATGTGCTTTTAAATGTTCTACCGTAAATGATGTAAAAAGTAACTCAATTTACAGGGATGATGTGTTTGATACAATGATTTTCAAAGTACCAGATGAGAAGCTTATTTCTGATAATAAATCTGAGACAATTGGGCTAAAGCTTTTTGACGATCTATACCCCATGGAGTTGAGGTTTGATTCTCAACCTTTGAACTTCAGACTAGATGAATGGAAGGCTTACAATATACTAAAGGGGAAATTGTCAAAATGGCAAGACAGTTTTGACTTGTACCAGTAATTTTACAGCATGGCTAAGTGTGCGTGATAAACACTGACATTGTTCTTTGTATGTATAAACCCCTAATTTTGCCATCTGATTTCTTATGTCAAGCATCAAAATTTATAGTTGAGACATTTGCGTTTGTGTAACATTCATGAGCATATGGCTGAAATTGAGTGAATACACCTTTTTCGAAGGAAGAGCTACACATGCGCTTCTTTATCTAGTCTTTTTTTTCTATTTCTTTTAATGTCATAGAGATATGCATTGGGTGTTCAATAAATAGATGAAAAATATTGTTCAATGATTTGTGTGACTTGTCCTGTAGTGATACAATGTTATGCACAACTAGTGCTATTAACTTACAAAAGCTTAATTTTGAAGATATCTCTGCATGTTTCTTTTTTGTGCTTGGGAAAATTTGTACTCAACAATTTGTCATTTGGGTTTTGGTCAAGGAATATCATAAATCATCTAGTGGCATACTCTTATCTATCTATAATATTTTATATACGAGAACTGATGTAGGGGAGTATAATTGGGTCGTAAGAATCTTTATGAATTCGATTTTATCTGCGCTTGTTAGCGTCGGACATTTACTGTAATATAGTTTGATATGTCACATGAAGGAATGATCAAATCAAACTGTAGCATTATTTCATTGGATTCTAGTGCCCCTAGGAATTCACTGCTCATGTTGGCAAATCATGGATCGGTGCCCTATTTGCACTACCTTGTTATTCGATCAAGTAAGAATATCTGTATTATATCGTGAATATGTTTGGTTTAGGGATTTTAGCAGAGACTTATGAGCCTAAAATATTGCTTTGCACAAGTGCGTACTAATGGGTGGATTGTAGAACGAGAGGGGGGATTGTAGGACATGACCTAAATATTGAACCATTGGCTTTTACCAAAGGGTGTACCTTGTTCTATAAGTTCCACAGATGGGGCAGCCATGGAAGTTGAGAATTATTATTGTATGAGCAATAAAAACGCACAAGGTTTTAGATTAAAAATTGAATTCCCCCACCACTATATGTTTAGGAAATTGGTTTATCCTAGGTGTGCAAAGACTCATGAACTTCATATTCAAAGTTGAACCCACGCTATTCATAACAAATGGCAGATCTCCGAGATAAAGTATGGGTGTGCGTGAGAGTTATCATACATAAACGACAATTTTGTAGATTCTAACAGAGAAATGGGGGGTTAGCTCAAGGAAAGGTAAAAGGAGATGAGGATCCAATGGAAATGGGAGAATCATAGTGTTGTATGGTTCCATGTCTTCTTATATTCTCATGGATTTTCTCCACATTAAAAGACAGTTTAGAGGAAGAAAAACATAAAAGAAGGGGATAGGAGACTCTAAAGTGTAATTATTAGAGCTTTTCTACATTTTGAATTTCCCGATTCACTTTATATGCTAATTTCATCTTAATAATTCTACTTAAATAGTATATAAGTTATTGTGGATAAAACAAGGAAAAAAAGGAAGAAGAAGAGTAGCATCTACTTTGAGTTGTAGTGTTTTATTAGTTTTCATTATCTTTTTAGTTTACATTCTTTAAAACAACGAATGCTATAATTATTCTTTAATTGGTTGACTGTGGGTTGTGGAATGTAAACATCTGTGAAGTGGGGTGGATAAAGGTGCACATTTAGTGGTGAAGGAAGGTTTTAGACAGTTAGAGTCTTGGATTTGGAGTTATGATTTTTTTTTTATCTTTTTTACTATAAACTTTTTAATCAATTTAAGCATTTCTTATTGACAGGATTGTGTGAATGGTTTGCTCAAACAGATGAAAGGAATGCTCTTCCGAGAATCTCAGTTATTGTTAACATGAATCCTGCCTAATTCTGTGTCTTCACAGAAGAGCAATAAGCTACATAAATCGATTGTTAATCCCAGCACGATCAAACAAATACTGCAAATAGAAACTGTGTTATGAAGGACAAGTATTCTGATGAAGAAAACGAATTTCAAATAGCCGACGGTGATGAACAATTTTAATATCAAATAAATTTATTTTCCTATTCTCATATGAAATAAAATAAAAATTATTTTTATTTAAATTTTAGTAAAAACTAATAAAATTCATTTTATTATTTTATTGCTTTTTAATTAAAATATTATTAAAAATAAATTTATTAAAGTTTAGTTTAACACTATTAATTTATTTAAATATTAATAAAAAACAATTCATATTAATCTTATAATTTCACATGAAAATATTTTTTATCATATCTTTTATTTTATTAATTTAATTAAGATTATTTTTTAAATCTAGTCCAACATTATTAATTATTTAAATACTAATTAAAATTCATTTTATTGTTTTTTAATTTTTAATTAGAATATTAATAAAAAATCATTTTATGAAATTATGTAAAGTTAACTTTATTAAATTTTAGTTTACCGTTATTACTTTATTTAAATATTAATTAAAATTAATTTTAAAATTTGACGTGAAAATATTTTTTATTATATCTCTTATTTTATTAATTTAATTAAAACTATTTTTTAAATCATTATAATTTATTTAAATATTAACTGAAATTAATGTTAAAATTGCACATACAAATATTTTTTAGATAATATATAACTAAATGGTCATTTTAGTAACTTCTTTTTCTTTATACAAATTTACAAAAAATATTAACATGTACTAAACATAACAATCATAAATTATCACTCATAACTTCATAGATTACCATGCATTAAGTAGTGGGTAGGTGTTAAGAGTCTTGACATGGGGAACTAAATATACGGTTCGTCTTAAAAATAGACTTCTGACATTAATTAAATTTTAGTGTGATAATTGTAACATTGAAAAAAGATACATTTCATGAGAACTATTTTATGTCTGCCTAGTTCTTAGGGCAGTTTAAAGGTGCTATATTTACATATGCCTAATACCTAGAGCAGTTCAAACATGCATGTTTGTATAAGAGACAGGACAGGACATGTTTAGGTCCTCGCTCAACACTCTTTAGAATTGGTTACACTCTTTAGAAAAATGTTAAGCAATATTCATTTGAATTTAGATATGGGGTTTGGAACAATGGAGAGCTCGATTGTGAAAATATGCTACTAATTGTTGGTGCCTGGGTTAACACACGACAGTATGGTAAAACTGATGGTGCTATCCACTAATTTCTGTTGCTTCCTTTTTCTGATATTTCATTGTCTAGCGTTAGGCTTTAGATGAATGTGGTCAATATACTGATTATGCACTTCTATGTGCATGAACTAGTGAACTATTGAAGCTTCTTTCTTTAATGTGAAAGTCAGCCCTGCACCACATGTTATTATGAGATGAGATCGAGGTCCTAGACTTAGGCATGCACTCCATCTTCTAAACTATGGGTTGAGGATCAAGTTCAATTCAGTTATTGAATGTCGCTTTATGTAAACCATGATCCAAAAGTTTCTTACAAAAGAAATATAGGCCAACTTTTTGCCTTCATCTTCCTATTGTCACCGGAAATGAAATCTTTTAGTCTACCATCGGATTATATTTCTCTACTGTAATGTAGGTCTGTTGTTAAAGTTTTGGAACCTAACCCAACAAAAAAATTAACTTAATCCTCAATCAAAATAATCAATATGAAGTATCAGTAAATATAATAAATACTGATCATTAGTAAATAGCTCGTTGATGAAGAAAAGAAGAAGAATTATTTTACCTTTCATAATAGCAAGGAACTCAGACTTAGAGAGAGGATTTGGTTAACTCTTTACCAATCAATTTCTCCCAAACATGAACAATTCCCTATGAGACCAAATGTTTTTGGGTGGCCTTGTATAAAAGTCTTTTTCCACCCAAAAGACTTTTGGGTCAGTTGGTTTTTAGTTTGAGTCCGCACCAAATTTTAGGTGATGAATTAATATGTAATTAATTTATAGGTGCGTTTGATAAATAAAATTTTAATGAATGATAAAATATTAACTTATGAATTAATGAAGTTTTTTTAATCAAAAACTTAATTGGTCTAAAATTATTTATTGAATTTTGAGGGTATTACGAAACTTCAAAAATCTAATTTTTTTAATATTTTAGACGTGTTTAGGATCAAATGAGAAAAACTTGATTAAACTTAAATTTTTTGGACATAATATGTACTCGAAGTAACTTATTATACCCAATACACATTGAGCGATCATTTAGGAGACTTAGTTGGTGATGAGTTGTTTTCTGAGGAGTGTTACTTACCAGAGAAACGAAAAATTCTTGATAGTATTTCCGTTTGATACGTGTGAAATCCTTCTAAATTAAGATTTATCGCACACTATATTAAATGTTTAAATAAATACATTCTTATTTCGTCCTTGCTTTTTCAATCTGAATATGATGGAATAGTTTTTTCCCCAATATAATATATTTAGTTGTTAATGAATTACGTATTATCTATTATCATAGTTTTGTAACACACATAATAATAATATTATGTTCAAGATAGATGGAAGAAAAGTTTTAATTAGGGGTGTACAAAATTTTTAGAACCGATGGAACCAGATCGATACTTTTTCTATAATACTTGTAAATGTTTCAATTAAATTGCATTACCGAATTTTTGATTTAGTTATATTTTATAATAAACCTGTAATTAATTCCAACCGTCTAAATATATATATATGTGTGTGTGTTATGGTTTTTTACTAAACTGGACCTCTACACTAACCATTTTACAGAAATAGATCCATACACTAATTTTTGCTTCTCTTGACCCACTTCCACTCAAAATACATTTATGAAGTTATATGGTTACCATTCACCTCATTTCTCCTTCTTTGTTTTTCATTTTTTCCACTTCTTCGTTTTCTTCTGCGTTTTATTATTCGTCTTCGTCTTCATCTTTATCTTCATCTTCTTACTTCTTCATGTAACAACAAAATATTTATTTATTTTATTTTTCATGTTCATGAATTTTCTGAAAATATTTTTTCTTCTAAAAATGAGTTTTTGCATATTTTACAGATCTAAATCGCATCTACCCACAAACTAGATCTAAAAAAATGGGTTTTTATCCATTTTACAGATATGAATCAGAAAATCTGACGACAAACCAGATCTGACCCAGATCTAAAAATGGAGTTTTGTCTATTTTACAAATTTGAACCATATCTAGCAACAACTAGATCTGGAAATGGGTTTTTACCCATTTTTAAGTAGCAATTTCTTCTTCTAGTTCATTTTCGACGCTTTATTTATTTGTAATCCTTTGACATTTTGTTTTTTGAGTGTCATTCATGGGGGTGCGCTAGCCTCATGTACATATCGTGTAGTATACACGTAGTCTGCACGACGCTAGTATAGCCATCGTGTAGTCTACAAGACGCTAGTGTAGCCATCGTGTAGTCTACATGATGCCGGTGTAGCCATCGTGTAGAATAGACGACGGCTACACTGTATACTACACGATGGGTGCACTGACATCGTGTAAAGTACACAACGACTACACTGACATCGTGTAGACATTGTTTAGACTACACAACGACTACACCGGCATCGTGTAGATTATTTGTATACCACACGATAGGTACACTAACATCGTGTGGTCTACTGGATGGGTACACATGCATCGCGTAGCCATCGAGTAGTTTACACGATGAGTACACTAGCGTCGTGTAGATTATTTGTATACCACACGATAGGTACACTAACATCGTGTGGTCTACTGGATGGGTACACATGCATCGCGTAGCCATCAAGTAGTTTACACAATGAGTACACTAGCGTCATGTAGTCATCGTACAGACTACACGATGGCTACACTGGCATCGTGTAGACTACGTGTATACTACATGGTGGTTACACCAGCATCGTGCAGTCTACATGATGAGTAAACTTGCGTCGTGCAGCCATCATCTAGACTACACGATGCTAGTGTAGTCATCGTGTAGTATATAGTGTAACCATCCTATAGTCTACACGACGCGAGTGTAGCCATCGTGTAATCTACACGATGGCTACACTGACGTCGTGTAGACTACATGTATACCACACGATAGATACACAACGCTAGTGTATCCCCCATGAATGACACTCAAAAAATATAACATCGAAGGATTAAAAAAAGGTAAAACGTCAAAAAAGAATTAGAAGAAAGAATTGCTACCCAAAAATGGATAAAAACCAATTTTCAGATCTGGTTTGTGGCTAGATATGGTTCAGATATGTAAAAATAGGTAAAAACTCATTTTTAGAAGAAAAATAATAATAAATATTTTTAAAAAATTCATGAACATGAAGAAGAAAATAAATAATATTTTAGTGTTGCATGAAGAAGTAAGAAGATGAAACCGGAGAAGAAAACGAAGAAGTGGAAAAAATGAAAAAAAAAAGAAGAACAAATGAGGTGAAGGATAAACATGTAATTTTATAAATGTATTTTGAGTGAAAGATGGAGACTGAGGAGTCAGGAGAAACAAAAATTAATGTATGAGTCAATTTTTATAAAATGATTAATGTAGGATCCCGTTGAGAAAAAAACCCTATATATTACAACTGAAATCAAAATCAATAAAAAAAAAAAGGGCAAACAAACCCAAATCCCTCGTCTGAGTAGTCTCCGTCGAAGCACTCTCCCTCCCCCGCGCGACTAAAGAGCCTTGCAACCCTCGTCTCCCTCGTCCACCATTATCAAGTCCCCCAGCTCGAAGCTTACCTCGTCTGAGTCATCTCCGTCGAATAACTCTCTCTCTGCCTTTCTCTTAGCTCGAGCTCGAGCTCGTCTCTCTCTCTGTCTCTTTGAAGGTAATTAAGGTTTCAAACTTTGACGATTTAGATCCGTTAATTTCTGTCTCTCTCTGTTTAAATATTTTTAATGATGCTTGAAATTAGATCTGTTTGAAAATAGAACTTAGATCTGTTTAAATCTCTTCTTCGGCTTTCGACTGTTCGACTATTCGACTGTTTCAATTGTTTGATTCTGTTAATTTCGATTGTTGATGCCTCTCATATTGTTTAGATGCTATTAGATCTGTTAAGCGTTCCTACTTTTGTTGTTCCTCTTTCTGCTTTTCATTTTGTTGTTCCTCTTTCTGCTATTAGATCTGTTACAGGTGCCCGAACCAGTTACAAGTAACCGAACCCAACTGTGCACACGGTTCGTTTTAATTTGGTTATTATATCAATTTGTCATATTCTTAAGAAATAATACATCATATTGAGAGATAGTTTTTTTTATTCAAAATATATTAATGTCTTTCAATAAATTCATGTACATGAATTTTCATGTTACTGATCACATAAATATTACAGAATATTTAATTTATTAATTTCGAATGAACAAATGATTATTGACTTATAGTTAAATATTAGTTGTGAAAGATATTGAAATCAATCTACGGATATTTACGTTTCTAATTACATAAGATTAGCAAGATATTTTATTTTACTAACTGTAAAAAATTAATATTAGATAAGAAATAAAACATTATCAAATGAATTAAATGAGGAAAGATGTGAAATACCTAATTTGTGATTTATTTTAATAGACTATAAAGGGCAAAATGAAGAATAAAAAGTTTCTCCCATTTAAGCACCTAGTATCTTCTCGGGTTGCATCTTCTTGGCTGCTGTTTTTTGCTCAATCAATTCTGAAATTGATTCTTTATGTGATTATGTGATTTCTGAATTCAATTCCAATACTGAGGACAAAGATTTTATTCTCAGTCAGGATTTTTTCTAGTAAAAATTTCTAATTTTATTTGGGCAATTTTTGATATTTGATTTTTCATGTGCGTTTGTGGATTCCTGCATTGAGCACTTTTTATTGTTGAATTTTTGTCAGCAATCTAAATTACTAATCTAAAATCCTTTATAAAGCAGTGCCAGTTGCACTCTAAGTGCATGAATTGGTATAAGTTCACTTGCTGGTTAATGAGCTTGTTTAGTTCTTACCATCGTCAATGGCGGTAGAGATATTTCTATGGTTGAAAGAGATTGTGGCCTGCAGGGGTAGTTTGAATGCATAACACTTATGTATTAGTTTTTTTATCAGGGTTAAAGTTTGTTTTGTTGCAAGTTAACTCATTAGGTGTTCTATTTCATTTTCAGGGGTGTACAAGTACTTTTCCCTTGTTTGAATTAGGGTTTAGCTGAATGTGGTGATGGACTCAACCATAGGAGAAGAATGGAAGTCCATCTTTCCTATTGGTGCGGTTTTTAATCCACCTCTTCTCCTCTCTGGTCCCTCTGCTCATCTCTTCTTGGGTCCCCTCATCTTCAATCCTATACTCACCTCCATTACTCGTCTCTTTTCTTCTCCTTCTCTCTTGCCTCCCCTCTCTCCTCCCCCTATTCTCAATCTCCGCAGGTTCCTCCACACCTCCGCCTCCATCCCTCCCTCCACCTCTTCCACTATTGCCTCCCTTCTAGGCAACCACCAACCCCATGACGGCCCCGCTTCCACTATCTGCTTTAACCGTCTCCAATTCCTTCGATGCCCCAATACCAACAATGTCGTCATCTTCTTTCCTTCCGGTTCCAATTCCGAGCGAGTTGGGTTTTTGGTGATTTTAGTTACGAGGTTGGGTTTGGAGGTTCGAGCCGACGGTGATGGTGATGTTTTAACTGCTCAAAGCGGGCTCAATTACCAGATTTGTGGGATTGCGGTCAACCCAGTTTCCCGTTCGAGTTTTGAATTATCTACTTTGGGAGATAATTTCTTTGTCGTGATCGGGTATCTATTGGCCTTTACAATGTATTCTGTTGATTGGTTTGTTGTAATGAATGGAGGAGCGGATTCACATTCTGAGAGAGTTAGTTTAGTTTATATTGGCAGTAAGGTGTTTAAAACTTGCTCAATTGTAAATGCTTGTTGGAGTCCGCATGTTCCCGAAGAGAGTGTGGTTTTATTAGGGAGTGGTGAATTGTTCTTATTTGATTTGGAACCTTTTTTGGAGACCAAGACTCAAAATTCCAATGTGCACTTCAATGGGACTAGGTTGAAAGTATCATGGGACGGTTCGGGTGGCCCTAAAAACTATAAATGGCTAAGTTGTGATTTTAGTTGGCATCCAAGAATTTTAATTGTAGCCCGTTCTGATGCAATTTTCTTAATTGATTTAAGGTCGGACGAGTGTAATGTATCTTGCATACTGAAGATAGAAATGTTTCATATGTATGCTTCGACTAGAGAGGAGCAGTTCTTTGCATATTCAAAAGCAGGTTGTGATGGTTTTCATTTTGCTTTGGCATCAGACAATCTTTTGCTTCTATGTGATGTGCGAAAGCCAATGCTTCCAGTGTTGCAGTGGGCTCATAATCTTGATAAACCATGCTACATTGATGTTCTTAGATTGTCCAAATTGAGGGCATACACAATGGATGATAAATACAAGTGGGCTTCTCAGTTGGGTTTTTGCATTATTATGGGATCCTTTTGGACTTGTGAATTCAATGTCTTTTGCTATGGACCTCCTTTGCAAGCACCTAATGATTCTGTTGCTTCAAAAATTTTAGAACTTTACAGGTCCCTTTATGCATGGGAACTTCCTTCGTCTCTCTTACTATCTGGTCGTGAGTGCCCCTGTGGTACTTGTCTTGTAAGAGAACAAACTTTGAAGGATGCACTTCCTGAGTGGATTGAGTGGCAACAGAAGAAGGAAATAGTATTGGGCTTAGGCATCCTAGACGAGGACCTCTCAGCGTTGCTTTTCGAGCCAGGTGAGTATGGTGGTTTTACGCTGATAAGGCTTACATCTTCTGGGACACTTGAATCACAAAGATATTGCGCCTCTTGGAATTCCCTGAAGAAGTTAGAGAAACTCCATGCCAAATCATTGTGTCTTGATGATTATTTACTATACTCCATGGTTGATGAGGAATATAGATTTCCAAGAAGATTTAGATACCTGAAATTTGATTACCTTATGGGATTTTTAAATGATAATTTAGCTGAAGTCATGGATTCTTACATGCGAAAAAATCACTCGAAAAATGTTCCATCAAATGAATCTTTTTGCCTAGAAAATCATGAAATCTTGTGTGAAAGGTTAAAGGCTTGTGGGTTCGGCCGGTTAAGGTCATCTCTTGCAATTGCTGTTGTTTTCAATGATATCAGCGTGCCATCAAACATACACGAACTTGCGTTGAGGAGATTGTGGGCAGGCTTGCCGATTGAGCTTTTACAACTTGCATATTCTAACGACTCTGAATCCATTGAAGCGTCTTTCGATTTTTTAGTTGTGCCTGACTCATTACAGTTACCTCCTTTCTTCCTAAGGAACTCTTCAGGTCGCAGCAATAAGTGGTCAAATAAAGTGCCGCGTCCTGATGCACTTGTTGGTCCATTACTTCCTCTTCCTTCTTTGCTTACCCTACATGAGTTACGTAATGGGTGTTCAAATTTTGAAGAAGAAGAGATTCAGAGATTTTCTTTGGAGTTAGAACTTGTTGAGCAATTCAATGAAGTTACGCAGGTGGCTGGTGAATTGGTTTTATCACATTCTGGCAAGGATATTTATGATGATCTTGCCATCTCTCTTGCGGACGACTGAGAAGATCTGTCATTGAGTTGTCAAAAAAATAAACTTTTTGGTTCATACCACACATCTGCTTTTAAATGTTTTACTGCAAATGATGTAAAAAGCAACTCAATTTACAAGGACGATGTGTTTGATATGATGATTTTCAAAGTACCAGAGGGGATGCTTATTTCTGATAATAAATCTGAGACAGTTGGGCTAGAGCTTTTTGATGATCTATGCCCCATGGAGTTGAGGTTTGATTCTCAGCCTTTGAACTTTGGACCAGATGAATTGAAGGCTTATAATATACTAAAAAGGCAATTGTTAAAATGGGAAGAAGGTTTTGAGTTATACCGGCAACCGTCTAAGCGTGATAAGCACTAACATTGTTCTTTGTATCGCAAACCCCTAATTTTGCCACCTGATTTCTTATGTCAAGCATCACAATTTATAGTTAAGACATTTGCGTTTGTGCAACATTTGGGTGTACATGGCTGAAATTGAGTGAATACACATTTTTAGAAGGAAGAGCTACACATGAGTGAATACACATTTTTAAAAGGAAGAGCTACACAGGTGCTTTCTTTATCTGGTCTTTTGCTTTTTCTATTTCTTTTAATGCCATAAAGCTATGCATTGGGTGTTCAACAGACAAAATATTGTTCAATGTTTCGTATGACTCGTCCTGTAGTGATACAATGTTATGTACACTAGTGCTTTTAGTCTAGCAAAAACTTTATTTTTGAATATATCTCTGCATGTTGCTTTTTGATAACTGTCCTCTGTCAAAGTATGTGATTTGTGCACTCTTGGGGTAGCTTAACAGGATTAGGATCTCACATGGTCAGTGGGGGGTCTTGAGCTCAAATCCTCATAGGGAGACCTCTCTTGGTATGTCCCTGATTGGTCAATATGATAATCTACATTCTTTTTTAGAAAGTCTGGTTATCTTGAGATTCAAAGAACTTGGTGAGTATGCAAGTGTGCCACTGTGTCTGTATTTCTTGAATTAACATGGTGAGGTATTTTGAGCTTAAATTACTTGATTTGAATTATTCGGTCCACTAACTAAGAACTAACATGGATGTAATTTATATTGAGATGGCAATTGAGGAGTTCGTTCACTTTCATGTTTTATTTGCGATAGTCCCGCTACTGAGTTCGGCCTTTTTATCACTTTCATATTGTTCACCCACCTATTAAGCTAGCCAGTATGTATGTCTCATTGATTCTGAATGCTGTGTGACAAATGAGTAGGAGTTGGTTTCCAAGGTTCTTTACCATGCCATACAATTTGTCTCACACTAGGGTATATGAGCTATATAATAATCATCTTTTCTGCAATTTCATGGTGAGTGTTGATTTCATTTCTGGTGCAATTAGAGCTGCAACTCTGCATTTCCTTTCTGTTAAGAGTAGAAATTAATTTTGAAGGGAAAGAGAGTAGAAACTAGCAATTGGAAAAGGTGAACTTTTTTTTTTTTGTAAAATGATTGAAGAGGTAAATTTCTCCACTAGAGAGGTAAAATCTGGATTATATTTGAGAAGAGCTAATGTAATATGACGAGCTAGTTTGTGCGTAGTCTATTTCTGTTGTTTTTTGTGCCCTCGTATTCCAGATAATTCAAATCCAAGCGATTGGATGTCTGACTAGGGCCTATATGACAATGACCGATCAATAGAAAGACTCTAACACTCCCCCTTTGTCATATATTACATGCATCACACTAGATTAATCCGCTTAGACACTGAGAACATGGATAAATACTAATACACACACACACACGCACACTTCATCAGTATGTGAAGTTTTTAGTGCCTTTTATGTTTTTAATCCTATTTGTACCATCAAGATGCTATTTGCTGAGGCTTCTCATAGTCGGGATCCATTCTGCTCTTTTGGGTGCTTTTATGCCATTGTTGATATCCACCCTCTTAGAAGGGTCTGTCTAAATTGTAGAACGATTTTACTGTCAGGAAAAAAGTAATGGTTTTCCTTGAGCCATCCATCAATCGTCTATTGGAAGTGAATTTTAGGAACTTCTCTTAGATTGTTAGGTTTGCTCTTTCATTTTCGAATATGTTTTCCTGAAATACAATTAACCCCATAAGGATGGTGGTAAGAAGTGCCCCCTTGCATTTCCTCCTTGGAGATTCCACAACTGTTTGATCAAATTTACCAGAGTGTTTCACACCTTGGAGATTTTGTGTCTTTGTTTGTTTCTCTGCGCACTAGCCCATTTCATGTCGGCAGCTGTGCTTGATTGCTGGCACCGTGCTGAAAGCCCATCTTGATTTGGTTTTGACTGTGCTCGCGCGTGTCTTATGTTTGAATACAAAGCTGTTCGGAAAGCTACCTATTACCTAATTGATTTTGGTTGTATTCTTGTTGAAGATGGCAGCATTTAACATCCGAGAAGCACTATTATGGAAAGAAAAGATTGAGCTTGTCATTGTTCTGGTACGTTCTTATCCTGATCCTATCATATTGTTGCATTGCAAAATTATACTCACTGCACTTATCACATGCTTGTCCTTTACTGCGCACTCTAATACCAAGCACTGAAATCCTGTTGGTTCTATGCTTTTTGTTCAGTCGGTGATTGGTTGCTATCTTTTCCTGAAATTCTTTCCGCAAATTCTCATTTATGTGCTGTAATACTGTCTCTCACCTAAAGTGTATTGGACTAAGTACATGTTTTCATATGCAGCATCAGGGTTCACAAGTTGCAAATGGTAACAAATATTTCTTTTGAATATAAATCTGGATGGATAATGGAAGAACTGCTTCCTCCTCAGACCATGAATGTCAGTAAGTAGTTTTCTTTACCTCTTTTTTCCTATTCCTTTGGTCCACTTGGAAGTTGTCCAGCTATATGCAAATAGAAATTTATGTGGTAGAAAATTTGGGCTATTAAATTTTGAAAGTTATCTTCTGTGTATTTTATGGTGGGTAAGCTATTACTAGATATTCTCAAGTCTGTGGTTATATAGATTTTACTGGGTATAATGTGTGTGATTAGCTAGGCCGTGCTCTCAGTTATAAATGCGTATCATTACTTCATAAGATGGTAGTGAGTTATTGGATAGACCTATCTTTCTTTGTGCTGATTGAATATGTTGTTCTACTGGTCTTTGAACCATATCTCTCATGTTTGGGCGACATGAAACTGAGACATAAGTCCTTATTTGATGTTGAACAAGTCTCGTGGTAAGCCCCTCCTCTTTATCAGGTTCGACCCAAATGGAAGAAAAAGACAAATTGCAACTCAGAAATTGTCAGCCGATTCTTAAAGTGACTCAATCTAAAATCTTTCTTAATTATGGAAATTGAAGATAGAGATTGTTTTGATCAATAGGACGGGTGGAGGAAGGATATGAGTGCAGGGCGTAAACAATTAGGCTACACCCGTTTAGGTGATCCCATAGATTTTTTTTGCCAAAGTTACATGCTTTTTGGGGATTGGGGGTGGGGTAACTTGGAGCCACAACCTCATAGGTGTAGTTGTGGGGGCTTAACTAATCTGTGTTAACCCATCTCGTCATTTACTGACCTAGAAGGGATTTACATATTCTCTTCTTCACACATTTTATAGATAGCCACACTTTTTGCATTCCAAATTTCTATATGTACCTTCATTCTTTATCCATGCAACTGTCTACCCTTACCCTCATCATGCCATTGACTAGAACTAGAAGCCGAAGCCAGCTGACATTATTGTCGTCTCTTTTGGTTTTCTTTGCATGTATTAGTTACCTTTCAGTTGACAATAGCATCTTCTCCTAAGTTATGGTCTTACCTACCTTTCCATTTTAAATGTTCTAGTTACAAATATTTTGTAGCGACGATATTGGTTGTCTGATTCTCTGCTATTCCTCTAAATTGTCTTGTGCTTAATATAGTCTGATTGTAGCGCCCCATGTTTTTGGTAGTTCTCATTGTAAATCCATGGACTTCCCATTGTAAATTCATGGACCCGTCCGATCATGTACTGACTTTTTTTTGTAAGACGCGATATTTGTTCATTAGTAATATAGAGATGTACGTAAAAGTATTTCATTAATAATATTGTAGTTACAAGTTAATACCTAAAGTTCTTAGAATTATCTGCAGGTTCAGTGCACCAGAGGATGAAGATGATACTCGTCCAAATTTACTCTGGAGAACAACAATAGGGAATGGTCAACATCTATTTACTTCTCCCTCTTATCAAGTTTTTCTTATTCTCCCATCTTCTTGAGGTTGCTCTAAGCTTGAAAATGCCTTGTTTTGAATTTCTTTGATTGAATAGCAGGTCCGCTTGATACCTTACTTGATTGGACCAGAGAAGTGGATTTGGATTTGTCGAATCAGAATACCAATAATCAAGCATTTTCTAGGCAATATTGGCGCCTGCTTCAATCTCAAAATGGTCAGCTTTCTTTTATTGTCACTCATAAGTCATAAGTTCATCCACATATTGAATCTCTTGAAAGTTGAGGGGAAGGGAATTTTTTGACTTTGTTATTTGTTCATTTGCTATTGTAATGGAGTTCATGAGTGAGTTTAAGGACTTTTGACCTGCATATTGGCAGGACATTGAAGAACTTCTTGAAGCTGACTACCTTGTATGTAATCGATACTTGATTTATTTTACATGGATGAATTTACATCAAAATTGTGTTGAGGTCACCATCAAATTGTATTGTCGAGGTCACAACTATTATCTGATCTTTTTTTTTCTCTGGACAGCCAAGGAGTTGTAGTAGAGCAATGAAGGCAGTTGGGGTTTGGAGGCTACTTGTGAAGAAATTTTTGAGCTTGTTATGAGAATGGATGGAACACGATTTGAGTAGGTCTTTTTTTCCTGCCTTCTCTTTTTTCTTTTCCCCTGGAAGGTAGGGGACGAATTATGTTACTGTTAAAGTCTGTTGGTTTCATTTTTCAGCATATGAGATATCCATGAGCTGACCTTAATTTTCAAAAGTATTGGCGAAGTTATCAGTTTCTCAGTGCCTCCAAGCAATGGTTCTTCAGTCTCTTTGGAAAATGTACATTTGACACTAGTTTCATCTCTTTGGAAGGTGGGATTGCAGTTTCCAGTAGGGTAGCTTGGTGGAGGAAGTAGATGGTCATACAGCCATACTATATCATAGACTCCAGCTTGACTGGTTCCCTATGTAGTATTCTTTCGGATGACTGACGTTGTCTTTGCGAACTAGGATTACATCTGTTTGTGTGCATGCTTGCGTGTGTGGGTGCTGCTTTTCTCCCCCCATGTGTCACATCTTGGACACTTTAACTTTCAGTGACTAGTCGCATTGTGTAATGTGGTTATTTAAACGTGCGTATCAAAGTTACTTAAACTACTGTGGATTATCATAATTATTGAAGAGATTATCATAATTGTATGAGCATGATAATATGCCATTTAACTGTTTAATTGGGTGCATAAGTGACTCACGCTCAGTTCACTTGGTTCTGAATTTTCTGGTTTTGGGCCATGATTTCACGATTTGGGCTCATAATCATGTGTCTTTTGGGGTTTAAGAAACTTGAGGAATGCTTTACTTTGCTAGCAAGGTATTGAGTGAACTAGAGCTTTGGAATGTGATGATAGTTGCTAGCAATATCTGCAATTTATTTATGTGTTTTTCCAATCTTTTTTTGTCACTCATTGGGTTTCATGTTGTTGTACGTTGGTATGGCCTCGTGACCTTTGCTATGTACGTTATTGGCGTCAGAATGATGATGGAAGTTATGGTTAGTTTTCTTGTCTTCATGTTGTGTTTCTTGTATTGTTTCATGTGAAGTTACAATACCCCCTACTAGGGAGCATGAGAGTTCTGGTACCCAGCCAGGGTATGTGGGGGTACATATTGAGAGTGAGTTCCATTATATTTTGAGTCTTAGTTTTTGATGGCAAAAACTATTTAAGTTACTCGGCTCTAGCCATTTAATGACCGTTGTGTTGTCCATTTTTTCTTAGGTGGAGGATTCAACATTTGTCCTCTTAAACTAAGAAATGGAAAGTCCAGAGTACAGGTGCAGCATCTTATGCAGATTGATCTGAAAGGATGGGGCGTGGGCCATATCTCATCATTTCAGCAACATTGTCTTCTGCAGGTGTTAAATAGTGTTGCTGGTAGGGCCTTTGCTATTTTGACCTGTACCATAGAATTATGAGTGTCTTGTATTGCGTTCATTCAGGGTTTGATGCATATGTGTGTTTATATTATAATATTTTTGTCTTCTTCCGTTTATAGGAGCACTTGAGGATTAAAGGGTGTTGGGTATAACAAGTGCGTGCTTGGTACACTATCTTGTTTTGTTCTGTTTCCACAAGTTCCTCAGACGCAAGTTTTATATGCGAAGCGCTTTGATGAACTAGTTTTGGAAGAAGAACCTGCAGATCAAATCGATTTATCCTGTTTCATGGGTACCTGCGGCGTGATGAACGTGACAATGCACGTGACTGCTGGAGAATTTCTGATGGGAACAACTTCAGAGTTCATAGTAGGAATTTCGGTTATGACGAATCAAAGGTCCTCTGTCTTTTTCTGCTGCTTTATCACAATGTATTTTTTCTGCTTACGACTTAAACTTCAGCAAGTAGTCTTGCCGCTTGCCTTGTTGGGCTCATCCTGATATCCTTTTTTTGTGTTGTGTCTGAAGATCCCTGCAGGCAAACATTTAATGGATCTTGTTGCTGTTGATTATTTGAAGGACACAATGGATCATGTTACTAGGCGTCAAGGATGTGCAGCTCAAGTAAGTTCAAGAATTTCATGTCTTCATCAATACTCATTTTGATTGGTTTTGAGGGTTTTTTTTTTGTAAATTAGTTGTACTCCTGCCTGGATCTGTAAAACCCTCCAGAAGGAATTGGATCTTGCTCATTTGTTAAGATACCTTCTTCGTCTAGATCAAACATGAATCATCATAGGGACGAAATAACAATACAACAGATATGCCATGATTATGGATCTTATAGCTATCCAAGTAATAGTTACATGTTCTAGCGTATCACTTTTCTGCTGACGCGAGATGTAAATTCCTATGGTTTTTCAAACTCAGACCACGTCTGGCTCTAAACTGCTACTTTAGTCACACTTCTTGTTAACGTCTATAAATAATTAGAAATGAAGAGTAATCATAACAGCTTTAAGCAATTAATTTGACTTGTGGTCATCCCCAATATTGAATCCTCCTAGAACTAAGAAGTAAGAACCAAAAGTAATCCATCGAAAGAACTAAAAAGGGGATTTGATGGGCTAGTATGTTGGTTGCCAAGAACCATTAATATACCCAACTAGTTTTGAAGTCTTTAGTTAGTTTGGTTGATCCTAATTTCTAATGGAGCCTCGAAAAGTTTGTTTTTATGGAAAAGGTAAAACAAGTAACATAAATTCCAGGAAAAAAGTTATTGTTTTTATGAAAAAGAAAAAAGGATGTTTCAGGTTTATGTAATTGTCAGGATTGAACTTGCAGGTGATCCCCATTGTAATTTGATATGTTGTAGTCACTCGTTTTCAGTTTGCTGTTAGTTGAACTAATTGAAGAATCCCTTCACTTTGTTTAACCTTTTCTTCTTAGGTAATTTGTTTTTTGTCCTATTGAGCAGTACATCGGAGCTCTTTTTTAACTAAAAAGTTACAGAAAGGAATATATCTTGTCTTGATTTTCATGATATTATGCAGGGCTCTTGGATTGTGCGCCAGAGTGTTGGAAGCACTCCTTGCTTATTGGGAAAGACAGTTGATTGCAACTATATACGTGAACCTGACTACTCAGAAGTAAAAACCTTTTAAGATTTTATATTCTACTTTTCCTGTTTTTGTGTTTGTGCGACCTTGGAATCATAACATCAATGTTGTTTAATATTCTTTTTTGCGGTGCAGATTGATGCTGATATTGGTTCTTTTACCGTTGCTAATGGTGTGTTGGGGCTTGTCGTTGGTGTAATTACGACATTGGTGGTTGATATGACTTTCCTTGTACAGGTTTGTTAACTTTGATAATGCTTGATCACAGTTTCTTGTCTACCAAGAGGTCTGCCTGTCAAATTTACTAAGTCGTCATTTTGTTGATTTGGTGAGATCGTTTCAGGATTTGAAATTTATTGTAACTTCCAATTTGCAAATTGAGACGTAAAAAATGTCCTTGGTTCTTTCAATTTGCAGGCAAATAGTACCGATGAGTTACCAGAGCAGCTAATTGGTGTAGTCCGTGTTTCCCATATAGATACATTATGACTGACTGGCAGATCATTGAACTTTACTGGCTTGAAAAGTTAATTCATTCAGATTTGCATTTACCATATCTCCTGCTCCGTGGTTAACTCGCAGCCATTGGTGGAGGATAGAGCAAGTCTTTTGAGAGTGAAATAACTGTTACATAAAATTTGGTGGAGAAACCCCAATGGAAAATCTGTTACTACATTTGATTGCTCCCTACTCAATTAACTAATGAAACAAAACCATATATTATTGAACATATTTCATTATAAAGTTATAAATTCCCAGAGTAGAGTAGAAGTGAACTTGAATCTGCGATTCATCATGACACAACTTAAACTTTTGAATGGAATAGAGCTCAGAAGTTTCATTTGCATCCATCATCTCCAATTCTGCAGAACACCCATGCCACATATTGTCTTGGCCAAATCTGAATAATTTACAACAAAGAAGAATACACGCCCATAAAGAAAAAAAAGAGTTGGTCTCTATCAACAGAGGCAAACATAAAAATAGAATAAAACAAATATGAAGGTAAATGGTACTAAACTAAAAGTCGCTTAAAACGAAATAACTTGTTGTAATTAATCATTAAATTTTTTCACTAACAATAATTATCGTTAATCTTTGTTTCGAAATAAAAATGAAGTTACAGTTTTTCGTTGACGTGTTATAAGTAGAGACTAGGAAGGTAGTTTTCTTCGTTTTCTTACGGGAAAGAAAAAAAGTTAGAAAACTACCTATGTTCTTAATTAAGAGAAACTTTATTTGCACATACTTGGTTGGTGGGATTACATTCAAGCTTAATTATTGAATTCCATATTAAACTTTTAATTATAGACATAGACTTATCTACTACAACTACTCAAGAGTCAAAACCTATTTTTACCGGTCTATATATAGGATCGGGATTCTCGTGTTAGGACAAACAAACATAAAAGAATTATGTTTGATATATATTGTGTTTCTTTTTTATCTCTGCATTTGTCAGATTTGGACATTCTTACCTAAGAGCATTTTGATCACCTCTTTTTTGAAATGAAACAAGTTTTTTTTTAACTTGAAATGAAACAAGTTAATTTGTCTCTCTATATATATAATATATAAAAAGCACAATCAAGTGAGAAATCTTTTTTCCCACTTTTATCCAATCAGTATATAATTAATTACAACTATACCCATGACATAAACACACGTCTCTTTTCTATTGATTGTCTTACATTTTCACACCTTTTGGAAATTATAAAATCTCTTATTTTGATTGTTTTTCCTATATTAGCTCTTTAATTGTCATGAACCAGAACGACCTTGCTTGGTTATAAGTCCATTCGCTGCAATACTATTGATTCATAGCATATATATAATTATCGATTATTTTTAATTATCGATAAATGAGACAGAATATCTAATTTGTGAAATTAGATAATTAAATTATTATTAAATAATAATTTGAATCAACTAAATCTGTTATTTGTGAAATAACAGATAAGTTAGTTGATTGATAATCAGATATGTTACTTTTGAATTAACTAATATCTATATATTTATCTGATTAAAATAAATATTTAATTCACAGTAATTACTACGTGTCAATCACTGATTGAGTATTAGAGATTGACATGCACTACTGTAATGCCACGTGGCACTTCAATAGTGGAGGTACAACACTGTATTGCCACACGACACTACAGTGGTGCCGTGAGGCACTGTGCTACCTCATGACACATTGTAGTGCCGTGTGGCACTACCGTTGTGCATAGTTGTAGTGGTCCCACCGTAATTGGCAATTTTATAATTAAATATTATTTATCCCTAAAAAAATATGATACGTCCTAGTGCTTTGAGGATTGACTTGAAATATCTTGGTGTGGATCTCGAAGTCTACTAATCGTTGAAACGGTTTCGTGGGATGGATGATCGATCGGTTTTGCAAGGACGCTTGATATAGACTACAAGAGCTATATGATTCATAATCTTGTATGTTTGTAGATTTAATGTATAAATATATATTTGATCCTTACTGATTGAAAACATATTTTCAATAAAATATTTTTATTTGGTTATCGTAGCGTTGCGCAAGTTTTATTTTATTAAAATATTCAATCTTTATTAAAAGTTTAATTTTTAAATGGCATCTAGCCACATGCTTCCGCCACGCACTCACTGCGACAACCAACAATATCGCTGCCAAGACCATTATCAATGACGGCGGCTTCCTCTCATGATGACGACGCAAAACCTATGGAGAAAGGACACGAATGAGATATATTAGAAAAGTCATATTTTTATTATTTAATTATGTGTTACAAAGTAACTTATAAGTTAGTTTAATTTTACTTTTGCTTTCCACATTTACCATTTAATCACCTTTAAAACATCAAATGAATTAGATATTTCACTAATATTTCATTTTCTTTATTTACATAATAAATTTTATAAATAGTTTACAAATTTAATATGTTTAATAATATTGTTTAATTAGGAACGCGAATAATGTCCACAAAGTTTATTTAGGTTTTTTTTATACAAGTAATAATAATTTTATTACTGTTTATGTTTCTTTGTTACTGATTTATAAAATTTATATTTTATAATATATATGTTATTAGCAACACAAAAATTTATATAAATAAATTTAAAGAAGATATTGATATATTTTTCAACAATCTATTAACGATATAATCATTTCTTAGAAATGTGAGAAGTGATAAAATAAAATCATTTTCTATAACATTTAAAGAGAAATGCTATATATTATAATTTCAAGCACCTGATTTTTAATTTAACATATCTTACTTTATGCACACTATGTTCTAGCAATATAACTTCTAATATAAATAATTTCTAAATTATATATTCTTTCATTTCGAATGAGTCATTTGGTTACTCATTTTATACATAACATGCAAGTCATGTTGTTGTTTTTTTTCTGAAGAACAAGGCATATTGTTTAGAGAGGGATTCATGTTGTTTAACTAGAGAGTTTGATTAATATTTTATTTAATTTAATATACAATATAAATTTAGTTTCATAAATATTAAAAATTAGTACATTTGTATTACTTGATAAAAATTAAAATGAATATGCTTATAATTTTTTCTATGTTGTTAGTGCATTAACAAAAAAAAATAAACTTATTACGTACAATGTCCGTACATTTTTACTGGTGTGTATATATGTGTGTCAAATGTCAATTTCAAGTCAAAGGTGATAAATAAAACCCCGATGATTTTTTTTTGGCTTTTAATAATATTTTGAATTATTAAATTTTTTATTTATAACCCACTAAAATTAAAGTGCCACTCCACTGAAAGTGTTAAAATATAGTTATTTTATAAATTTTTAATCTAGTTATTTTATAAATTTAACCATCTTTTTATTCCCCAAAAGTTCCAAAGCTCTATCTCTCTCCTCAGGTACCTCAACTCTAAAATATTTTGATAGCTCATATGATTTTAAGTTTAAAATTTTGATTATCTTAAATTAGTATGTGTCATCTAAATTGATTGTTCGTAAACTATCTAAAACCAATTCTATGTTAAATTGGATTTAAAAAGACAATGATATATAAGAGAATTATCTACAACTTTATTCCAGTTACAAACAAAGCCGTTTTGACTCGACTTAAAACCTATACCATAAAAAAATAATTTTATAAAAAATAAACTATGCAATACCACAAAGAAAAATACAGCGTGAAAAATAAATGGTAAAAAGTAGTATTACATGACAAATATAACATACCGTAGAAGAGTAACTCTACTGAATTAAATTTTTTATTCTACAGCTACACGTGTGTAATATATATTTATATATGTCCTCAAAGCAACATCGATCAATCTTGATACACATGGAACACAATTATTGAATATCATTGGTGACAGCTTGCTACATTTTACGACAATTATTTCGACGGAAAAAGACGTCGTCATTTCAAGCAAAAAGATATATTACATCTTTTGATCAGTAGATATACATAGAGAAATCAGCTAGCTCTTGTTTTCAATTTCTTAAACACCACATCTAGAAAACCTTGAAACCCCAAGAAAAGAGCAACGTTCTTGTTGGAGGAACCGGGTATATAGGAAGGAGGATCGTTAAGGCAAGTCTAGCGGAGGGCCATCCGACTTACCTTCTTCAATGGCCGGAGATCGGCGTCGACAAACTTCAAGTTCTATTATCATTTTCAAAAAACAATGAGCACATCTAATAGTTGGTTCATTTTCAGATATAGAGGGCTTAGTGAATACTGTAAATTCATTAGCAATGATAAATTATCTATTATAGTTATGAAAACTCATTCACTATTTAACTCAATTAACAATTTTCTCTTAAAGTGTCCATCATATATATTTATATATATACAAAGTTCTAAAACTGATAAAAACCTATTAGTATTTTTGCTGAGTTAGATAAATCCATTACTTGTGAATTAATCAAATTAATTATCGACCTTCAATAACTTTATTTGTTATTCAAAAATACATATAATATATGTATGTTTCAAAATGTTTACTTTTTAGACAATTTATACATCAGAGAATCTAAAATGACTAAAACTTTTAGTATCTCCCTTGAGTTTCAATAATCATAAAGTAATTATATACTTATTGATTATGTGATTAAATAGTTTTTATTATGTAATTAATTAGTTACTTGAAATAAATATGATATGAAAAATATCAACAATTGACTCTTCTTGTTAATATTTAAGCTATGCAAATCATAAATTACATCAAAATTTATAAGTTTAATTTGGTATTAAATAATATATTTTCCATTTTGGATTATACGGTTTAACTTTACAAATACTGCAATATTTTTGTAAGCTATATAGATTAATTTGTTGGTTATACATTATAAGTTTATAATATAATTAAACATACATATGCAAAACTTGTATAAAAATCTGCAAAATATAATAAATTAATATAAATGTAACTCCAATATGTTTGTAATTACACTATATTGAAGTTTATATATATATATATATATAAGTTTACTATCTATATGAAATATTAGTTTAATAAATTGAGTTTTCAAAGTAATTATAGTACAGTCTTATTGCTAATATAAATTAAAAATAATTAGTCAAAAAAATTCATGTGTATTAAGATAACAAATAGAAATATGCGTATATATAATATTAATCGATGGCACTTGAGGTATAAAGAAAGGGTTTGACACTTTGCATTAAATTGGGTACGGCACTTGACATAATTTCAAGTGCTTATCTCCAATTTTTTTTATATATATAAGATGTAAATACGGATGAGACATTCGATTTATTTATACAATCAATTCTGTTTTTTTTTTTTTCATTTTTAACTATTTACTCTCGTTTATTCTTTTCAGCAGCAATTCCTTTCAACGTGCTTTGTAATAATGTCAATTAAAAAACCGCAATTCCTTTAGAACATGCTTCGTAATAATGAAAATAAGTAGAACGTACACTTGCTTAGTAATATTATGCCAAATTGAATATTATTTTTGTATTGACTAGTTTCTAACCCTTGGCTTGTGTTTTTGTCTCCTTATCTTCTCAAAATCAGTGGAAGACAAAATTACAGTACGTAGTCTTGTGATTTCATCAGTGACATGTTACAACAATTAAATATTTGTCATGTTCATGTAAAAAAAACCATGTGATCTCAACATATCTAATTGGTTTGATTAAAAGCACATATTTTCATTAAAATAATTGTCCTATTATATTTCATTTCCTCTTTTTAACCCTAGCTTATTAAAACTTAATAAGGGAAGTAGTGGCTGATTTAGTTAAGTAGTTAATGTTTCTACATTAGTGCTTCTTAAGATAGTTAAGAGAGTTAGTTAGGGAGGTTTAGCTTCTGTTATGCGCATGTGTATTCTCTTCAAGTAGCTCATGCAAGCTTACTCTCTCATACTATCTTCCCGAGACTAGCCAATATATAAGGCTTAGTCTTCCATGTGTAAAACAACTGAGTTGAATAACAATCATACAGATTACTCACTTTTTGCAAGATTTTAACATGTTATCAGAGTCAACTCAAACATGATTGAGACCGTACTACCTTTTCACGTGACAAGGACCAGTCAAAAGACCAGCTTGCACGTGACATGGGGTATCGAAAAAATAATCTCATATCGGTTGGAAAAAAATATTGAGCTAAGAATGTAAGTTTAGAGCAACTATCAACTCTCAAATTAGCTTGAGAGTTGATACCAGTCCCCCCCTTCTATGACTTTAGTTGGTAGCAAATGGGTGTTTAAGGTTAAGCGTAAACCAAATGGCAACATTCTAAGACATAAGGCCAGGTTGGTGACCAAAGGATTTAATCAAACACTAAGAATTAATTTCACAGGGACTTTTAGTCCTATAGTGAAGCCTACAACTGTGAGGTTAATTCTTCATGTTGCAGTTTCATTTGGCTGGAATGTCAAACAACTTGGTGTAAATAATGCCTTTGTCAATGACAAATGATTTTCAAGATGCTTCATGACCTCAACATGTTTGTAAGCTAAGGAAAACTCTTTATGGTTTCAAGCAAGCTCCAAGAGCTTGGTATGATAAGCTCAGATCTACACTACTGAATTGGGGTTTCATTGCATCTATGTCTGATACATCCTTGTTTATTTATAAAACCTCTAAGACTGTGATGTTTCTGTTGGTCTATGTGGATGATATACTGCTTACAAGAAATAATTTTACTGGTTTAGGTAGAGTTATTCATATTTTGAATCAGAATTTACCTTGAAAGATTTGGGACAAGTCCACTATTTCTTTGGTATTGAAATTTTCAGAGAGCATACTAGCTTCTCTCTCTCAATGTAAATACATCGCTGACATACTAAGAAAAGCTCACATGGATGGAGCTAAGCCAACTCATTCTCTTGCTACTTCTACACTGAAGTTGTCTGAGTCTGAAGGAGAGCCCGTTACTGATATAAACTGTTTAGGAGCACAATTGGTGCTCTTCAGTACTTATGAATGACAAGACCTGATATAGGTTTCATTGTCAATAGATTAAGTCAATTCTTTCACCAACCAACTACTACACATTGGCTTGCGTGTAGGAGAGTTCTTAGATACTTACAAGGCATCATCACTTCTAGTTTACATATTCAACCTTCTAAATCATTCACATTTTAACTAGGCTAGGAAATGGATGACAAGAAATCAACCGAGGCATATATGATCTACCTAGGTGAAATCTTGATATCCTGGTCATCAAAGAAGCAAAAGGGGGTGTCTCGATTGATCATTTGGATTCCAACTTTGTTGTCTGAACTAACTTTGTTTTTAACTCAGCCTTCAACCTTTTGGGTTGATAATGTTAGTGCAATTGCTCTCTCATCCAACCCTGTTATGCATGCTAGAACCAAGCATAACTTGAAATTCACTTCATTTGAGACAATGTGCTTCACAGATAACTTCAGGTTAGATATGTCCATTCTACTGATCAAGTTGCTGACTTTTTGACAAAGCCTCTATCAACTCCTTGATGTCACTATCTGGTTTCCAAGTTCAAGGTTATAAATACCCATTTCACTTAAGGGGGATAATAAGAACATTTACACATTTATTTAACAATTATATAAAATAATAATTGACCGAGTGCCTATTGGGTATTTCTAAAATACAACTATTGAAATAAAGAAATAAAATTACAAAGCGCACTTCAAGAATACATATTTCTCAAATATTGTCTTCTCCACCTGATGTCATCTTCATAATCTTCAAGCTTTGAACAAGATCTTATTTAGTTAGGAAAAACTATTTTTCTTAATTAAAATTAATTTCTATAATTATCTTTTTAAATATAGTTGACTTGACTTAGTCAAATAAATACTTTATTTGATTTGGTTAAATTTGAGTCAAACCCAAATAACCTATTAATTTCTAATTTTCATAAAACTGAATTTAATTATTAATTTTAAAATTACATTAATTTTAAAATTCAAAAAGATAATTGATAAACTTAGGGTTATCTTAAAACTCTATAGTGATAGGGTTAGTTGGTATCAAGATTTCTGCGAAACTTCTCCAAATGTGACATCAGTTACCACCAACGATAGGACTTTCCTACCGTCGCGCATCACCGTCGTCGGCCGTCGCCACCAGTGATTTTTTGGCAACGTCGCCAGAACAGTAAATTCCGACGACATTGCCAGTAATCATTAATCGGTGGTGCAGCGTCGGAAATCCTATTTCCACTACCAATGCCAGAATTCTCATATTTATTTTATTTTTCCTCTGTTGTTCGTCTCGTGCGTTCTTCATCTTCTTTCGATCGGAATAATTACAATAAATATTCAAAAAAATTTGTACGCTCCAAAACGGCTTACAATCTAAGAAAAAAATTTTAAAAAATAAAGTCTAACCCAATAATCACCATATAATTAATGATCCATTACTTTCCCTACATTCAAAAAACATAAGTATCCATTCATACATACATATCTCATATTATATGAAGAATCCAAGAAATCCCACACAACAGTTAACATATAAATATATAAAGATCGTTGTAATATCACTTGTTAATTGTCACGGCACGTGCGCAGTGGAAGCATGTGGCTCGTGGTCATTGGAAAAATTAAACTTTTGATAAAGATCAATTTTTTTGATAAGATAAAACTTGTGCAATGCCACGATAACCAACTAAATTTTTTGTTTGAAAATACTTTTTTCAAACTGTCAGGATCCATTATATATTTATACATTAAATCTACAACATACAATATTATAAATCATATACCTCTTGTAGTCTATATCAAGCTTCTTTGCAAAACTGATCGATCCTCCGTCCCACGAAATGGTTCCAACGATCACTAGACTCCGAGAGCCACACCAAGATCTTCCAAGTCAATCCTTAACGCACTAGGATGTGTGTGGGCACATAGATATTACAAGACATTTTTACTATCTCTAGATGTACTTAACACATGTGATCTAGAGATTTACTGAAAATGATTTTAGTGAGACAATTCTCTAAAAGAACGCGATGATTATTCTTTTAGAGATTTGATTAACTTTTAATCGCTGAAAAAAATTACTCTGACACTAATTGTGTTCTCCATTCAATTCTTGATTGATGAATTGATGAACTTTTTCATCAACTCATGTCATCATAATAATATATGTATCACTTTCTAGATAATGACGTATAAGATATTTAGGGATAATTAAAAATTTATATTTAATTTCAAATTGTCCAATACAGTGGGACCCACTGTATAATGGTGCACAACTGCAGTGCCACACGTCACTGCAGCTGGCGCAAACCATCACATGACCTTACGGCACTGAGTGTTACACGCTTACTGGTGTAGTGCCATGTGGCACTACAGCAGTCTATGATGATCTATGATTCTCAATCATTGATCGACACGTGAAAATTACTGCAAATTAAATATAAATTTTAATTAGATAAATATCTAGATATCAGTTAATTCAAAATTAACATATCTGATTATCCCTATAAACTAAATTATATGTTATTTCACAAATACACTCAAAAGAGGGTTAGATGATGGGTAAGTTCCGTCATTATAACCCTATATTGACGGTTGAGCGACTGTCATTTACTGAGCTGTCATCTTTACTTTTCCCGTCATTAAAAAATCCCAATTTTTGGCTTTTAATGATGGGGATTCCCCATCATCTAAAGTCCCACAAAAAGATATTAGATGACAGGGAATCCCCGTCATGTAAAAGTCCTGCGAAATGGCCTTAGATGACGGGAAATCGTCATCATTAAAGATCCTATAATTTTTTTTTTAAAAAATGCCATTGAAATGCAAATGTTGCCTTCCCATGACACAAAGCCAAGCCTTCCACCAGGACCCTACACCATATTTGTGCATATATAAACCATAATATTAAATTACTTAGACTAACATGTCCTTATATAGCCTTAAATCTCATCATATTAACATAACAGACTAAAATAAGCACTATCCTCTAAGTTTTAATCAACAATGAGACATTTCTAGACAGATAACAAACATAGAAAAACAACTAAGAATTCTGTAAATTCGCATGCGTCATTAAAAACTAAACCAAATCAAGACTTTAAGGCTAATTCAAGTTCATAGAATTTACCAACAACATATATACTAATCTCATCATCACTGCTAATTGATAAAAATACCAAGTGCTAGCTACATATCACACACAAATCAATCTTGACTTCCAGGTGGGCACTAAAGTTCTGAGTAAAACTACCATAGTCAGTGATCCAAACCAAGACACTTACAAGGGAAAAAGGAAGAATAACTAAAATCACAAGTACCACTTTAAAGACAATACTTGTTTCAAGTCCTCCTAAAAGAACAAACATTTTTATGTCGTATATTAGCTTCAAGATCAATGTTTTAAATTATTGTATAATTAACTGACGAGTTGATAGAGAGATCTTCACTTTCAAGTATCCTCAATGATCTTAACTTGCCCTCCATACAAATTGACTCGGAGTCCACTTCCAGAATGTCATATGCACATAGTAGCAAAGAAATAAATAGAACCAAATCATGGTCTAAATATTTTTAATCTTACAACACAAAAGGAAGCAGATATAGAATAAAAGATGATAGGCTAGAGAAATATGGAAAAAGAATCAGTTAAGGTAATCGTTTGTAGCTTAGGCATTCATGGACA
The DNA here is from genome assembly GCA_003255025.1 of Datisca glomerata. Taxonomy (NCBI): domain Eukaryota; kingdom Viridiplantae; phylum Streptophyta; class Magnoliopsida; order Cucurbitales; family Datiscaceae; genus Datisca; species Datisca glomerata. The sequence goes on from QANY01008670.1 coordinate 1,460,027, forward strand.
TGTTGGAGTTCAGAGGTGTTTTTGTCTTTTTTAAATTATCTCATAGGCTCTACGTACCCTTTAAAATATGAAGAGAAAAAATTACTGGTTTTCGCTTTCATTGGTAGCATAGTATTTCTCCATGCACTGTTAAACAATATTATGTTAATCCATATCTCATACCTCCTCAATATTGTCGCCCACTTGTTAAAAGCATAAGCACCACACCATTCCAGTACCTAATTTGCAACAAAGCACATGTTTATTAGATTACTTTAGCTGCACAAGTTACACAAGGAATGCCCCTCAATTGTGTTTGTGTAGTGAGGAGATTTTATGTTAAACCATCTCTCTTACCTCCTCAATATAGTTCTTAATGACATCATCTAAGAGCATGTCAAAGCTAGGGATATAGCCATGAAGACTTTTTGACAGACCAAATCCTGGGTAGTCTAATGAAAAAACACCATAACCAGAAGATGCTAACTTCCTTGATATTCCTGCGTGAAATAGTTTAAGTTTGTATATGTTAGAATATTCAATTTCAAAAAATGGTTTGCAATTTATTTTCTCAAGAGCTACATGCCTTCAATAAAAAAATGTGCAAGTATCTCCATAACCATGTCAAAAATAAACTTACTTTGGGGCGAGCCATTGGAAGTCAACTTTTTGAGAAAATTTACAATCCTCTAGAATGAACCTCATATTACTATAAGAAAGAATATAAGCCACATCTCAACTTCGATGTAGAGACATGAAGCTTCAACAGGAAACTCCTTAAAGACATTAAACTACTTACCAGACATTTTAACACTTAGTTTCTTCTTAGACAGGTTGAAAGTAATAACAATGGTGATATTTTTGTCACATTTGACACCTGACCAAGTGCAGGCATGGACTTTCCCTGATGGGGTTTCTCCAGAAGGCAGAGTTCAGTCCCTCAAGCTGTCATAATCATCAATAAGTTCAGATTTTAAGCTGAGAAGTGCCTCTGCGTAGATATCAATAGTTTATACTGCTGTATAAAATGTTGAAGCAAGAAGAAGATACGAGTACAACCATGAAACATTTCATTTCAACTCAAAAACAGAAGAAGTGCAGAAGAAAGGTAACTATTTTAGCCAAATCTATTCGAGATACACAAGATCGATGAGTACTATAAAAAGAAACCTTAAAGGACTTCTGGGCATGATACCCACCTAAATAAACATTGACAAAATTTTCTAAAAGTTCCCTTTAGTGACCAAAGTCTCAAGCATAGAAACCATATCTTCTATCACATTTTAACTCCATTCAATGAGTCTCAACAAATAAACAGAGTCAAGTGCAAGATCTAAAGTAGACCAAAACTAGAAAAACAGCAAAAAACACAGTAATTAGCCACGCTGGGAACTCAAGGTTACAAATCACTCCAACATTAACTCCTAGTAACATGCATGGCTAAAATCTAGAAAATATAATATTCAAACCTTACAACAAAATGGAGAAACCAAAGAAATAAAAAAACTCTAAACCTTAACTCTAAAGAACCCTAAATAAATCAAAAAACTCGAAACCCTAACTTAAAATCTAAACCCTAAATCCCAACAAAACTAAATCAGAATAAATAAAACTAAATAAATATGACAAAAACTACAAACTCACCATGAGAGAGCAAAAAGCGTGGCCGGAGGCTGAGGTTCAAGAGAGAGAGAGAGTAGATCAGAGACGAGTAGCAGAGAGAGAGGTGCAGAGATGAGCTAGAGACATAACAATGCAGAGGAAAGCTCGAGAGGGAGAGAAAGAGGGAGAACATGCTGAGAATGAAAGAGAGCAGGCTGAGAGTGAGAGAGGGGTTCGAGTTCGTTCCAGAGAGAATTCTTAAAGATGAGGGATTCTGATTGACAGAGGATATGAGAAATATTAGTATTATATAGGTGATATTTATGTAATTAACATAAATGAGTATATATAATTGTGACAGTGATTATTATACCTGTCATAGTAGATTTTTTATCGACAGCTAATTTTTTAGTTGTCATCTCATCTAAATTATCCCACCTTACTCTATTTTCCTTTGACAGATTTTAGAAACCTGTCATTATATCATATATGTGGCTATCATTGTAAGCCAAGATTATAGTAGTGATAACAGATTTAGTTGATTCAAATTATTATCTAATAATAATTTAGTTATCTAATTTCATAAATTAGATGTTTTGTCTCACTTATCGATAATTAAAAAATAATCGATAATTATTTATATATTTAATTTCTGAAAATTATATTTATATATATATAAATAATTTAATTAATTAATTCTTAATTAATTAATCACACATAATTATGTACTTGCCCAGAATAAAATTTTCTTTACAAATAAGTACTTTTCTCATGTCCTGAAATATTCACACCCTAGATTATGTAGTATAGAGGTGACTTGGAGACCTTGTACCTATAATCCTAAGCTCTAATAAACTAGATTATTAATTAAAAAATTTAATTAAATAATTTTATTTATTAATTTCATTATTACTCCACTATAAATATAGAATTGAACTCTTAGTGATTATAGAATATATTTATAAAGTATTCTTATGTAGTCCACTGATATACTCATTTCATGTAGTTCTATCATCCAACTATTGGTTCGTAAATTAGAGCTAGTCAAATTTATAATCTATAATCTTAATATAAATACATATCGATCGTTAAGTACCATTAATCCACTAGCGAATGGCTAATTTATAATCTTAATATAAATTTGAGCTTAATAATCATTCAGTTTCAGAATTAACACTTAAGAAAACCAATATACGATCCGTTAGGAAAGCTTGAATTCTAAATTTTACAAGATCATGTTCCTAACCATCCACATCACTGAATCTCCAAAACAATCAGCTAATTCTAAAGAGATTTTTGCGGGCTTAATTTCTCCAAGACCTAGCTTCTTATAAACTGAGAAATGCAACAAATTAATACTAGATCCTAGATTACATAGTACCTTTTCAAAATAAGAAATGTCAATGGTGCATGGAATAGAAAATCTTCTAGGATCCTTTAGCTTCGGGGAAAATTTATTTTGCAAGATAACATTACACTCTTCAGTAAGTATAACTCTCTCATACTCCTCTAGCCTTCTCTTGTTCGAGAGATTTCCTTCATGAATTTAACATAGCTTGGTATTTGTTCTAAAGCATCGGCAAAATGAATTTTGACATGTTATTTCTTAAACACATCAAGAAACTTGGAAAACTGCTTTTTCAATTTTTTGCTTCTGGAATTGCTGAGGTTATGGAATAGGTGGGACATAAGGTGGAGGATTATCGGGAGAGATCTTTTAATTAGGCTTATCTTCTTTATTTTCTGAATTCTCGATAAAATCGTCACTTACAACCTTAGTTTGTGCTTCAATTGGTTGAGAAATTTTAACTGTTGCTTTCTTCAGTTCTGCTAACTCCTTGACACTACGAAGGATAATGGCGTTTACTTGTTCTTTTAGATTCTTCTCAGTGTTGCTCGACAGCGAACCTTATGGTCTTTGAGTGAGTATTTCTAAAAGTTGACCCATTTGAAGTTCTAAATTTTGAATAGAGGTAGCTTGACTCTGAATACTAGTTTCTTGCCTCTGAAGTATAGCATATGTTCTTGCCATAAATTGATTAGTATTAACGGTAACCTGGGCAAGAGCATCTTCTAAAGAAATTTTAGGTTGTTGAGGCTGAAATTGAGGCTGAGTAGCAGCTGGTTAATTAATCACATTCTGACTATTATTCCAAGTGAAATCAATGTGATTTCACCATCCTTAGTTGTAGGTGTTTGATAATGGGTTATTCTTCCTGTTGTAATTCTCAACAAAATTAAAATGTTCTGACTGTGAAGGAGCAAAGGGATTACCAACCTGGCATTCGGTACTAGAATGAGGTCCATTGCATATGTTACAATCTTCTAGTGTAGCGTTAACATTGGTGGTAAAAGAGCTCAATTACTTGGATAGTGTATCTACTTGAGTTGTGAGAGTAGTAAGAACATCGACTTCATGAACTCCATGAATCTTTCTTGGTACGTTGTGCTCAGTTGGCCATCAATAGGCATTAGCAGTCATTTCTTCTAGCAAAGCATATGCCTCTTCATTTGTTTTACTCATCAAAGCACATTCTGCTGCTGCATCCACTAGTGTCCTTCTTGAATTCCACAATCCATCATATAAATTTTAGACTTGTATCCATTCAGGGAGTCCATGATGTGGGCATCCCCTCAACATCTCTTTAAACCTCTTACAAGCTTCATAAAGAGATTCCATATCAAATTGGGCAAATGTAATGATTTCATTCCTCATCTTGACTATTTTAGTTGGTGGAAAGAACTTGGCCAAAAATTTCTCAAAAAGGCCATTCCAAGTAGTATTGATCCAATAGGCAAAGAGTTCAACCAACTCTTAGTCTTACCCTGAAGTGAAAATGGGAATGATCTCAGCCTAGTTGCATCATTTAAGATATTGTTGTGCTTGAATGTCTCATAAATTTTGAAAAAAATGGCTATATGAACATTTTGGTCATCATTAGGAAAACCATTGAATTGATTAGCTTGCACCATTTGAATAATAGCCGGCTTAATCTCGAAGTTGTTGACATTAATAACGAGGCGTTGAATGGCAGACGCAGCGTCATTGACTACTGCATAGCATAGTCCCGAATTGCCCGGTTATTTTAGGGTTGTTCAAAATTTTAGGATTCTCTCTAACATCACTCATGAATTCTTGAGGTTGTCTAGAAGCTTGTCTCCTCACTTTTCTATTTTGATGACAAGTTTGCTCAATTTCTGAATTAAGAGGAGTCAAATTTTCACTTCCAAACCGTCTCATACACCTAAGAAAATGCCTGAGAATTCAAAACAAGACACAACCATAAATAGAAGAAAATAAAAACCCAAAGTAAAATTAAGAATATGTAATTCTAATATTAATAAACAAAATCAATCCTCGACAACGGCGCCAAAAACTTGTTACGGTTTTTGCTAGAGCAAATGTACTCTATCGTTGTCAAGTTATAAATTTCTATGAATATAGAGTATCATTCACATGATTGATTGATATTAATTATTGAAATCAACTAGACCCTAACTTTAATTGAGAAAATCAAAAAGTAGGATTTTTTTATGTAATGTTAAACTAAAAAAGTTGAGATTACTAAGTCAAAATAAAAATTTCAATGATTAAAAGTTCTAGAGATTCGGATTTCACCAAACCAATCATGCTCAAAATTCCAATTCTCAATCAATCTATATTTATTATAATCCCGACAGTGAATTTTTTTAAAGTAATTATCAATTTTTCTCAAGCATCGGTAATAATGATTCAAATATACAAATCTCACATCTCTGTCAAGATTAAATATATTGAAACTCATTAAGCATAAGAAATTATATTTGCTACACTAGATTCATAATTATCTCTAACTTATGAAATTCTAATGGTGTCGTGAACAAAGGGTAAATTTAATCATCCTTCTCAATCTCAGAATTAAATCTCAAATCATGCAATAGTTGGCCAGACAATCATACACATTAAGAACAGATCATAACACTCACCAATAATGAATAAACATCGATTGGATTGATAATCAAAATTAATGAGTAATTATGGTTTGACTACATCGTAGCCCTAGATTATAAAATAAAAACATACTAAAATAAGAAAGCATTCTAACAATATTCATGAACATAGAGAAATGAGAGAAGAAAGATTGGATTTGGAGAGGAAATTGGAGTTGAAATTCGTTTCCGGCTTGGATCTAGTTCTTCTCCTCTCCAAGAACTTTTCCATTGCCTCTTACATCCAAAAATGTACTCCAATAACCCTAAAATATTATATTTATACAATAGAGTTTGATAAGGATAAAATTGGAGCAAAAATCACACAAAAAAATCTGTATCGCGTTGGCGTCGTGACAATGGGATTTGGCGTCGTGACGCCTCATTGATGTCCAATTTTTATGCGCCAGAGCGTCACCATTTGCGCTGGTGTCTGATTTCTTTATATGCCAGCGTCGCGACAGTGGGAAGACAGTGTCGTGACGCTAGCCATTCTGCCCAAATCTGTCCTTTTATCATTTTTTTATTCCACTTTTTATCCTCTCAATCTTCCAAAATCATCTCAAATGCACTTGAATATCTTACCTATCAAAAAAATAAAAATATACATAAATCTAGCAATAAATTTCAAAGAACCAACAAAATTAAAGCAAAGAGTGTCTAAAACATGAGTGTGAAACACACTCATTAGAGACTCTCTCATAAAAAATCGTGTAGATTTAGAAGGTCAACCGCTCGGCTCTAAATTGTGATATATTTCATGGGTTTAGATATGCTTCTGCTTTATCAGTTATTTGATTTTTGATGTGTTCAACATGAGTTCTTGAGATTTTAAGATACTGTTATACCGATAATGATTTTATCTAACATTTTCCACTATCAGCATACACCAATCTTTTTTCGTCGCATACTTGTGATGCAACACAAGTTGGGTTATATACATTTTTCCAAAAAAGTTCAAACATATAACTCATTCATACCCTTTTAACATAAATATGAGTAATTCTAGACCTACTAAATAAATAATTAAGATTTAATTGACTATTAATTGCACATAATTAGTTATCATATTTTTCATTATCAAATGATTTAATAAATTAACTCATGAATGATAAATATATGACTTGATCAATTAGAACTTTGATGGATGACTTGGCCAGACGCGTAAAAAATAATGTACATAAATTCTTTATTTTTTAATAAATTATTTGAAATTATATCGAAATTAAGCAATAAACTAGAGAAATTATCCCACGTGGTCTTCTATAATATAGGTAGTTGGAATATTTCTTTTTAGTCTTTCCTTCACTCGTAAAGAAGGGTAGATATGACTGCCTTTCCTATGAAAATTTTTGTTTGCAAGTAAAACAGTGTCCTCTCATTCTCCCTTCTTTTAAGCTTTACAAACTCTCTCAGTTGTCGTCTCACTCATGATCTCATCACCAAATTACCTAAGTTTCTCTCTCTCTCTCTCTCTATCTCTCTAGATGGCAACATAGAATGCAGAAGGATCTTCAAAAAAGGTGATGAGCAAAGGAGTATGGACAGCTGAGGAAGATACAAACCTAGCTCAATATATTGAGATTCATGGAGCTAAGAGATGGAAAACAATAGCTACTAAGTCAGGTTAATTAATTAATTAATCTACAATTGTTTTCCTTTCCATTCTAGTTAATTTCAATCTTAAGCTCAAAATTCACTGAAGAGAACATGTCTTTTAGTTAAAAAAAATAAAACTAAGTATATTTGTTCTTGTTTTTAATCAGAGTCTCATTAAGTGGGTTCTTTTTTCATTTTTTCCCGGGCAGGTTTGAATCGATGCGGGAAGAGTTGTAAGGTTGAGATGGTTGGATTACTTAAGACCAAACATTAAGAGAGGCAAAATAACTGATGCAGAAGAAGATTTGATACTTAAGACATCACAAACTATTAGGCAACAAGTTGAGCACTTCACTAAAGAGACTATTAGGTTTAATTATGATCATAATAAGGAACCTTCCTCAGTACTGTCGCGATATCCGAGACCGATTTTATATAAATAGATATATGGGATCTTTTATCATGCCGTGAAAAAATTCACGACATGGATGTTGAGCTATTGTGACCCTTAGATTGCATTTGGAGTAATCTGGGCCATACAAAGCCCAGCAAGTAGAAGGTTTTAGTTTTTTGTATTCACCAAATACGTACTGGGGTTCACCAAATACGTAGTGAAGTTCACCAAATACGTACAAAATAATAATTCTTGGAAAGGCTCACTAATTACATATTGGGGTTCACCAATTATGTAGTGGGGTTCACCAAATATGTATAAAATAACAATTCTTGCAGGGGTTCACTAATTACGTAATGAGGTTCACTAATTACGTAGTGGGGTTCACCAAATATGTACAAAGGAATAATTCTTGGAGGGGTTCACCGATTATGTACTGGGGTTCACTAATTACGTAGTAGGGTTCACCAAATACGTACAAAAAAAAATTCTTGGAGGGGTTCATCAATTAAGTAGCAAGGTTCACCAATTATGTAGTGGAGTTCACCAATTATGTAGTGGGTTCACCAATTATGTAGTGGGGTTCACCAAATAAGTACAAAAGAATAATTCTTAGAGGGGTTCACCAATTAAGTACTAGGGTTCACCGATTACGTAGTAAGGTTCACCAAATATGTACAAAAGAATAATTCTTAGAGAAGTTTACCAATTACATAGTGGGGTTCACCAAATACGTACAAAAGAATAGTTCTTGGAGAGGTTCACCAATTACGTACTGGGGTTCATCAATTACGTAGTGGGCTCACCAAATATGCACAAAAAAAATAATTTTTGGAGGGGTTCACCAATTACTTACTGGGGTTCACCAATTACTTACTGGGGTTCACCAATTACATTGTGGGGTTCACCAATTACGTAGCGGGTTCACTGAGTACGTAGCGGGTTCACTGAGTACGTACAAATTAATAATTCTTGGAGGGGTTCATCAAATACGTACTGTGGTTCACCAATTACGTACTGGGGTTCACCAAATACTTACTAAATAATAATTTTTGGGAGGGAGTTCACCAAATACGTACAACCTAATCGCCTATTTTTAGCCCCTAAACTCCATTTTGAAGGTGTTAATAGCATCGTCAAAGCTAAGCGCTAGTTTTAGACCTCAAATCGTTTGTTTCAGTCCCCAAATGCCATGTATAAATAGGCGATCGCCAATTTCCCTCCCAATCGCCACTTTTTTGCTCCTAATCGCCATTTATATGGCTTTAATTGCCATTCTTCACGATTTTCCTTAAAATTGATATTTTTGTAATTATTTACCGTACACTGGGAAAATCATCGATAAAAATAGAAAAAATCATTATTTCAATGCAAACATTCATGATACTCACTTATTATATGAAATTAGAATGGATTAATTAAGGATTCTCGATATAATTGAACACTTATTCATAAACTCATTAAAAATTGTCATTGATAATGTTGTTGTGCTTTTATGACAAGTATCGAGCGATATGAGTTTTCACCATATATAATTATAGGTCGTGATGTTATGATGGTCACTAAATCTTATTTATCGATTTGATGAACACGTATAACCCTCAAGATCAGATTCTATCTATAAATCGAACATATCCGTTAAAAGTTTGAAATTGAATATTGAAATTTTAAATTTTAACCTTTTATTTTATAAATTATAACCCCATAAATTTGGAAAACAGCCTATTTAGATTTTAATTTATAAGCATATAAAAAATCCTAAAAATTAAAAGAGATGAGAATTACGAAAAGCCCAAAATTAAGACCGAAACAGCTTTCGGGCCTCTGAAAGTACTTAAAATATTGTTTTTGACACGAAACTGGGCTGCAACAAGTAAACCTGATTGCACATATAGATCTCTGAATAAGTTTCAATTTGATATCTTACAGCCTACGTGGTTCCACCCGAGTCATAAGTTACATCTTCCGGAAGTTGACCTGCACGTGCGACGATCCAATAGGGAGTATTGGGACTAAACACCTGTGTGTCTGGCGTTTGGGGCCCAAACGCCACCAACAGGCCCCGAACGCCACCAGCAGGCCGCAAATGCCAGGCACACTGGTGTTTGGACCGTGTCACTAGTACACGAGCCAAACGTCTGTTACCGTGGCGTTTGGGCCTAGACGCCAGTCTTGAATGACGACTCGCCATGTAGTTATGGCGTTTGGGTCCCCATTATAGTTTATCCCTACTTGTTTTGATACACTTATTTATTCTCAAACAATAAACCATATTTTCACTCTTAGGTATACATATTAATTTAACATAATTATACCTTTTATGTACTTGTTAATTCTAGATCTCACTCTCACTCTCATAAAATTATGCCTTGCATTATCCATTTCACACACTTAGTAAATTCATCAACACATAAAAAATTTAATTCCAATTCTCTTTCAAAAAAATCTCATTCATTAGTAAAACTTTCTAGCTATTTTTCAATGACTATTTTCAGCTGCATCATTTTTACCCTCAAGATCATGTTGTAATGCATTTCTCATCTCCGATGTACTCTTGATAGAGGCCCTTCCATTTCTTCAAGCTCTCTCCGATAATATAATATATATATATATANTATATATATATATATATATATATTGTTACTCACCATTGCTACAAAATATGCCATATTTATAAATGTTCTTCCATTTCTTAGTCATTTTCAGACATTTAATGATTAGACACACATAGTAATTTTTATACATAGCCATTTTCACACACTTATTTATTTTCAAACACTTAGTTATTTTTACACATTTAACAATTTTCATATCCTTAACCATTTTCACACACTTGGTCATGTTCATGTACTTAGTCATTTTCACAACATAGCCCTTTTTACAACTTAGTCATTTCACACACTTGGTCATTTTATATAGTTTGTCGTTTTTATAAACTTAACCATTTTCACACCCTTACTCATTTTCACACACTCGGTCATTTTCTTACACTTAGACGTTTCATGTACTTGATCATTTTTATATACTTAGTCATTTTCACTCACTTAATCATTTTTATATACTTAACAATTTCACAGTCTTTTTTCACACCCTAACCATTTTTACGCAATTTGTATTTTTATGCACTCGGTCATTTCACACACTTAGCCAAAAATAAAAAGATTTTCATTTAAAAAAACATCTCATTCATTAGTAAAATAACATATTCGAAATATTTTACATCTCACAGGGTATGATACAACATTGCTACAATGTTTTTAGTAATTACTTCAACTGCATCGTTTTACCTTCAATATCAAGTTGAGATGCGTTTCTCATTTATAATATCTTCTCTTCAAAAGTGAGAGCTTATCCTCTAGACATATCTCATGTCTTAGATCTCTTAGAAGTTATAGGCCCATAGTCATAATAATCAGTCTCCAATGGCTCTGCATCACCTGTAGATGAAAAATAAGAAGACAATGAAGAAAAGTCACCCACTAATATTGGCTGAGAATTTCAGGGACAATAAGTGTGACATTCAAGTATCTTGCAACTGCAATCATGTCACAATCTCTTTTGTGTGTGAGAAACAGTCAATTTTAATAGGAGTTCTTCCATTAAAGATCTGAAATCAGTATGCAAACGGAAATTTCTTAAAAAACAATTTAAAATTGCAACTAGTAATTAGATGCTCATACCAATGCTCTATAAGATACAAGACACGAAAATATGATTTTGCATTGATGATTAACAAAATTAAGATGTGTTAAATGTAATATTGAGCAACAGAACATATATAAAGAAAATGGAGAAAAGTGAGAAGAATTTTCGGCTTACGTCCAACTGTAAGTTATATTTACAAATCCACAAAATTCATTCGTTATTATTTACATAAGCAAACTACTTAACATATTAGTGGTAAAAGCATTTACAGTGTTTCAAAACAAGTAAGTTTCTTCGGTAGTAATTTACATTTTCATAAACACATATGGTACACCAAATTTGACAAGTAAAGCAATGAACAAAGAGGCACTTAGCAAGATTTACAAGCTTTTACCAAAGAGGCACTCACGAGCTTCGGTTGTTCTGCAACGTTGGCAACATCTCTGTCATATTATAAGCTGACAGTTTCAAGCAATTAGAACACATAAGAGGAGAGGGATCAAGAAAGATGCACAATATGTAAAACCATAATATTTAAACTTTGATTCTATTTATGAAACTCAAACAAGCATAATTCAACACTTTAAATGCTGTTAAAAGGTAGAGTTCTAAAATATCTTACATATGAGTAATGTCTATCCTCTTTGGCTTTCTAAGACAAAATTTTTTGCTTTTATCTCTATCATGGTTGCATTAGAAATAGGTGTTCCAGATTTACTCACCACCTTCCCATGTACGAATACTTTGCCTGCACCAACAGATGACCAATGCATTATATAAATAAGGCTTTAACGTAAAGCAATCCACAATCATCATTTAGCTCATTAGACCAGATGTGCACAAATACTCATTCACTTATAGTTCTATACAGGTTATCTTATAATAACCATGACTGTAAAAAGGTTCAACTGTATTGTTGGAACCTCTCGAGACATATCTCGTCCAACCTCATTATCCTGGTAATATAAAATTAAAAATAGATTTACAGAGATTTACATAAAACAAAAATCAAAGCAAAACATACTTAGACAAAGAAGAGCCTAAAAATCAAAGCAAAACATACAAAAAAATAAAGGAAACATGACACAGACAAAAAAATAGAAGCATACCTATGCCAGATATGGTTCCTCCTTCGAGTGAATGACAAACCTAAAAACCTACAAACCAAAACCACATCATAAAGATTACACAATCATAGAAGGCAATCTAAAACTTCGGTAGAGTAATTTTAACAAATACCTTGTAGGTAATCACAATTTTCATGGTACCAGTTTCTAGATCCATGAGAACAGCGAGGAACAAACCTCCCACCACTTGTTTCATTGTAGTGGAAATTAATCCTCTCAAGTTGTAGATCAGAATCAACGGAAGCACCTTGGTACTTTCTCAGATCGAAGGTTATGGCTTCATCACCTTTGGGGCTAAGCCACAATTGCTTCACCTGAACCACTACCACCACCATTAATGGCGAAACCCAAGCCTAACGGAGCCGATGAAGGCACAACAGAAACATGAATTGATGTTGGGAAAAGGAGACGAACAACCATAACAGAGAGAGCACCGACGATGAAGCTTCTCAGATTTCTCCTAGAAGATGAAGAAATTGATCTTTGCGCGCCCTAGGTTTGGTTAAAGGCGTAGGGGAAGGGAAAAGTGAAAAAGATGAAGAAGATGAGAACCTATTCTACCAGTTTCAAATGAGGTTAAACTTTAAAACTATCAAATGGCTGGGATTAATTTGGCCCTATCCTAGGTCAAGATTAATTCCAGCATCAATGCTGGGGAAAAAATTTCAGATCTGATATATAAGATACCTCTTTTTTATAGTTACAACACATTTAGGATACCTCTTTTTTGCTGTAACAAACCAATACATTTAATTTGCATTACTAGGTACACAAAATCCGATTTTATATGATTATGATTTGTTTTTGGTAATTAAATAAATTTGTAATTATGATTTGTTTTTTAATCTTAAAAATAGTAATAAAATTTGACTTTTTAAACGAATAGCATTCCGTAGCAATCATCGAAACTGATTATTTTTAATAATTTGAATTTGCCTTCGCATGTCTAAACTAGTAACTGAAGTTTTTTTAATATAAATATTTAATATTTGATTTCGTGCATGGCATGTAGAAGCAAAACTTAGTTTAAATTTCCGCATGGATAGATTAATGGGTTAATATTATAGAAACTTCATGTACTTTGCCAATTAACTTATCCCGTTAAATTTTATCATTTTTTTTATTGGTCATTCAATTTTCTTCATCCATCACAAAACCTCTATAATTGTCAAATGAGTGTTAATTCGGTATACGCCTAATTCTTTTTTTCATTTTTACCTATTTGTTCAACCTTATAAACTATACATTCTAAGGTTTTTATCCAAAATCAGTCACAATTGTATCTTCATCTCTTTAAGGTTTGGTTTCGATTTTCATCAATCATTTTTATTTTTATCTTTCATGAATAAATTGAGCTATTTTTTCTAATTGATTCTCTATCAAATTTAATTTTTCTTTTATCAAAAATGACTTCATAAGCAGTGCTTCTATTTCTAGAGGGTTAATAAGGCTTTGTTATTTAGAAACAAAAGCACTGATGGCAATATGAGGCCGGGTCTGAATCCGTGAATCCCCTGCAACATGCAGTGACAAGAACATGTATGGCAATATGGGGCGGATCAAATCAGACCCCATGAGCAGCTCTACGGGCCTTGTACATCCATTATAGCTCGACTCCAACAGAGCCTCCTCACAAACCGCCCGAGACGCTCCAACTCTAAGTAAAATCTCAAAAATCTCAGTGTGGCCTTACCTTGTAGCTGCTGTTATGGCGTACCCCGTGAAAAGGTTCAGCTCCGCTGCTCTGTGTTCCAAAAATCAGCTCCATGTTTAGTAAATTGAAGAGTGCATTTAGTAACGGTTCTTGTGACCTAAATATAATTAAGAACTAGAACACATGCTTACTTGCAGTATAATTTTTCATATATAGGAAAATAGAGAACAAGTTAGGTGTGATAGACGAAGAAGCATGGTTGATGTTGCGCTTATTTTGTATAGAAGTTCATAGATAAGATGGCAATGGGGACATATCATAGGTGTTCCGTTGTGTACTTCTGGTGGGCATCAAAATTTATCACTAGACACCTATATAGTTTTGCAAACAAGTAATGACCAAATAAGCTACTAAAAAACCATCTTAAAAATATAACTTCCAATCACTCAAACCTTCTCATTGTAATCTAAAAACAGAAGCACTGCTTGATGCAGTGATTTTCGATAAAAGAAAAGCTGTAAAAATTTGATAGAAAATCAATTAGAAAAAATAGCCGATTTATTCATGAAAGATAAAAATAAAAAAGATTGATGAAATCCGAAACTGAACCTCAAGGAGATGAAGATACAAATGTGACTAGTTTTAGATAAAAAAAAATATGGGAATTGGTAGTTTATAAAATTGAAAAAATTGATAAAATTAGGAAAATAATTAGGCATGTACCGTGCATATGCCGAATTAATAATCATTTGACGGTTATGGGAGTTTTGTGATGGATGAAAAAAATTAAAAGGTCAATAAAAAATAAGATAAAGTTTAAAGAGTAAATTAATTTTAGGGTAAAATGCATGTAGGTTATACGATATTAACCCTAGATTAATTTCTTCTCTTTTAACTCAGGTGTCCATATATTAGGTTAATCAATAAAATCGAACCCTACTTTTTAAGGGATTGATAAGAGATGGTCTTTGAGATATGTATATAAGATAGTGCATAACACTTTTTTAAGTTGGAGAGGTCAGAATCGTGAGGTTTGCTACTCTAGATCAGCGCATAATATAATACTATACTTAGTTTGCTAGTCTAGAGTCTAGACCAAAGTAGACAATAATTCTCCTTCAATGTTTGGTCGTAGAAATTCTTATTTACTGCAGTTTCTGTAGAAAAAATATAGATGATTGAAAATGGCTTATTCAAAATTGTCAATTTTTATATTCATGAGACTTATACTTTAGTTACTTATATTAGTTCTTGATCGAGATATCAATAAATAGAGTATGATATAGATAGTGTCATATCCACTCTCATATTTAGAAATATTTTTCATCCTTATACTCACAGAAATTTTATGGGTAGAGTATGAGGATACCCACTTGAATATGGATAACTTGATGAGTTTTTTCTACCAGCAATCTGTAATTAATTGACAATGAGTTTCAAAGTAATGTGAAACGATGTCTAAATATTCATATCCAACTCTCACAATAATGTATCAACTTATGAAAATCAAAATAAACATAATTTAAAACATATCTAAGTATTGTAAACTTCTAAATATAAACTTGCTCATGTTCAATTTGATTTTTCTTTTCTTCTTAAATATTTTCTTAGTTTGATCCCTACACTATAAAAAACTATAAAACAAAATTTCTTAGTTTGTTCACCTAAAGAGATGTCGCACCAAGGGCGGCTCAAACGCCTTGATGAGGACGTCTGCTCCTTAGATGGGACGTTGCTACATAGATGCCTATAGAGGATAGGGCAACATGGATGAAGAAGCCCTCACACTCCAAAAGGCTTGTCGAAAGTGCCAATTTTACCAGACCCAAAGGAGGTAAATGTCATAGAAGTTGTCACTGATTAGAGGCAACCCTACATTACCTGCTTGGGAGACGAAATCCTTCCTGCGAACTTTGTGGATGCCATCAACATCAAAAGATGAAGCTTACGCTTTTTTCTATTGAGGGGAGAGTTATTGTGAAGAGGGATAGATGATCACCCACTTGAATGCCTTGGACTTAAGGAGAAACACATGATCATGGGGGAAGTGCATAGAGGAGCATGTCACCAAGGTGGGAGCCGTCTGTATAAGGAGATACTGAGAACATGGTATTACTAGCCAACCATGGAGGCAGACTCAATGGAGTTCACCAGAAAATGCTAAGCATGCCGAGTGTTGAGGAAAGTCATACATGCGCCCTCAATACCCTTGCACTCGGTGGAAGTCCCTTGGTCATTCCATACTTGGACCATTAAATTCATAGGCCATGTCTCACCAGCAACCATGGAAAATATATGGATTTCAACTTGCACAAATTACTTCACCAAGCGGGTGGAGGCGGTCGTATTGAAAAATGGGACTGGAGAACAAGTCTACAACTTCATCAAGGAAAACATTGTTTGTAGATTTGGACTACCAAGTTAGATAATCTCGGATAATGGCACAGTGTTCACAAGCAAAGTACTATCTCAGTTATTCGAGAACTATGACATCATCATGATAGATCTTCACCCTACTACCCCAAGAGAAATGGGCAAGCAGAGGCGACTAACAAGACGTTGCTAAGGATCCTAAGTAGGATGGTTCAAAAAGCCCAAGAAAATTGGCACGAGCTCCTACCCATATCACTTTGGGCATACAAAACATCAAATTGAACACCCATTCAAGCAACGCCTTTCTCACTAGTATATGGATATGAAGTCGTCATACCTGTGGAAATAATGATACCCTCTGCCAAGCTTTTGTCATCTACCGGGGTGGAACATACCACACGCCTTGGATACTTAGAAGCCCTCGAGGAAAGAAGAGACAAGGTAAAGGAAAGCATTCAAGCATACGAAGAAAATCATATAAGCCAAATATATAAATCCATTGTGAAGCCTCAGACATTCGCCGTTGGGTATTTGGTGTTGAAGGCAGCTGAACACACCAAAAAATTTGAGCTCAAGTGGTAAGGGCCATACGAGATTGCCTCTATAGCTGGCAGTGGGTATTGTCGATTGGCTGACCATCAAACACACCAATTCATCCCAATGACAATCAACTTCAAGTATATTAAGAAGTATTATGCTTAGTGTTGTACTTTTATTTCATCTTTTGTAATTATCAAAACGGCCAGACTGGTTCGTTGTCCTGAAATGCATTTAAGACATTTCAGCAAAGCTTGAACCTGAAATGCATCTAAGACGTTTCAACTAAGGTAGATAGGCAAACAAAGAAATATCAAAGGATGTTTCAAGTACTAACATAAACTTCACTTTTGTTTGCCTTATCAAATTATGACTAGTGAGGCAAAGTAACGATAAATTTACTAAACCTACTTAGTGTCTGGGTGAAACTTAGCCACTGTTATGAATCTTTCCAAAACAGAACTTGGTCGTTACAACACAAATGACATTTTGTTCGCCGTTGGACCAACATAAATATGAAAGCAAAAATTAGCCGTCGTTGTATAAATAAATCTAACTGGGGATTTATTCGCTTCAAAAATGCTTATGTTAAAGTCACATGTAAGGGAGACACCAAGTGTAAAGTAGGAATGCATGCTAACAGAGCATGATGAAAGTTCAAATTAAGAACGAATAAGCATGCATAATGAAAGTTCAAAGTAGGAACGGATAAGCATATCGCACCAGCCACTCAGGATGTAAGCAAGGGCCCTGGGATCCATGTCCTCGAACGTCAAGTGATCCATTAAGTAGAGGATCTCGCCCAGTATGTTAAGGGTTGAATAACGGATCCAATACAACCTTTTCATTTTATTGGATCCAGCGTCAGGATGCAACCAAGCCACCCTTTACAAATATGGGAGCACAAGCCAATCAACGCTCACATCATGGAACAGCTCTCGAACCCTAGACAACAGAAGGATGAAAGAATCAGGGCTGAAATATAAGAGGACTCCTCACGAGCCTTCTTGCTAGCATGTGTCTCCTTCAAAGCCTCCTTGTACATGGAAGGTTCCCTTTGATGCGTAGGCGGGGTCCCGTTGATTGATCCAAACAAGTTAAAGGACATGGACTTAGTGGTGAGCCCAATCCTTAACTTATTTAGATCATCCATGGGGATGCCCAGCCCGATCAAGCCTTCGCCAATAAATTCACGCTGTGGGTTGGGAGGTAAAATCTCGGGGGCGATCTTGAAGGCTTTCCTAGCACCCTGTTAACAAAAGGCAAGTCAGAAATGCCAAAGTATGAGGAACCGTAATTCTCATATGTGTTTACCTCCGCGTTAGTCGTGGGACTCGAACGACGTGATGGCAGAGGTGTTAAGACGTTCAAATTTAGTGTAGCCACCGCCAATAGGCTCTTCACAGCATCCATGCCCGCACTCACATCGACGGGCGTTGGCCTGAAGGTGGGAGAAGGAGGCATGATGAAATCCTGAAAGAAAAAAAGGACAAGTGTTAGTATAAAAAAGAGAAGGAAAAGCATACATAGAGGTTAAGATGAATGACTACATCATGAAAGGCTTCCTCATCAAGAAATGTCTAAGAAACGCCCTCGGGGGTGGGGCTAGACCCCCCAACGGCGTCCGGAGCCCAGGGGCTTATTGCTGCCTCCTCCTCATGACACTGAAACGCAAGATGGAGTTAGTGAAAAAAAAAGGTAACTGAACTAAGGGAAAGAAAGAATATCAAGGAAAATACCTCCTCGGCACCCTCAAGGATAGATGATGTCACTTTTGAAGATGATGCCCCTACATCGCCACCAACCTTCTACCATAAAAGTGCGTCGAAGGTTTTGCTAACTCCTTTAGAAAAGTTAATGGCCGTCGGTGAAGCCTGAACAATAACAAAGTATATACGTGTGTTAGTCACAATGTGGGAAATAAAGGACAATAATAAAAACGAAAGACTTAGAAAATAAAATGACTCTTATAATTATAGGGGACTCCTCATTGGGAGAGCTAATGATGTTGGTCTGGAGACACCATCGTCGAGGCCCAGACTGCTAAGGGGTGGGTACATCATCGGGTTCTTCGATTGAGATGCCTCTCACAGCCTCCCTTAAACGCATCTGCATGGTTTTCTTTGGCGTTTTCTTTACCCTACGGGCAGTAGCCAATACCTCAAGAATGCATGAACGAAGCTCGTCACGCTGGGTAGTGAGAATATCGGGGCCACTCGGTTGGCCGCCCTCAGCATGTAAACCCTTTTGACGCGGAGGCTCGACCCTCTATGGCTTAGAAACCTCCGCCTCTAAAGTATCCACCACAACATCAAATTCAGACTTATCAGAGGTGGGTGCTTTCCACTTTCCTTTGGATTTACTAGAGCCTCTTGACCCTCCTCTTGATCAGAAGATAGCTTCACGACTCTAAGTGTGAGATCTTCTCTGTAAATTTTATTGCAAGGTAAGTCAACATGAGGGAGCTGGAGGAACTCTTGCCATTTACTAACCAAGGTTTGCTAGTTCATCATTGTAGTAATCTCAGGCTGACGGCTAGACTCTGGGATGTGGACGGACTTCAGACTGTTGTTGTGATTGTGCGAAGCCGATAGCCATTAATTAAAAGCTTCCTAGGTATAGAGGCATGCCCGTCGCTTAAAAGCAACCCCTTGGTCAAAGCTAAATCATCTATCCACCTGAGCACAATGATAATGGGTGCTCGCAATTGTGTTGGTCTCAGAATCGCCCTCACATTCAACAACCACATAGAGGGTAGAAGGCGTAAAGATGACCCAGATGATCTGATCCTCGGGAGAAACCGCTAAGTGGGCATTATTAACACCCAATTCAATCACCTTGCCCATAAGGGATCATGTCTCATCTCTTACGTAACCATCCGGATAGAGGGTGTAAGGTCTCGACTTGAAGTACCCCAACACATTAACATCCATGGTGAAGTTCTGCTGCTTCATAGTCTTATTTCCTGGCCATGCCCATGCCTGGGGTGGATCTATAAAGCCTTTGAATAGTGTGTAGGGAACCTAAGAGGGAGCGCACATAGGGAACCTCTCCTAGACGAACATCTGCAGGAACCCGTAGTCAACGTAAGAATTGATCTTGTTGCTGGTCGTCAGGGCAGAACAATAGAGGCGCGTGGCCTTTTTAGAAAAGAATTAAATTTTTAATAAAAATTGAATCTTTTAATAAAACAAAACTTGTGCAACGCCACGATAACCAAACACACTTTTTTATTAAAAAATCTTTTTCAATCAGTCCGGATCCATTATATATTTATAAGTTAAATCTACAACATACAAGGTTAGGAAGCATATATCTCTTGCAATCTATATCAAATGTCTTCGCAAAAATCGATCGATCCTCCGTTCCCACGAAATCGTTCCAACGATCAGTAGACTCTGAGATCCACACCAAGATTTTTCAAGTCAATCCTCAATACACTAGGACGTGTGTGGGCATGTAGAATATTACAAAACATTTTTCTTTCTCTATATGTTCTTAGCACATGATATCTAGAGATTTACTAAGAAGGAATTTGGTGAGACGATTCTTTAAAAGAACGTGATGATTATTCTTTTAGAAAGTTGATTAACGTTTAATCACAGAAGAAAATCTCTCACCAATCGTGTTCTTAATTCAACTCTTGATTGACGAACTGACGATCTGATCAATTGATTCTCTCATCTTCTTTCGACAACCCAGGCCATTAGAATAATATCTTTATATATTCTAGATAATGGCATATCAGATTTTTAGGAATAAACTGAAATAACATTTAATTATAAAATTATCAATTATAGTGGGACTTAATTGTGCACAACTGCAGTGCCATTTGGCACTGCCGTGAGCCAACGCAGTGCCATGTGGCACCACTCTAGTGCCATGTGGCATTATAGTATTGCACAGTCGCTATTGTAGTGCCATGTGGCACCACAATAGACCATGTCAATTTCTGATACCCTATTAGTGATTGACGCGTGACAATTATAGTGAATTAAATATTTATTTTAATCAGATAATTATCTAGATATTAGTTAATTCAAAATTAACATATTTAATTATCCATATCAATTAACTTATCTGATATTTCACAAATAGCAAATTTAGTTGATTTAAATTATTATTTAATAATAATTTAATTATCTAATTTCATGAATTAGATATTCTGTCTCACTTATCAATAATTATTTATATATATAATTTCTAAAAATTATATTTAAATATATAAATAATTTAATTAATTAATTAATGTACTTGGCCCAGAATAAAAATTCATTTTGTAAGTCAGTCATTTTCTAATATCCTGAACTATTCACACTCTAGGCAGCGTAGTATAGAGGTGACTTGAGGACCATGAACCTATAATCCTAAGCTCCAATAAATCAGATTATTAATTAAAATCTTTAATTAAATAATCTGTTTTTTTAATTTCATTATTGCTCCACTATAAATATGGAATTGCACTCTTAGATATTATAGAATGTATTTGCAGAGTATTCTCATGTAATCCATTGACATAATCATTTCATATATTTTTGTCCTCCAATTATTGGTTGTAAATTAGAACTGGATAAAATTACCGGTTTACCCTTCTAATTAACTTTTGATCCTTGAGTACCATCAATCCACTAATGAATGACTAATTTATAATCCTATTATAAATTTGAGCTCAATAACCATTTAATTCTAAAATTAACACTTAAGGAAACTAATAAACAATCCGTTAGTAAAGTTTAGATTTCAAATCTCGTAAGATCATGTCCTCAGTCATCCACATCACTGAATCTCCAAAACAAAAGTCACTAGCCTGATTAACAAACAGACTTTAACAAGTGAATCAAAAGATCCAACAGATATGCATAGGAGTTCATGACTACTCAGGATTCAGACTGATCTATATATGATCATCGGAATGATGTGTATTAAATCTTTATGATAAACGGCACGTTAATAATTATATTAATTCACATATGTCATGTCATATATAATCTTATTATATAAAGTACATTCACTAATATGTCTTTCCACATCAATGATTTGGATCTAGATCACACGTATTCATAATGCTTAGTGAACCGTACTAGCAATCATTCATTAAACATTTCATAATTTAATATGTTGCTGACACTTTTATTCATTATCTATGATCTTAATCCTCCCGTACTAATATAAGATAATAGTCTCATTAATGAATATAAAATTTTCATATATCTCTATAAATTATTCAACAATAGTTTAAAAGAACAATTATAAGAAAAATATAATCGCCTTTAAATTTCATATCAAAATGTCAATACACATGTTTTGAAGGCATAACCCCCAACGCTTGTATCCTCCCCAGTTTCGCTCTATGTCGTTACCGAGGAAGATGAGGGCCAAAGTGATCCTCTTGCCTAAGGCTAGTTTGATGGCTATGATGAAGACATAAGAGATTAATCGTGTATGTGGGCCGCCCTACAAGTGAAAGGAAAAGGCGGTCATAAAAGTCATGTGACAATTCATGCAAGTCTTAAGGAAAGAAATATTACCTGAAGGCGGGTAAACTAAAAGGCCTGAAGGCGAGTATAACATAAAGTCTAAACGCGAGAACATTATAAGTACTCAAAGTCGGCATACGTAGTAAAGTTTAACAATGATGGAGCCTAAGTCACAATATATGTATATACATGTAAAAGAAAAATGGTTATTATGAAACTTATGATCATTTGTCTAAGTGTATGCTTGTGCAGGTGAAAGAGAAGCAAAAACTTAAACGCGTACCATGGAAGATATATATTAAGAGCCATATTACCATGAAGGCGGC
This sequence comes from Datisca glomerata, assembly GCA_003255025.1. Taxonomy (NCBI): domain Eukaryota; kingdom Viridiplantae; phylum Streptophyta; class Magnoliopsida; order Cucurbitales; family Datiscaceae; genus Datisca; species Datisca glomerata. The sequence continues at coordinate 1,482,709 of QANY01008670.1, forward strand.
AAGCTCCACAGTCCTATTTCCGAATTGGGCACCTCCTTTGCTTCTCGCGTTGGAGCTCTCTTCTTTGAAGAAGGTTCTATGTCCTTGAAGAACTGGCAAAGCCACCCGAAAATTTTTACCCTTTTGCTCAAAACCCCAGAGGCGTTGCGTTTGTAAGATTTTGTCATGCCGTTGGCCAAGAGCCACAGGATCTCCTTATCCTGAAGGATGGAAGCGTTCGAAAAATGTCGTGATCACCAAAAAATGACAATTGTAGGAGCATGTGGACATCCTCCAAAGTAGGTGTAAACTCATCCCATTCGGCAATAAATGTGTGAATATGTCTGCTCCAACGTAACACCAAAGCCTCAATAGCGTTGAAATCATAGATCCCAGCGTTCTTCAAGGAAGTCACGTACTCCGGTATAGAAAAGATATATTCACACCATTATGGCCAACCCTCTTGGGCCTTGTATGCCAGTCAAAAGAAATGTCGGACAGAAGGAAATTCCCACGGGTGAACCTTAGTAGCGGGACAGAGCCCGCCTTCAGCAAATCACAATCGCCTGAAACCTGACTCTCCATCAAAAGTGCGGACAAAAGGGGTTGTCAAATCCATACTACTCTCTATGCCATGAATAATCTGTCTGACGACAGCATCAGAGATAGCCCATGGTTTAGGAGGGCATTCAGACCATGAAGGCACGACTGGTTAATGGTATAAAGTGTGGTCACATTTTATGAATGTGACCACGTTTTATGAGTGTGGTCACATTCTAAGCGTGGCCAATGTTTAATATGAGTGGTTTCTAATCGTTGCAAAGGACATATTTGTGGTCCCTACTTGACCCCATCTATATAAGGGGCTCCTTAACATCATTGTGGAGATCATCAATATCACACTCCCCTAGGTAAAAACTAGAGAATATTCCACACTTTGAATTCTCTTCAACCTTAGGTTGAGGATTTAGATTAAGGATTTGGATTTAAGAATTGGATTTGGGATTTATAATAATGTGTTTACTATGAATTTGAATATGTTGGATTAGATGATTTGAACTAAACCATTCAATTAAAAATGTTACTCTTTTACGATATTTAGAGGTAGAGATGACCAACTCCTCCTACTTGAGTAGCTAAACTTAGTCAAACTGTATATGTCCATAATCATTATGATATCAACCCATATATATATAATTCTCTAGTTGGCACAAAAAAACCAAAACCAAATGACAATGATATGAACTATTTTTTAATAGTACTGTTTTTATTAACATGTTTTTTTTTACAAAAATCCATGCCACCAAATCCTCGTATTTAATTAAGAATATGTTAAGTCTAGTCTAAATTTTTAATTTGTGAAGTTGGCACCTGACCTTTTTGTCAATGGGAGGGGATACAGTATAGGGTTTGAACCCCTGATCTTAAGGTTAAAAATTCCCTTATAACCATTTGGTCTGAAATGCCTTATTTCCATGTGACTTAGAATAAGGTATTCAATGCTATTTAACTAATACTAAAATTTATTAGGTAAATGAGAAGTCTTTTCAAAAAAGTTCTTTTTTAAGAGTTCATTTTGTATTAGAGAATATTTCATATCCGAGTCATATAAATCATCTATAGTCAGATCGTATTTAATTGGTGAATATTCTTAAATTTATTTTTATGGTAGTTATTATGTTAATGGTAGCAATATATTTTATAATATAATTTAACACATATTAAAGATGGTGAAAATATGTTTTGAACCAATTTATTATGAGATAAAAATAATAACAAAATTGATGGCATAATTTCCCTCCCTCCCTCTCCCTCCCTCATAAAGATTAAGATTAAATGTTAATTTTAAGATTGATTATTAGTAAAAACTTTTACTTTTTGACAACATTGCATAAACTACTTTTGATAGTCCTAAAATATTATATATGTATCAAATAATTAAATATTTTGGATTATTTATATATCACATTGAGTAATTTAACCACTTCGTATAATATATTTTTTGCTTTGAATTAGGTACGTCTGATAGTATCTTTGTCAGACTGTGTACTAAACTATATTTTTAATATAGAACTTAAATGTATTAAAATAAAATACCTTAAATCTATGAAATAAAAACAAGAAGCATGAGAGAAAACATAAAAAGGTAAATCAAAATTAAAATATATTATAAAACATTAGAATTTGAAGCAACTATATATGTTTGAACAAAATCTAATGTATTTTTATGAATCCTTCAAACACTCGATGTTCTATATCATTTACTTTTACACTATCTTTTTTTATAAACTTTTTGCACTATCTAATAATTACACGTTTACTACTATTCACCATTTGAGAAATTATTTTGCTTGAATCTTCATTGTTAAATTTATGATATGCAAAATACTAAACTAGTTATAATTAAAATATGTCTAATAACAGTGTGTGTGGGATGCCCTAACTTAGAGTGCCAAAGTAAATCAAAAGTTTTAGCGCCAAGCAAAGTAACACTTGAGTTAGGTAAGCATGATGAAATGGAACAAAGACCATTGATACTAGGCCCTTTATGTAGTATTTGGCCTGTAGTTTGTCCTAAATCCAAAAGAAGGGTGCATCAAATATAAAAAGACAGTTATTATCAAGACAAAATCTATGAACAGAAAGTAAATTTAATGATAAAGTAGGAACACAGAAAACTTGATTTAAGGGAAGAGTGGAAGAAGAAGTATGAATGTTACCAGAACCAGTGTGAGTAATTGGCAGGGACTGCACATTTCCAATTGAGATACTATTTTCCCCATGATATGCAGAAGTGGAGAACATGTTTTTAAGGTCGGGTGTAAGGTGAGAGTTACAACCCGTATCAGTCAACCATACCTGAGATTTAGTGAGTTGAGAGTGCTGAGACATTGTTGTCATGGCTGTTAGATTGGGGCGTGGGTTTCTTGCTTGATAATAGAAGTTGAGTCTATGATAACAGTCAACAACACTATGCCCCATCTTTTGGCATATCTGACATTGGATTTGTCCATTGTGGGAATAGCTTTGATTGTCTTGATTGATGGTTGTAGTGTTCCTGAATGACTGATTATTTTGTGAAGGGGGAGCTCCAAGAACTGACGGTAAAGATGGGGAATTCCAATTAGGATTTCTGCCTCCTCGAATTGAATTGAACCTGCCACCACCTCTATTACCTCTGTAGTATCGTGAACTTCGACCTCGATTAGAAAAGGATGCAAGAAGTGTTGTATTTGGAAAGATTGAATCTTGATGCTTTTGTTGAGTTTCTAAAAAATGTTCTTCAGACTTGAGAAGAACATGTAATTCTTTTAAAGAAATAGGTTCTGCTTGAGTTCTTATGGTGTTAAACTCACCAGGTAGACCATTAATCGTGTAAATAAGGATATCCTCATCATCTACACTAACAGAAACATCAGTCAAATTATTTATTACCTTTTTAATCCTTTGAATATAAGAGTCTATGCTTTCAGAGGCCTTCTTTGTGACTGATTGAAAGTCTGATTTAAGTTGTAGAATGTTCGTCCTTGACATGGAGGAGAACCTGCACTCGATTGAATCTCATAGCTCATTCAATGTTTTGCACCCAACGACATAGGATAGGGCAGTAGTTGAGAGGGTAGCATTGATTAAGGTCATGAGAGCTTGATCTTGTGCCACTCACTGGTCAAAATTGGGATTTCTTGACTCAGAATCATCACTGTTCTTGATGCATGGAGAAGGGCAGCGATGTTATCCGTCCTACATAATTGAACACTGTGTGGACTTTCAGTATAGCTGAGATATGATATTTTCATACACGAAATCGCTTGAGTTCAATCTGGTTGAAATCAGACTACAAATATTAGAGAGAAGAAATATGGGCGAGTGTCAATGAGTTTTAGAAACAAAGGAGGAATGAAGGGTAAAACTTTGAGTAGAGGTTGAAGAAGGAACAGTTTGAGAGTTCGTTTCAGAATTGGCTTGAGACCCTATTCCAATTGTCGTGGTTTCTTGAGTTTCAGAAGAGGGATTTTCCATTTCTACCATGGATCGTTGACGTGAGTCAAATAGGCTTTGATACCATGAAGAAAACCTTAAAGAGATTGTACAGAAGAGAAGAGAGGAGAAGCAGGAGAAAGAAAATCAAGAAAGGAAGAAGCCCTAAAAGAGAAAGATACATCGTTAACCTCAAAACACAAGAGAACAAGTAACATATACAAGAAGCCGACCTCTCACTAGAAAGAGAGGAAAAGATAAAAAAAAAACCCTAAAGAATAACTAACAGAAATATAACATATTTACAATAAATCCTTTATATTAACAAGGTTTTGGGTATTATGAAATTTATCAATGTCTAAACTAAATTTATAAATTAGTACAATAACCCAATCGGAATAATTAAAATTTACTGACGGGCATGACGGAAAACTAGAGTTCCACAAAAAAAAACAGTCTTGTTCAAACAGATCTTTCATCGTTGAGATGGCTTTGACAAATCTATACTCTATATAGTAATATATTAATGTTTTGTTTGCTATTACTTTTGGGGGACTAAAAGTGACTTTTTTCTATATAAAGAAATGTAGGCATCTTGTAAATCTGATTTCAAATGAATTATCTCATAATATATGTATATTTCTGCAGCAATTTCAAAAGCAGGTGAAGAGTTGCTTTTAGAAACGGATTCTCACCAAATGTGCCATAATTTTTACATGAATCTTGCCATGTTCTCATAGTTATTTTATTGAACCCAACTTACACTTCTTGTTTAGCCTTATTTTGTTATTTCTTCTTCAAAACAAGATAGGTGTTAACGTTTATTTTTCTTGTTAACTACCACTACTACTTCATGGTGTTTCTTCTTCAAGTGATTTCTTCTATCAGATATCATTGGGCATTTTAATTTTGGGTTTTATATAAATGAAATTTGTTTTCATTTAAAATTATAGTGCTATTTTTATTGATATTTTCTTTGTGAGAAGTTATTTTTGCATAGTTCATATGCAAGTAATCTTTAAAAATTAGGGAATTCCTTGTTCTAATTGCCGTTTATATAAGTACTAATGATCATGAATAGGCCATGTTTTAAAAACATCAAAAATAGTCAGGAGTATCAAGAATACTGAAAATAGCCACATGACACATTTTACAAAAAAAACAATTGGCATGCTCAAAATCCAAATTTCAATTGTGTATATTGTATATAGTATATATTAAATATGTCTATGTGTGCAGTATATGTTATATAAAATCTATGGACATTGCATTCAAATTTCACTAGCGTGGAGCTTCATTTTTTGTGTCAATTTTTTCCTTTTTTGAGAAGTGAGACTGCCTATTTTTCATTTTAGTTTTATCTTCAGGTATTTTTTTGTTATATAAAAGGTTATAGCTCATGTGTTTATTTTAACAATTGAATTAGTTTTTATCTCTTGTGTCTTTTGCTTTAATTGCAAAAGATAAATGTTTATGTTTGTTTTCATATGTAAATGGTTTATGTTTGTTAACTTACCATTTGATAATTTAATCCATGATAAATAGATTAAAATCGTGCAGCACAGAAAAATATTATATTTATTGAAATATAATATCACGTGTACAGCACATGCTATATAACTGGTTGGGTAAAAAATTTACACTTCTTGGACATACGCTAAACGAACGGCCTTCAAGGTGGATTGTGGTCAATTTTGAATGTTATTTTTGACCATATTTAGAATCTAATATAATATAGTTTCTAGCTTATAATGATTTCACAAACTTTAATCTAACTTAAATTTAACATAGACGTGATGCAATTTTAGGCAGTTCTTATAGCGACATTAGCGATGAACCTTATAAGTTTAAAAGTACTGGAAATACTAATTGGGAAATTATATCTTGATTCTTTTTGAAAATAAACAAGACTGATTCCCAAAATAGTGCCAAACAACAGTAGTATGACTGTATACATTTCTCGAAGAGAAAATATTGTCTATCATCTTAATATTAATATGACTTGATAGTGTATGTCGTCTCACTTTAAATATAACTCAATAAAAAAGTGCATTTTACGCATAGTTAACTAATTCGGAGACGGTAAAAATATAAATTATTATTTGGCAAGTATAATACGTGTATTAAACGATCAAACATTCAGTAAAAATTTGATCAATAATACGAAATTCAAATTAATTTGGATACGTTTATTAAACGTGTATAATACATTTTCATTGCAAAAACTGGTATAAAAATGCATGTTACAAGCATATGATACATGGACAAAATATGCAACATGTATAAGATAAGAATAATTTGTTACAATAAAAAAACCATTAATAATTTCATTAATTAGATAATAAATCATTGAATAATTGATTATCTAAAATATGAAAATAAGTAGAGTTGATAAATAAATATATTTTTATTCAATTGAAAAGTATATGAATAAATATTGATATATTATTTAATTTACAATAATATTATATTCATATTCGAATCATTTGTTACGACAAAAATCATTAATTATTCTATTAATTAAATAATAAATTATTGAATAATTGATTATATAAAATATGAAAATAAGTATGGCTAATAAATACATTTTATAGTTAATTAAAAAAATATAATAACTGTTAATATTTTATTTAGTATATGATACTATTATATTCGTATTTCTAAAATAACAAAAATTTCATTATGATTGACATTCATTTTTTATTTATTATTATATTGAAGAAAAATTAATAAAAAAAAGTATGTAGTAAAAGAAAAAAAAAGTAGTAAACGAAAAGATATTCAAGATAAAAGAAAAATCAAAATGAACAATAAAAATAAAGGAAAAAACCAAAAACAAACAGAAGTAGATGCCCGGGTGGCCGGGTTGGAACTTGGACAGATTCTTTTCCCCGCTAAGAACCCCTTCCCAACCAGTCCCCGTTAAGAACCCCTTCCCAACCAGCCTGCTCGATCGATTTTGTAAGATCGGCTAATTCAAAGGGGTTAATCTGGTCCGAAGTTGTCGGAACGAGTCGTTTGCTTTATCGAAAAAAGCTTTATTAGGGGGTCATGGTTGAACCCTATTTTCAACCATTACAGCTGTCGTCGACCAGCTTTACTTAAATTCCTGGTCATGCCTCAATTTAATTTGGTGGGATCAAGTCCAAGCAAGGCGTAAGCGGAAAGGTAAAGGGAAGTACATGAGACATGATGCGATCGAGGTTGCGAGATAAATTGCTACCCTCCGATTAGACCCAAAGCTTGTTCCAAAGGGTTCACTTCGCTTTAAAAGATAGGGGGAGAACAGTTTAATTATGCAGAAATTGAAATAGAAACAATAAATGAACAGTAATCATGCCTTAATTTCAAATTCTGGAAATCTGATTTTAGATTGAAACAATTTGATTCCTTTTGCAAAGATAACTAAACTATTTTATTTTATTATCTTGGTAAACAAATCAAATGACATTATTTTCCATGCAATTTTGTATTTATTAATTTATTCATCTGGATCTGCCAAAATCCAATTTTTGTATCAAACTCAAAGAACACAACAGTATTTCTAAATTTGTTGATTAAGTCTCATTTAAAGAATATCTCTGTAGAAAATGAGATTTTTGTTATTATGTCTAGGGGCATAATGGAATTTGGGAATGAAATGGGCTTTAGCAATTTGTGTTGGATCCTTCAAACGAGCAAATGAAGGCTTAATATGAAAGTGATTATGATAAATTGGTTGGTCAAGTGATTGAGCATTAAAGGATTGAATATTTGTGGCAGGGTCAAATTAAACACAGTTGCAAAGATTTCTAGGATCTTTAAATTACATATCTGACTTTTACTATAAAATGAGAATTGACTTCAAGCATCTCTTTGACAGGCTTAAAAATAATCATCCTCCATGGACAGTTGTCCATACTGATTTAATCAAAAGAATTAAGGTCCATGTTAAGACACTAAGTGTTCTTTTGATAAAAATAAATTTAAATATTTTAAATATGGCCAGAATGGTCATTCTTCTAAAACTGTATCAAAGCTAAACCTGGTGGGGATAATACTGTTCATTTATTGTTTCTCGCCTATTATGGCTGGTTATTGATAAATAGAGTTTTTACTATTTATCTTTTTACATCTTAATACTCTCTCTCTCTAATTATTGTTTAATCCCGCGCCTTTTGATATTAGAGTCAAACCTGATGGAGATAATACTGTTCGTTTACTGTTTCTACTTCACAAAGCCTTCTTCTTCAACTCCTCTTTTGTAAATCTTTTCTTTTTTCTTCAACATAAATTAGTGAGCGGGAGTACTAATTTATTGTTGCCAATATATATATAGACACACACACACACATTAACGAATTTTTTATGCCATTTTATACGGTTCCCGTATTATACGCATATTATTTAGGAGGGGTAAAAATATGCAATTTTTCTGTATTTTTTAAAAAAATTGGGAACAGAGTATAAAATTCAGAAAATAAAAAATACGCGTATTATACAATTAACTAACAAATGTTATACGTTATATATAAAATCAATTATGTAATAAAAGATAAGAGATTTAACAAATAAGAAATTTATATATTGAAAGTTTCATGCTCGAGCAAAATGTATATAAATAACATGTGTTAAATCAAAAATTTGATATTTAAAATTACATTATATGTAGCATTACTCTTTTAATATATGGTATTTTATTTCTTCAATTGGTCACATTCGTAAGAAATGATAATATCATTAAAAGAGAATTTCATTCCTGTTTTTTCAAGAAATTTGATTTCTTTATCGTTACTGTATGAACAATTATTTGATATTTCTTTTATTAATAATCGGTTTATTATTTCGAATATTGAATTTAATATTTGTCATGCAAAAGTTTTGAACGGACTTTGCTTAAACCGACTAAACGTGCGTTAAATAATTCAGAATTATTTAAAGTAACAAATCGTAAAAGTAATAAATGACAAAGAGTTTCTCATGATGATGATACGTATCTATGTGATCTTAGGTTGGGACATATTAATTTAGATAGATTAAACCTGTTAGCAAAGCATAGTGTTTTGAGATAACTAAAAGTTGAGACTATTTCAGTTTGTGAATCTTGTCTAGAGGGTAAAATAAACAAGAGATATTTCACTAGAAAGGGCCAAAGAGCCAAATAACCACTTGAACTAGTACATAGTGATGTATGTGGGCCAATCAATGTACAAGGTAGAGGTGGATATGAGTATTTTGTCATATTTATTGACGATTACTCTAGATTTGGTTATACTTACCTAATGCATAGAAAGTCTGAAACTTTTAAAAAATTTAAAGACTTCAAAACTGAAGCTGAAAAGTAATTAAGTAAATATTTGAAAATACTTGGAATGCCACAGTAAAATAGTGTTTTAAAAAGGAGAAACCGAACCCTATTGGATATGGTTAGGTTGAAGTTAAGCTACTCATCATTACCACTCACATTTCTGGGGATATGCACTTCAAACGCCAACCTACATTTTGAATGTAGTGCTTTCTAAATCTGTAAGCAAGACACCTTTAAGGTTATAGAATGGCTCCAAACCTAGTTTGCATCATTTTTGTATATGGGGGTGTCCAGCTCATGTTCTTAAACCTAAGACTGAAAAGTTAGACTCAATGTCTGAATATGTTTGTATCAACAAATGCCACTTTCCATGAACACGACTATATGAAAAATTACAAACCTTGGAGTAAAGTAGTTCTCGAAGAATAAACATCTAATGAGATCATATCACATTCATCATTAAATGATAAACGACAAACCACAGAAACCACTGTTCATGTTCAGGAAACCCAGGTGCAACATTGTAGTGGGAGGGTTGTAAGACAACTTATTTGATATGAACTAGTGTCTGACACTGATAAGAACGATACATTAACCTTTAAAAAGGCATTGCAAGATCCTAAAAAAATGGAGAAATGACAATATGTCATGAACCAAGAAATGAAATTGGTGTATTCCAATTCTGTCCGGGAACTTGTAGATCCACCTGAAAATGTTAGATCTATTATATGTAAATGGATTTTCAAGAAGAAAAGAGATGCAGATGGGAAAGTAGAGGCTTTCAAGGCACGGTAGGTAGCTAAAGGCTATACAGAAAGGGAATGAGTCGATTATGAATAGACTTTCTCCCTCGTTGCTATGTTAAAATCCATTCACATCCTTTTATCCATAGTTGCTAGTTTAAACTAGGAAATGTGGTAAATGGACGTCAATACAGCTTTTCTGAATGGCTCACTTGAAGAAAACATCTATATGATGTAACCAGAATGGTTCGTGAAAAATGGACAAGATCAGAAAGTATGCAAGTTGCTTAAATCCATTTATAGATTAAAACAAGCATCAAGATCTTAGAATCTTACTTTTGATGAAATTATTAAATCGTATGACTTCGAGTAAAATGTTGATGAAACTTGTGTTAATAAACACTTCAAAGATAAGATAGCGGTTTTCTTAGTTCTTTATGTAGACGATATTCTACTCATTGGGAATGATATAGAAATTTTGTTGAAAATAAAGAAGTGGTTAGCTGAAAAATTCTAAAAGAAAAATTTGGGAGAGGCGAGCTATGTTCTAGGCATCCAAATCCTAAGGGATAGAAAGAACAAGCTTCTGACACTTTATCAGGCATCATATATTGATAAAATGCTGAAAAGATTCTCTATGGAAAATTTCAAGAAAGATCAACGATTAGACGTGAAATTGTCCCTTCCAAAGAGCAGTGTCCTAAGATACCTTAGGAGGAAGATGATATGAGAAAGGTTCTTTATACTTTAGCTGTTGGTGGTCTCATGTATGTTATGTTGTGTACAAGACCAGACATCTGTTATGTAGTAAAAATTATCAGTCGTTATCAATCAAATCCTGGTTTAGAACATTGGATTGCAGTAAAGTACATTCTCAAGTATCTTCAGAGAATGATAAATTATATGCTTGTTTATTTATGTGGTGACCTGAACCCCACTATATATACTGATTCTAATTTTCAATCAGATAGAGACAGCCGAAAGTCGACGTAGATCAATATTCATCTTAGGTGGATGAGATATAGTTTGGAGAAGTATTAAACAATCCAATATTGCAGATTCCACTATTGAAGCTGAATATATAGTGGCTTGTGAGCTGCGAAAGAAGCGGTATGGCTCAGAAAGTTCTATGCTAATCTGAAAGTAGTTTCTGAATGGACAAGCCATTAATCATATAATGTGACAACAGTGAGGCGGTAGCTAATTCCAAATAACTAGGGATGTAAAAATTGTTACCGAACTTACCGAACCGAACAAAAAATGGTCAGCTCGGTCAGTTATACAAGTCACCTTGGTTTGGTTTGATTATGCATTTCTGCCGAACCAAAGTTTTGGTTCAGTTAATAAATGTGATTTTGAACCGAACCAAACCGAATACTCCTATGTAAAACGACGTTGTTTTATACGTCGATATAGTTTCTCTTCTCTACTCTTTAATACGACGTTGTTTGAAGTGTCTAACCCATATATATAAGTTGAAAATTAGGATTAAGTTCATTTTTCTAATTTTCCCTTTTCTAAGTTCTCTCTCATACGGTCATATGCACTACGAATCAGCTTGACTCTCCTCTTCGAAGTTCGAACAACATCTTCTCTTCAACGAAAGTCTTCGTCTTCCTTACAGTTTCACGAAAAGTCTTTGCAAAATCATTCTGTATGCGACAACGATTACTTCTTCTTCGTGTTTCCTTTCCTTCTTCTTCTACTCTTCTTTCACGAAGAGTCTATTTTACTGCTCTATGATTTTTTCATGCTTTACTACGTTTAGCTTTTTCATGCTTTACTTGTATATTGTTCAGTATGTGTGATTGTGTGTAGTGAATTATGTATAACAATACTGTTATGTATGTGTAATGTGTAGTCATTCAGCTCTTTTCTGTAGTACATTGAGTATCCAGTATAATGTTTGCAGCCGAACCGAACCGAACTGAAACTCATGGATCGATTCATATAAAACTCATTGTTCGGTTCAGTTCGACATATGGCCGAACTGTGAGTTTCGATTCGGTTCAATTTTTCACCAAATAACCGACCGAATCGAATCGATTACACTCCTACAAAGAACCAAGGGGATGTGACTGTTAAAACAATAGCGTCAGATCAGAACCTGACTGATCCCTTTACCAAGACACTTCATGTGAAGTCATTTGAGGGTCATGTGTGAAATATGAGGTTGAGAGAGATACCACATTTTCTTTAGGGTACGGTGGAGATTTTTGGGTATAGTGCCCTCAAAGCATGTGTTTAGACATATTTAATATGAAATTAATGAAATTATATTTTTCTTATAATTGTTCTTTTGAATCATTGTTGAATAATTTATATAAATATCTGAAGATTTCATATTCATTAATGAGACTATGATTTTGTATAAGTAAAAGAGAATTAAGATCATAGATAATGAATAATATAGTCCAGTATAGAATCTTTAATAAATGGTTACTAGTACGGTTCGCTAAGTATTTTGAATGCATGTGATCTAAATCCAGATCACTGAAGTGGATAGATATTTTAATGAATATACTTTATATAATTAGACTATATAGGACATGACCGATGCGGATTAATATCTTTATTAACTTACCTTTTATCATAACGATTTAATACACATCAATTTGATGATAATATGTAAATCAATCTAAATACTGAGTAGTCATGAACTCATATTCGTGTCTACTAGATCTTTTGACTCACTCGTTAAGGTTTGTTTATAAAACAGACTGGTAACTTTTATTTTAGAGATTCAGTGATATGGATAGCTGTGAACATGATCTTACAAGATTTGGAATTCAATCTTTCCTAACAGATCGTATATTGGTTACTTTAAGTGTTAATTCTAGAACTGAATAGTTATTGAGCTCAAATTTATAATACGATTATAAATTGACCATTCACTAGTGAGGTACTTAAGGATCAACAGGTAATTAGAAGGGTAAAATGGTAATTTTGACCAGCTCTAATTTACGAACCAATAATTGGAGGACAAAATTACATGAAGTTATTATATCAATGGATTACACGAGATTACTTTGTAAATATAATTGTAATTACTAAGAGTGCAATTCTATATTTATAGTGGAATAGTAATGGAATTAATAAACAAAATTATTTAATTAAAAAGTTTAATTAATAATCAGGTTTATTAGTGCTTATAATTATAGGCCCATGGTACTCGAGTCATCTCTGTACTACATAGTTTATGGTGTGAATGTTTCAGGTTATGAGAACATGACTAACTTGTATAAGGAATTAAGTTTCTGGGTCAAGTATATAATTACGAGATAATTATGTGATATTAATTAATAATATTATTTATTATAATTTTTAGAAATTATAAATAAATAATAATATCGATTAATTTAATGTTGATTGATTAGTGAGGTATAATATTTGATTTATAAAATTAAATAATATTAAATCATTATGAGATAATGATTTGATTTAGTTTATCTAATCTGTTAATTAACAGATACGATAATTGATTGGGATATCAGATAAGTTAATTTTGAATTAACTGATATTTAAATATTCATCTAATTAATATAAATAATAAATTATAGAATAATTTACATGTGAGATATTAGACTGTCACATATCAGTCTCTGATTTTTGAATCAGAGATTGACATGAGTTATTGTAGTGTCACGCGGCACACTGTTGTGTCACATAACACTACAGTGTTGCATCAATTGTAGTGGATCCCACTGCAATGGCACATTAAATAAATAATTTATTATTTTATAATTACCCTTAAAACTCGAAGGAGCCTTTAGCCTAGAATAGATATTGATAATGTTAAATTGGCATCCGTGTGCAATCACAAGTTATCCTTAGTTAAGTGAACAATCCGGTCGATTAATTGTTAATCGAATCTCAGTGAGTTCTATTATTCTCTCTCAGAGTTCTGTTCAAATATTCGTTCTCCAAACTCTCTAAATCTCATGTGTTGAGTATATCTAGAGACAAAAAATGTCTTTGTTATATTTTACGTGTCCACACACGTCCTAGTGTATATGAGGATTGACTCAGAAGATCTTGGTGTGTATCTCATTGTCCGTCATTCATGGAATCTCCATTCGTTGTTGGCAAGTACGTTTGATAGACTACAAGATGTACTATTCATATTTTTGTATGCCTTTAGATTTAATGCAAAGATTTATTATGGATCTGATCCGAAAAAGTGTTTTCAATTAAAAAGTTTTCATCTTTGAAAAAAAAAGATCTGCGACGATGCAATTGTTTATCGTTTTATATATAAATTCAATTTTTTTAAATACCACCACACCTTCTGCCACGCATCGCCGTAGATTCTAACAATTACGTGATTCGTGGCTGCATTATCTGCATACCATGACATGTCATACTCGGGTTCAGTTGAGGTTATGTATGTTGCAGGTGAAGCTGCACAAGATGGAGATGGATCAGTAGGGTTTGTAAAACCGGAAAAAGTAGTAAGATTTGCCTAAGAGGGCTGAGGGTGGCCTTTGATTCCCATAGCTCTTTTCATATATGAAATAACACATAGCAACAATGTGTCCGATCTTGTCACGTATTTGATATATTACTCTATTTCCTCTACCGAATCTTCTACCTCCTCTTCTGACATTCATGTTCCCACGATTGCCTTGATTTTGTGAACCTCTTCCTCTAACTTTGTTTGTCCTGTTGCCATAACGGTTAACCAACATTGTTAGTTTTTCTTTCAAAGTTACTAAAGGTTGCATTAGCACACATTTTCATGTTTGACTCCAACTCTTCTTGTTGCATCTCTCTTCTACTTTCTTGGCACATTAGAACTGCTTGAATTTCCTTTAGACTCAAATCACATATTCTTGATGATACACTTACTATCACATAATCATAATCAGACCCGAGCCCATTTAGAATGGAAAGAACCATTTCTTGATCACTTACTGCTTTGTCCTACAGCTGTAAAACTCTCTCCAACCTCTCTAAGCTTATCAAGAACTATAAATATTGTTAAGTTCTCCTTCTTTATTATTTGTAGTGTATTCTTGAGTTGCATCATTTTTTACTTTGATTGGTTGGCAAAACTCCTTTCCAGCGAATTTCAGACCTCCGAGGATGAAGTATACTGAGTCATAGTGCTAAGAAATCCTTCAGACATAGAAGATCTAAGCCAGTTAAGGACTAACTAATCTTTCTTGACTTGGGCTTTATATGATTGATTCACTACTCCATCTTTTATTGTTCTTACAGGTTTGGTACGATTCCAAATACGATCTCATCTAGATCATTTCATATTAGAGCTGGAATAAGTTGTCACTTCCAAAGCACATAGTTATTTCTATCGAGCTTCACACTTAGAGAGCTGTTTAGAGTATTTGAAAAGGCACTGGTTTGAGTATTTGTAAGGTTTGTGGTGGCCATTGAACGCGAGTTCTTGAAGGCTCTGATACCATGAATTGAGGGGAACTATATATGAAATTTGTAGAGGTAGAGTTAGAGATTCTAAGACTTTGATATTAATCAAGATTGGGATGGTTAGCGATAGAAATTTATCTTTGAGGAGTTGTTTGGTATAAGATTTCAAGTAAATGATTTTCAGAATAAGATTGTTAGAATATGATTGTGAGAAAGTATATGTCTGAAAAGTTAAGATTACTTTGTTTGTCATACTTGACAATGTTATGATTTAATGATGAAAATGTTAATTTATTTTGTTTATTTTGATGACATGTGGAAGGGAATGTTATAAGAATAACTATAAATTTCTAATTTTACCCTTGAATTGAATTAAGTTTATGCATGACTTGTTAATTAATTTATTTTTCTTCATTATTTATTACTTAATTTATAATATGGTAAAATATAATTATTAATTGGATAAAATAAAATATTTTTTATTTTTATTCATTTTTCTTACATGCTTACTAATTTTTAATGGCTATATTATTACTTGAAAGCTGAGCTAATTGAGAAAGAAGTTGAATGAAATCCTCAGCATTTTAACCAAATGAGAGAGAGCGTTTTGTATATCAAAATATTACAATACTTGTTACAAGCTTAGTTAAACTGAAAAGTAGTTATACAGTTGAAAGAGGTTGGCCATATCAGTTGGTGAGCTAAACAACTAACTGTTACTGACTTGCTTCTACTGGTTTATTAACTAAAAGAGTCTTCGAGCTACTGTTTAAAGCTCTCAAGCTACTATCTTGGTTAATAGATCATAATGGTTATTACATTGTAAATTTACCTAAAAAAATATTGAGGATGAATTAAAAATAATTTCATCTATCAAATAAACCATAAACACATAATTTACTATACCCATATTCATATTGGTATTCAAAAAGAAAAATTATCGCCATATTAGGTAATTAATAAATAAATTTTAATTGATCACATTAAAAATATATTTTAAGTGTCCAATTATTCGTTATTTAGCATGTATATAAAAGATGATGTGAGGGAGTGATGGATGTTAGTTTTGAAAAATCATAAGAAATAATTAATAAGAGATGTCGAACATGAATATACCCTTAAATTTTGGCGGTTATCAAGATACCCTCAAATGAGGGTATCTTTATATTTCAGATATCTAAAAATTTTATAACTTGTCATACCAAATAAAAGCATCTCTAAACTTCACTAACATTCTAGATATTTGGGTTAATGTAACCCTATACCAAATGACCCTTGAGGGTTTCCTCTCCTTTTCTGGTTGACTTTGAGTTAGAGGCCAATTGTGAGTTGTCTTCTTCTCTCCCTCCATATTAGGGGTCTTCCTTCCCCATTTGGTTCTTTTTCCTTTTTGAGTTGGTTCTATTGGTTAAGTTGGTTTTTGATTTGCTCTTGAAGGTTGATCCTTCAAGTGTTTTATAGAGTATTTATCCCCCTTATAAATTGTATGTATCTTTTTTTAATATTATTTTCACATTTGGACTAAAAATAAGAGTTTTTGGTAAGAATGATCATATTATAGAAATAATATGCAAAAATGACCCTTGAAAAATATTAGATGCAAAGATAGTCATTTAACTAATATTATATTGTAAGTGAAATACCAAATTTTGAAAATATCCTTGTTATATATAAAAAAACTAACTCATGAAAAATTTTAAAAATAGTCATTCTTACATGTTAAAAATATAAAAAATTTTATATGTAAAATTTTAAAATGGACTATGCATTGCATTTTCAAAAATAAAGACAAATGAAACATCATGGATCAATAAGGCCCACTCACAAGTCGAAGCTGTTTGGCCCAAGATTATGGTATTAATCGAGGAGAGAGACCATGAACCATTGAACTTCCACTTGACACGTAAATCACCAATACGCTAACCAAGAGAAATTTGCCAGCTCACGATCCTGGGCGTCGTGGAACATGCCAGCAAATCACATTGCAAATAATCAAATAACAATATACACAAAACATAAAATTTGTGATGGAATTGACGTATAAGCCACCAAGGACTGCGTTAGTCTTCAAATTCCACGAGGGAAATTCATTTTCAGCTAAGGACATTTCAGTAACTTAAGCCTTCTCGATCTGTAAATTTTCTTAAGAGAAATTGCCAGGTTTAGATTTTGGGAAGGGACATTTAACGATTTTTGGACCCAAGTTTTGTTTTAGTGAATTATTAGCCTTTTGGGAAATCGAAGTACACTTTTACCCCTATTCATTCTCTGTGACTCTTACCCATCATCATCTTTCTTCGCTGGAACCCATGCGTAAATTTCCATCATTTCTTTGACAAATTTTTTTTCCCATCCTTTCACTCCGACTGTGCCCCAATTCTTCTTCTCTAGCTCACTCTCTAACCTCAAATTAGAGACGGAGAGAGTTCTCTTTTGCGAAGTCAGAGGCGAAGAGAGAGGAAGGAGTAGCGGAGGTGGAGTATGGGATTGAGCTTCGCGAGGTCGGGATACGAACATCGGAGAGTCAGAGACGGAACAGCAGAATTCTGTAAAAAAGAGTTCAAACAGAAAGCATGATCAAGGAGATGAGGAATGGCGGCGTTTCAGTGGAGGATATGGAGAGGAAATCTGGTTTTGGCGGAGGTGTTGAATACGTGTCCGATTAGAGGGTCTGGTCTAGACTCTGGATGGAGAAAAAGGAAAAAAGAAAAACAGAAAAAGGTCTTTCGGTCTACAATTAAAAGGGGCACATTTGTATTTTTTGCTGTCTAAAAGCTCCACATTTCGGCATTTTCTTGATGGAGTCCAATTTTCGTTATTAATATTCTCAAGTCCAAACCAGGAAGTTTCTCTTTTCTTAAAGAGGCAAAACGAAAAAAAAAATACTGTTGGGGGGAGAGAGTTAAGAGCTCTGGTTCAGCTTCTACGTAAACACTCCATATTCGATCTAATCACGCAGATGGAGATGGAAGTTTGTTGAATTCTAAGAAGGGAAGGGTTTTATTATATTTGATCTGTTAATTATCGATTCAAAAGGTGATTGCTTTTTCTCAGCCATGGCTGCTCCGTTTTTCTCAACGCCGATTCAGCCTTACGTTTATCAGGTATTACTCATTTACTTTCTCTGCTTCACTTTCATCATCTTTCTTCTAGTCGTTGTTTATTGAGATTGTTTGGAGTCTGAATCAACTCGGAAGACTAAGCCGTACTGCTTTGATTTTTGAAGTTCAATTTTCTGTTTCTGATTGGCTGTAAGGAGCAGTTTGACATTTTTTACCTTTTTTCTGTGATTTAGGGTTTTATGTTGCTTTTTGAGGCTCATCAATTTGATTTATGTGCATTATTATATGTTGAGACTTTGTTGTAGACAGTGTAATTTAATTCGGTTCAATTGTTAAGTAGCATGATGTATGATGTATTTTGATATTTTCCTAGTGATGTATTGTAACAGTGTAATCTAATTCGGATTTATGTATGTTGTAGAGTCCTCAAGATGCCATGATACCTTTTCAGATTTTGGGTGGTGAAGCCCAAGTTGTTCAGGTATGTATAGTACTTATCCGCAGTTATATTATATTCTCTTCCATTGCATCTGTTTCTTTTCGTATTTCTTTATACGTTTTCACATAGCATTGTGACTGTTTTGCTTCTGTTTTCCCTCCATTATCAGATAATGTTGAAGCCACAGGAGAAGGTCATTGCAAAGCCTGGTAATTGCCAACACACCATGATTTGCCTGTTGTAGTCGTTTAGATTTCCAAAAACAATATTGAGCTGCTATTCTAAATTGGTATTAGATCTCCATGTGGGCAATGGGTTTGATTGTCAAGATTAAGAATCCTTGCACTAAGTTTCTTCATCCTTGTCAGTGCCAATTCTATGCTTTACTTGAAATTTTCCATAGATGCAAGAAGAAATGATTTATGTGAGTAGTATTATCAATAATTTAGCAGAAGAAGATAGTGTGGTAACTTAAGAAAATAGGTATTTTGTTAATTAGGAAGTTAAAGGTGTCCAATGTGAAAACATCAAATCCTATAAATTAGAAAGTACTTCCTGAACATATATAGCTATAGTAGCATATTCTTTGATTACTTAAGATTTGCTTCTAGACCAGGCCTCTGTTTTATTGTGGTGCAATATTTACATCTTTTGCAAACTTGGATCTAGAGATCATCTGCACAAATCAATTGAATAGATGATCTAGTTCAAGGCTTCATCTTACTGATGAAACTTCTTGAGTTTGAATCCTGTAGGGCCATCTCCCTTAGACTTCATTGATTTCGATAAAGCTTTAAGATATAAGAACATTCCTGCAGCTCCGACAGAGGCATGGATACCCCAGATTAAAAGAAAAAATTAAGGACTCCCTCTGGCTCCACTAATTAGCTTACCTTGCATTTATTTGGTAATTAATTTTGGTTTCAGAATGAGTCATGTATACTCCTATTGGGTTGTAAGGCTCACCGTTGACTCATACCTTTTTTTTCTATGTTTTTTTTTCACAGAAATGGAAATAAATTCCTTATACCGTTTTAAAGCAATGTTGTGCTGACATATTACACATTGCAGGTTCCATGTGCTTCATGTCTGGGTCCATTGAGATGGAAAATGTTTATCTCCCTGAAAATGAGGTCGGTATGTGGCAGTGGCTTTTTGGGAAGAGTGTCACTAGTATAGTTCTTCAGAATCCTGGCCCAAATGATGGATATGTTGGCATTGCTGCTCCTTCTCTCGCAAGGATTCTTCCGGTTGGTGCTATTTAGTTTAGATTTCTAAAAATAGTGGATTTCAGTTCAGACATAGCTTAGCAAACAATATTTATCAAGTAATGTGTGCCGGTATATATTGCAGATTGACATGGCCATGTTTGGTGGAGAGCTTCTATGCCAGGTAGAGCTTCTCTTTATTCCTTCTGCCATAGTTTGCCATTTTCTAGTAGTTTTCTCTTTTTTCAGGAACAAACATTGATCATTCTGCAGTCCTCTTCAGTTCCACTTGTGTACCTTATTTCGTCACTTGATTCTTTGTGACTTCGATTAATTGTTTTGTAGCCAGATGCTTTTCTTTGCTCTGTTAATGATGTGAAGGTTAACAATACAGTTGATCAGAGGGGACGCAATGTCATCACAGGTGTAGAGGTGAGGAAATGTTAATTTTATATCTATGTACTCCTGCAAACCCTTCTTTTCAAGTAAGGTTGTCATTTATTTATGATTTTCTGTCCCTTTCATTTGTGTCTGTTTCTTGAATGATTTTAATGAATATCTAATGTTGTCTTAGGGATTTTTGAGACAGAAGCTATCAGGCCAAGGGCTTGCCTTTATACTTGGGGGTGGGTCAGGTATGCAGCTTTCATCCATTACAGATATTTTTCAAACTTGTAACTTTCAAGAGTTTCTTTTTGCATCTAATTCTGAAAAATTCTGTTTGCATCTTGGTGAGTTTAGTGATTAAATAACACTTCAATGCATTTTTTTCCTTGTCCAATGTTTACAGACTTCAAGTGTACTTCCCCATGGAAATTGTCATTACAAGTTATAACTGAAAATTGTCATTACAAGTTATAACTGAAAATTGTCATTTCCTACTAGTTATGTTCATAAATCTTCTACGCCAATCATAGGAATTTCATGAGTTTCTTTTTTCTGCTAGTTGTACAAAAAACTCTTGAGGTTGGTGAAGTACTAGCGGTCGACATCTCTTGCATTGTGGCCTTAACCACCACTGTCAATGTTGAACTTAAATACAATGGTTCCATGAGAAGAGCTGTCTTTGGGGTAAGCTGTTTAATGTTTTTGGGCCCTAACATGTTGGTCCAGTCAACCAGTCATTGTTTTCTTTTCTTTAATATCGGGCATCTTAGGTGCACCTCTTTATCCAAATGCTCTTTGGTTAGAGCTAATATGACTATAACGTTCTCATGCTCATCAGTTTCTTATGCCTAATCACTTCTAAATACTGAAATTTATTTTTCATCAATGAGGATTGTCACTTAAATCGTCAAATTGCAGGGGGACAATTTAGTAACAGCCACTCTAACAGGACCTGGAATTGTCTTCATCCAGAGTTTACCCTTTCACCGACTTTCTCAGCGTATTGCCAGGTAAAGTATACGGACGAGGAGTTTTTAAGTTGTGCGGAATCTTTTTCAAGAAATTTCAATAGATAGACCCTTGAGAAAGGAAAAAAAATGAAATTTGGACCCGAGTCTCTTTGTAATGATTGCTGGTTTTTTTTCATGTAATGATTGCTGGTTTTTTTTCATAGGAGAAAAGACTAAGTTGCCTTTTTTATTTGAAAATTTTCTGCTGAAGTTGGTGTCTGCTAGACCACGGTCTAACCAAAACATTTTGTTAGACTGCATCTAGCAAGTGTTAATCTTAATGTCAGAATATTCAACTACAATCTAATAGAAATTTTTTTGCTTGACTGGTCTAGCAAGGGGCTACTCAGCCTTTTTTCCTGTAAAAAATACCACATTTCGTCAAAATCTTTATTCTCTCAGTGGTCTACACTGTATCTAATCAAGTGAAGGATTCTCTGATTTACAGGGCAGTTACAGCTCCAAACATGAGGGAAAACCCAAAACTCTTCATCCAGATCGCTGCATTCTTTCTGCTGGCATATGTTGTGATCTTCTCGTCATTACTCTTAACAGATGTATAACTTCTTTCTTAACCTTATTTTGTTCTTTTTACGAAAAAGCCATCGCAATATCTCCTCTTCCTTGGAGTGCTAAGTTGCAATTTGGTTCAACTTCAACATAGTCAGATAAATAGAGAAGATCTGTCGATAAATATTTACGTTGTTTTCATTTATTATTCTGACAAAAGTTGTGAAGACATTTCTTTTAATGAATAGTTGTGAATTGTCATTTTGAGGCAAGTTGTGAGACATTTCGTATATTCAAATGCTAAGGAACTGTATGTATAAATACTACGGGGTATTTGAAGAGTGTTTGATTCCAGGCAAATGCGAAACCCCTGTTAGGTTGAAAAGGAATTGAAGGGTGTTTGATTTCAGGCATCTTTACTTAACTTGCTCACCCAAATTGTTGTTGTACATCTTCACCTCTAAAATGTTTAATTTTTTTCTTTGTTTTCATATTCGCTCAAGAGTATATTTAGAAAGTAGTAGAAAAATATTTAATATTCTTTAACACTTTACCATAGTAATTTATCTGTTTATCAAATACAACAATTTTATCTTTTCAAGCATCTTAATTTCACAAAATCATGTTTTTACACTATTATTCTGAAAATTAGTTACTCTCAATCTCTTATGAAATGCTCTTAGTTTTTGACAGGAAATGTCACTTTGTGGATCAATGACGATATGCTTGTTAATATCAAAATCGATTATTCGCGTATCATATAAAATGTAGAATATATTTAAATAGGTGTATGTCAATGTACAAATCAATTAAAGATTCCAGAGAGAGATGACCACTCAAATTATAGTCAATGTAGAAAACTTCTATGGTAGTTGGTAAGGTTTGATCTACCATTGATCCACCCCGTACTAAAACGTACTAAAACATAGTCCGTACAAAAGCATGACCCTTTAATATAAAATAATTATAAAAGGTGTTATTTTAAAAAAGTTATTGTGTCTTGTAACCACGCTATCATCATTTACTCATATTTTATAAATTAATTATAAAAAATTTTATTTTGAAAAGGTTATTCTGTCTCGCGACCACAATATCATATTGACTCATATTCTTAAATTTTGATTGGTTAATTTAGATTTGAACTGATGAGATCGATTCATAATAAAAATCTAAAAATATACATGTTTATTATTATTATTTTAAATCAAATAGATTTGAACTGTTTAATTTAGAATTAAGCGGACGTGATAGACAATCATTATGAAAAATTACTTTATTGACTTTTTAGATAGACTAGTAAGATACATGTGTGATGCAGGGTCTGTGCACAAAAAATTGTTTGTATTCTAGTTAGCAATTGCATATGAATGATTATCTTATGTCTCATATAAAAAGTCCAATTCAAATACATTTATCTCTCAGATAAATGATTATTTGATGACTCATATTAATTTCATCATGTATATTACAGAAAGTACTAAATCCAAGTAAGAATTTAGAACAAGGCATTTGTTCTTTTATCAATATTTCTTCAATATATATTAGTAAAATGATGAATAAATTTAGAGAATCAAAGAAAGTCCAAGATTAAATTAAGGACAAAAATGAAAAGCTAATAACCAAAAGGTTGCAATTAACTAAATAATTTGTAAGTGATCTCACACCTTTAATTAAGCAGAAATATCGAAGTGTTAGTCCTATATCTCTATGAGACAACTTTTGATGATAATAAAATATTGACGTTGTTAATAAATTTAATCAAGTTTATAGAGGCCATTGAAAAAATTATCACAAGACATTCCAATTGAAGTCATGAAAATATTTATAAGAGCTTATAAAACATGAAAATTGAAGATCATGAAGATATCTCTTTCATGTAATTTTTATTAGGAGCTTGCTCATTTTATTTATTTTTATTAAAACTTAATTTAAGTCTACATCTATAAAAAGCCTAAACACCAAAAACCATATCTCTTGCATAATAGACAAAATATATGAGATGGAGATAATGACAAAGCACAAACAAAGTAAATTTCAATTTCAAGTAGATAAAGAGATATAGAACTTACCTAAATAGTTTTTGATCATATTGTGTTATTTTGGGTAGGAGTATTTCTTGCCTTTTAGGTCAAGATTTTTTTGTCCTCCTTATTAAGGATGGAGTGTTATTTCCTTTGTCTATATTCAAAATTTAAGATTTTACCTCCTAAACCCTAACATCCATCTCCTCTATAAATATACCTCATTTCTCTTCCGAAACACAATTGATAGCCAAGAGACTTGCTCTTAAAACTCTCTCAATACTCTCCTAAATCTCTCTTAATATTTCAAGTTTTATACTTGCAATTTTCTTGAGTGAGCAAGATTATTTTTTGTGAGCTTAGATTGAAGATTCTACTCTTTTGAGAGAGTTATTCTAAGGGGTCACTTAATCTCGAAACACATAACCTTGTGAGGTTTAGCAAAAAGTAAAATTCAGTAGCACTATCAGCCGCTGAAATCAAATATATTTCTGCCGGCAGTTGTTGTGCCAAATTTTGTGGATGAAGCAAACTTAAAAAGATTTTGGTTTAGTTTTTGAAAATGTTCCTATTAGATGTGATAATACTAGTGCAATTAATATATCCAAAAATCCTATTTTACATTCTCGTGCTAAGCGTATGAGATCTTAGACATCATTTTATTTGAGATCACTTGGAAAAATAGGATATTTTGCTAGAGTTGTAAACACTACAAATCAATTTGCAGATATTTTCACAAACCCATTAAATGATGAAAGTTTTTGTAAAAATAGGCTTGTTTTGAAAATTTTAGATATTAGTTAAAAAAAATTTCTACTTACCATGTCAAGATAAAAGTATATTTCCTAATTATTATTGGTTCATTCTTTTTTATGAAAACAATTGGGGGGGGGGGG